>VMDR010000364.1:0-255390 GCA_007922815.1 Macrotus californicus | reverse complement strand
TATCAGATATATTAATTAGTAATTTCAGCAAATGTTTCTAAACAATGTTAGGAATTTACTCTCTTACCTCAAGTATAAATATTTGTGTCAACATTTTTTATGTAAGTATATACATCAACAAATTACATTTCCATTTTCCAGCAAAACTGGCTAACAAAGAAAATACTACAGAGGGTAAACCTAACTTTTTCCAAAGAAATATTCAAAGAGTAAATCTTTTATTTTTTAACATTTGTTATCTGTCGGGTCAATATCTTCATGAATCCGGGAAAACTACATTTGGTACAAAAACTTACATAAGTGACCTTTTAAAAAATATTGCCCTAAACTAGATGCAAAAGCTTCAGATACATTATTAAACGTAAAAAAAGAACTTTAACATGAGTTCAAAAATCTGTTCTAATAAAATATGCTGTCATACTGGCGTTATGGTAGTTCTGTTTTTAAATTATATGACACAGACAAGTCATTAAACCTCTTGGCTCCCTCTCCCGGAGAGGGAGGTTAAAGATGGTGCCCAATCACAGGAGTCCGCCTGGACTAATGGAGTGACGGCAGGCTAGCATGCGCAACAGTGCCCAGCACGCAGGAAGTGCTCCATCCGTGTTCGCTATGCATTACCTAACTGAACATGTTTTGCCTATTATTTCTAATAGCTTCTAGTTAGCAATCCTGAAAGTATCTTAATTCTTTTTTAAAGAAAAAGAAAGCTACATCGTGACATTCTTAGTGCTTTGCCCATCCCATCAGCTTTCAGCACCACTGTTAGCAGCTAGCTTACCTGCTACTCACAAGCAAAACAGGACCTAGGGTTTCACTGAGTAATAGTTCCAAATCCAATTTTAAAAGATAGCACTACTCTCCCTACTCCGTCATTATTTCACTTAAAACGCTAACGCTTTATGTGCTAGGCACTGGATATAGGCTGTGGGAATAAAAAATAGATGAGAAAAAAATTCCAGATATATTGCTCACAAAATAGTGAAGGGCACAAACACAAATCTGTATTGTTTAATTGAAAGGTGGTGCACTGAACGTCATAACAAATCTCTTCCAAGATGTCCCAGGGAGGGCTTCACACGTGATGTTCGAGCAAGACTTGGAAGGAAGAGCAGAAGCTCTCCAGGTGGAGAAAGGATCTATGAGAACTGAAAACTCCTCACAGTGTAAAGTTAAAATAGACACAGTGTAAGAAAACAGGCTTCCTCAAACAGATTTCCCATTGCACACTGCTTGCTTAGTACATCTGTAGGAGCTGAATAAATATTTTTGCGTGACTGTCTGCTCCTGCCCACAGCAAGGCCTTCATTGTGATCCGCTTGGATGATGCTCTTAGCCCCCCTGATCCCCGAGCTCAGAGAGACTTCTAAAAACCACTGTTATCACACAACTCCCCAGGCAACAACCTGAAATAGTTTACCCCGCCAGACATCAGCCCTCTGCCTTGGTAGGTCTCTCTCCCAACATGCCTTAGGGTATGTCTCTCTTCTGTTCCTACCCTCCCCAGCCCCAGAAGCTTTTCTCCTATTGCTCTGCCTCTCCGAAATTCTACCCACCCTTCAAACTCCTCCTGCAGGAGGCCACCGGATTCCCTCACTTCTACTTAAAACAACAGAACTGAACAAACGCTGCAGAAAAGAAATGTTAGTGGAAAGCACCTGCTTTTGGATGAAAAGCATGTCCAAAATGAGGTAGAGGCTTGAAAAACAAAAGGCAGAGAGACTCATCTGAAAGTTACATTCAATAGTTACATCAACCCAGTACACTTCCTAAATTACTTAGGATTCAAAATGTGCATTCCGCACAAACCACTTATGGAACAATTATTTTTCCAATGACATTGTGCTCTTTTAAAACTTTAACCATCCCCCAGGATGAACCATCAATTCTTTTTTACTTAAACTGGTTCCTTTAGGACAAATTCATATTAGACGGTAAGGTGTCACTGGACTCAGAACTTTAAATGTTCCCAGGCAACGTGGACCTGGCTAACCAGCCTACTAGCCTGCTTCCTACTTGAAGCGCAACTAGTTAAACAGTAAAACACCCTCAGAAAGTCAAGTTAAAACACTTTTTCAAGTGATAAATGAGCATGCTCTCCATGTCAATACCTTAGATTCCAATTTGATTTTCCCTTCATTCAGCTCCTCTGTTGCTTTCTTAATTTTTTCACGACATCTGTTTATTTCCGACCTGACTGGAAGACAAATTAAATCGTTAAGTACATCACTCTTTCTCAAGAGAAGTCCCCATTTCTGCAGCCCGTGTAAGGCGCCTTTCAGCTGTCTTTCCCTCCGCTCAGCGCCCTGGCCTTTGCTTTGGGGACTTCCTTCTGCTCCTGGCCCCCGCCTGCAGAAGACAGAGGCCCCACGCAAAGGACCGAGTGCCCCACGGACCTTCTCGCATCACTCGGCGACTCTCTTCGGCCTGATGCTCCGAGAAGATGATATGCTGAAACAGGGATTCTAAACTCATCTCGGCCCCGGCTCCCGGATCCTTTTTTCCCCCCTTAAGTATATTATAGCAGAGTCTGAGGATCCTGGAAAGCACAATAAAGAAGAAGGGTTATTCTAGGGCTGTTCCTGCATCGGCCCCCAGCTCCGAGGCCCCTGCCCACAGCCCCGACAGCGCCCACACAGGGCGCGGGGAGAGACCTGCGGGTCCCGGGTTGCCCGGCACTGTCCCCTCCGTCGCAGAGCACAGACCGGGTCCCCTCCACCTGCCCTCGCTCCACTTGGGACAGCAGCCTCCAACGGTGGCTCTCCGCCGGCTGAGCCCAGCTCCGCCCGGACCAGGCCTGGGCCCCAAACTGCGTCCTCTTTTCCGCCTGGGCGGAGCCAACATGGAGGCCGCGGCCCGGCTGGCGTGGCCGGTGGGTAGGAGCCGGGTCGGCAGCCGAGACGCCCCCGCTTCCACTCCAGATCCCCGGTCAGGGCACACGCCTCCGTAGCCGGTTCGATCCCCAGCGGGGGCGCATGCAGGAGGAAACCGATCTTGGACGTTTCTCTCGCTCCCCTTTTTTCTCGAATGAGAATAAAATGAACCTTAAAAAAAAGGGGAGACCCTGGGTGTTGGCTTCCCAGCCACCCATCATGGCCTCGGCCTTTACCTCTCAACCACCTTTCTTTGGAGACACAAGGTTTTCGACGTGCTCTCTCAGCAAAATGTGGCTTTACTACTCGTGCTACTGTCCCCGGAGGCCTCCCCGAAGGCCGTGGCCGCAGCTCTGCCAGGCCGGGCGGGACAGAGACTACGGCGGCCCCTTTGGCCCATGCTGCGTGCAGGTGCTTTGCTGTGACCCTGTGGCCCCCCGAGGCTTCTCAGGCCTTTACCTGAGGTTGGGGTGATCTGTCTCCAAGGCACAGACACCCAGTATGAAAAGTCCAAAGTACCCGTGTTTCTAAATATAAACTTTTGCAAAGTCTTAGCCTTTGAATGTGGCAAAGACTGCTATAAATGAGCAATGTCTGACATCCTGCCTTAATCATTCCTTTGTAATCAGGGCATATCTTTTTGTGTCTGCTTTAAAATTACTCATCGCCTTTTGTAATCAAGCTGCAGTAATGTTAACACTTCAATATCTGCGCAATATGTGTCAGAGACCAAAGTGGTTGCTAATTAAAGATTACACATGAAAGGCACCTTTGGGACTTTTGCATGAGAATTTTTAAATTAAAAAATAAAATATTTTTAGTTTTAGTAGGTCAAAATATTAAGAGTACAATAAACATATGACTTTACTCCTGAATGTTAAATTGACATTGGCTAAACTTGAAAAAGTAATTTCTACTTAGAATGTATTTAGAGTTAAGTAAAACAAGCTAAATGTAATTTCTGGCACATCATCTGTATAATAGACTTAATTAATATTTCATAATGCTATAGTATAATCGGTTTTAAATTTTAACCTATTCTACATTTCCACCTTAATTTCCAAGCCGTGAATGCATAAAACTTAATTTTTAAACTTTACTATGGAAGAATACATACTGCAAAGTGTAATAAAGTAAAAAAGAACTGCCCACAAACATATCATTTAGAAGCCAATAGTAATAATATTTTGGTCATTGCCTTCCAGGTAATCCTCCTCACCTTGTATTTTACAGACTTGAAAATATTGTGAATGAGTAATAATAATTATTACTCTTTATTGAGTAAATTTGCCAGGCACTATTCTGGACACTATCTACCCTCTTGCAATCATTTTTTTATTATTATTTTCACGGTATAGTTGAGGAAACTGAGGCACAGAACAAGTATCTCACCAGATTCGCATATCCAGTACCTGGCAGAGCAAGCTCTGAAACCAAGAAATCTGGGATCAGAGGTTGTGAATTGAATTTTGTATTCTGATCTTTTTTTCCTCTTACACATCACAAGCCTTTTAGCATTTCATTGAAAACTCTTCATAAATACATTTTTTATAACTTTATAATCCTCTCTCACATAGATCCCTGTGTGAAATACTGAAATAAATTTGACTCTTTTCTCTGTTCAAGGATAAAAAACAAAGCTGAAATTGTGGTTTAAACCATTTTCTTTGAGCAATCATTGAGGCCATGCCACGGCAGCCATCAAAGGACGGGGCTTCCCAAAGATAAATTGTATTACTAATTAATATCACTCCTTTCAGAATTAGTTCCCATGGACTTGCACAGGGAGCATCCTCATAAAGAGGCTGGTTTTCAAAAGCATGCTGTTCTTTAACATTCTAATTTTATTAGTCACACTCAAACTCCCATTCATTATTTAACATGCTCTTTCGGTACTGAACTTGGCAGAGCGCAAGTTGGCCAGCCGGAAAGGAGCCCAGTTGCCTCACTCACCCAGATGTAAGGAAGCGAGAGCTGCTGGAAATTCTGGGAAGAGGTTATTGGGAGAAATGGCTTCTTCATCTTCTGCAGTCTTCTTCAAATCCTGGAATATTTTGGTGCCTTTAAATCCTAAATGTGAGCCTTTTTGATGGAACCACAACTATAGACATCAGCAGAATGTTTTGCTTTATTTGTTAAAGCAAACATGATTATGCAATTCCACAATTCAAATTTTAAAAGCGTCTCATAATAACGAGTAAAAGTAACATAGTAAGGTATATAAGGGAGATAAAATGGTGATGGACGGAGACTCAGGCTGGTGAACACACAATCCAGTGTACAGAGGATGTGTTGTAGAACTGTGCACCTGAAACCTGCATAATTTTGTTAATCAGTGCCACTCTAATAAATTCAATAAAAAGGAAAAAAATAAAATATTGCTATTCTATATCTAGCTTTAGTCATACAGTTTTCCTTATAGATATACCTCAGAGCAAGAGTAGCATTACTTGAATTTATGCCAAATAAAAATGTTGTATGACATGGTAGAACTAGAGCATACTGTTTTCTGAAAATGAATCTTGTAAATCTAAAAAAATAGAGAAATGATTCATTCAACAACTGTTTAATGAGTCTCTGCTATTCATTCAACAAATATTATTGAGCATCTCCTACGTGCCATATTAGAGAAATAACAATGGGATTTAATAAAAACAGAACTACATAAAATATTTTTCTTCCCCCAGATATTTCTAACCTCATTGGAGAATTATTATATTTCTTTAGCATTTTGGCAGCAGTAAAAACAACTACTTTCAGATGTTTCAACAGATGTTCTGCAGAAAGAAAGCCAATTATTTGCATTATGATACCCACGTATGATTCTCAGATCTAAACTTTCCATCTGTGAGTGTTTTATTGAGTTGCATACCTATGGAGTATAAAAGTGAAGATCACTCATTGTCTCTAAACCTCAGACTTGTGTTCATAATAACACCAGCACCTGGGTTATTGAGCCATCAATAATTGCTTTGCTAGAAGGCCTTATGTAAGGCTATACTGCTCTTGTGATTTAAAATGCATTGCCTCTCCTTTCTTAGATGGATGACTTCCCTAAATTCTAAAGCAGGCTTGCAGATACCCACTAGCCCAGGGCATATATATTGCAATGGAAAGAAGAAAAGTAATTCATTTATCTTATGTTTTTCTTATGGCATCTGCCAAAAAGAAAAAAAATGTGGGTTCTACCAAGTTTAACAACCATTTATTGAGCAGCTACTAAGTGTAAAATCTTTGTTAGGTACTATGGGGGATACAAAATTGAAAGGCACAGGCCTTGCTCTCCTGAAGGTCATAACCGATCAAGTGGGACACAGCAGCACAAATAATTCTTAGGTGGGATATGTGTAAGTCTCACCCTTGTGCCATGGGAATATGGCAGAGGGAGAACGGTAAGTCTGATGTAGGTGTTCTGGGAAATCTTACCAGTAGTGGATAAAATATGAGCTGGATTTTAAAGGAGAGTGGGAGTTCAATAGAAGTGAGTAAGGGGGAAGGAAGGCAGAAAGTAAGATGGATCCAACATTTGGACGTCGTCCAACAGTTTCCTGGATCTGATGGAGGAACATGTAATGTCTTCTAGCAGGTGGGTGGCATGTCAGAGTCGCTTCTTGCAGTCTGTCTGTGGCGGTGGGTTAGAAGCACTAAAGAGCCTTTTAATCAACCCAACAACCCTGTGAGATAAATGCTTTTACTATTTCCACACAGAGAACTGAGGCAGAGAGAACTAAGTTACTTGTCCAAGGTCATATAGAAGAATCAGAGTTGGAACCCTGAAAGTCTATCAAGGCAAACCCTTAACTGCTTCACTTACCTGCCTCCAAAACTAGAGGCTGGAGAAAATGAGACTCTTTCAGCACTTTCGTTTCATTTCAAGGCAGATACATTTCCTAACGAATGCTTATCAGCAACAAATTAATCTTTTCTGAAGATATTTTCAGACTTCTAGAATGTGGATTAGTAATACAATGCATCTATAATGTATTAAATTTAAATATGATCTAAGGAAAAAGAATTGAGAATGGGTTGTACCTTGATATAAGAGCTTATTTAACCGGCTACCTACCTAATATGTAAAAAGAAAAATAAAATTTGTACGCAAAATATCATATTTGTTTCTTAATATTTATATTAGTTTCCTGGGGCTACTATCATAAAATACCACAACGGCGTGAGTTAGAATAACAAAAATTTACTCTCACAGTGGTGGAGATCAAAAGTCTGAAATCAGGGTGTCCCCGGGGTGGTCCCTCTGGGCCTCCAGACGGAGAATCTGTTTTTTGCCTCTTCGTAGCTTCTGGTTGTTGCTGTTATCTTTGTTCTTTGGCTTGTAGTTGCATCCACTCTGCCTCCCTTGTCCCTTGGAGTTCTCTCTGTGTGTCTCGGCCTCTTTGTTTCTTTTCCTCTCCTTGATAGGACACCAGGCATATTGGTTAAAGGGCCCATCCTACTTCCCTGTGACCTTATCTTAAGTAACTACACCTGTTATGGCCCTGTTTCCAAATAAGGTCACATTCTGAGCTACAGGTGGGTTGGGACTTCTACCTATCTTTTGGGGGACGCAACGCAACCCATATAACAATTCTTAAAAGTTGACTTATGGGAAATAGTTAAGATTTCTTTAAAAAGTTTGATGACTGTCTTGTTTCTATTATAATCAAAATATTTTTAGTCATTTAATGGACTTTGGAAAACATCTTGACAGTCTTTTTATTTTATAGATGTTAACACTGAGGCCCGGGAGGTTGATGGATTTCCCCAGCATTGCACAGGCAATGAATGCCTGAGCTAGGTCTGGAACTCCCTCCTAGTTCTTTCTGCCCCAATGGAAGGTCTTCTTCGTGCTGTTAACTCTTGGTTACTTATTATGAAAACCAAAGTTTTTTTGGTTGTGAAATATACTGCATAAAAAATTCCATTAGCATTTTGGGAGTCATTAAATATCAAAATCTTTGGAAGAAGAAAAGATGTAGCAGAGTCTGTGCAGTTGGATTTTCACCTTCTCAGAGCTCAGAACGCAGAATAGGGCCCAGGAAGGCTGCTCAGGGCCCTACCTTAGAGATCAGCCTGTCGGCCCCAGCAAACAAAACTTGGAGACCACTGTTCTCCACCTTGTAGAATCCGCTCATCTATTGAGTAACTACCTATTGGGTGTGCACAGAAAGTACAGAAAGTAAAAACTTGTGGTTATAGAGGTGAAGAAAATAAGGGGCTTGAAATGTCATTGTATCAAGTTGTATTTTCCGTGACCATCAATGTAAATGGTTAACGATTATAAAGAAAGCATTAAAAGAGAAATGTATGTTTTTTTTCTTATCATTTACATGTTTTAGTCACTAATATATTTTTTGTCTACCTAATAAGTACTTGGTTACTTAGTAAATAATTAGCTCTTTAGTTGTTGAATTTAGTTGTTGTTTAGTTGTTGTTTATTTAGTTGTTTAGTTGCTGAATGTCCAAATTTAAACGAATGATTAACATATCTCTATGAAGAAATTTCCATGAAGGTTTTATTCGCCTGAGTGAATTAGTCATAGTGGTTATTCGGAAATCTGGGATAAATTTTAACGTTTCTATCACCATCCGTGAGCTAGTCACAGTGACTCTGGAAAGTGTGAAAAAAATTTTAATTTGCACACGGACATGTGTGTGGGCAGATAGAATGAACCACAATCCCAATTTATTCCTGAAACAACTCACAATATTGCTCATTCATCAAGATGAAACTACCTTATGCTTCCAATGTTTAAGGCGACGTTAGCGGCCTTAGTACAATAGTATTCTATTACAAAATTCAGACACCGCCATTATTTTCCCTTCGCAACGCCACAGACAATTCAGAACGTCGTGCCACCGTTTCCACGGCTCATGCACTTCATCTACCACCTGGTATTGCAGGTGTGTTGACAGTAGAATCTGGAGAATCTGTAAGAGGCAGAAAAGAAACAATTAATTAGCATTTAAGTAAAAGAGCTCACTAAGAAACATTTCAAATAGGGCATAAGCTGATTATTCCATAAGTAACCATAAGTTGTGGAATACAATTTAAGGGGATAGAGTGAAAGAAATGTAAATGTCTGAAAAACAAAAAAGGAAAGATTGCAAAATACTAGAATTACTCAAATTGTATATGTCTCATCATTTGAAATTTGGCAGTCTTGCCATTCTGTGCCTGTTATACCTCACTATTCTGCTTGTAGAATGTGCACAGGCAGGGTTCCCTGAACCATTTGATTGTCTTGCTTGACTGTTGCCTTTTTCGAGGTGTTAGCACAGAGAGAAGCAGGCACCGCCGGATCCTGCGCTTTCTCGTGCCGTAGCCCCCAGTGAATGAGTGCAAGGATCGTGCACGTGGGATACCAACACTCATAAAAAAGATTCATGGTGATACTCGGAGGAGAAATGAATAAAACCGGAGAGAACTTGTCAAAAGAATGTCCTAAAGAGGATGTGATTTCGGTAATTGTTGTATTTTAAATGCTTTCATTTTCTTTTGTGGTGTCTTTTATCTAACTTACAGATGCTATTATTCATAAAATACATTTCAGTCCAGAAGGCTATAACTGTAAATGAGACGTGATACTCTCCTCTAGAAGTAGATAAAGGGATGCAAATCTCCTGTGTCACAGTGTAAGCTGAATACTGCACAGGTCAGAAAGCTTGTTGCCGCTTCCTCTAAGCCCCTGCTGTGCTGTTTTATATAAGTGACCAGACAGCTCGTCCTTCCTTTATTCATTCCCAGCATCTGATTGGTTACCTGTCTCGGTGGTTTACAAGGTGGACTAGGAATTCAGTGCCTGGAGAGTGGTGGTATGACTTTAGGATGCGGCCCTGAGGAATGACCATGAGCGTGATTCACTAAGTATGCATTGAAGAACTACTGTGCCCCGGGTTCTGCCACAACAATGAACAAGATGAATGAGCGCTCTGTACACTCATGGAGGCTACTGGGGAACAAGAAGCAAACACATTCATTAATTCAATACACGTGGACTTGGTGTCGGTGTAAAATCTAACAGCGTGGGGCAGAGAGCTGCCATAGACAGTGTGGGCAACACCTTTATGCTTCCACCAAGTCCCTCAGGCTGGACAGAACTGGCCTCAGAAGGATGGAGAGGGAAGCCAGTGGGATCGTTGCACAGATGGGGTTGGTGAAAGGTTTGGTCCAATCCTGCAGGGCCTTGAAGGCAAGGCAAGGAGTTCAGATTTTATTCAAAATGCAGTGGAAGGCCATAAGAAGGTTCTCTAAGGAAAGGCTTGAATTTTAAGAATAAGAAGATGACGACTAAGCACTGTTCCCTTGGTGGAGAAGTGACTCCACATCCCCTGGATAGAGATGGAGGGGGCTGACCCAGGTCCATGGCTCAATTTGGTTGATAATTAGCTATGTGACCTTGAGCAAGTTACTGACTCTCTTTTCTCCGTATTTTACTTATTTTTGAATGAGGTTAGGATAGGCAGAGTAAAATAAAGGAGAAAATAGGTTATAGGGGAAAATTAATACTCAATGCTTACAGATGAAAAGTTCAGTTAGTAAATTGAAACAAACTACTAAAAAACTAGTAGTAAAAGCCCTAAGTGAGCAGGAGTCAGGAAGAGAGAGAAGGAGTGTAAATATCACTCATGTCCAAATCTCCAGTGAGGTCTCAGGAGGGGAAGAGGACAGAGCAAGGACCCTTCAGTGGATGGGTCCCAGCAAGGGCACAAGGTGATTTCAGAAACTGATGGTAGTGGCACCAGGTAATGTCCAAATCTTTCAGGGTCAATTGTCTCCTAATCTGGCATCCTGAAGGACAAAGGAAGTGAAAAGTGACAATTTGGATTAGCACTGTGGCTTAGTGCCTGGGAAACTACTTGGAATTGATTGACGAGGGTTGGGGACATTTTAAGATGGGTAAGGGACAACTAAACTAGGACAGTTTATCGGCACTTAGAGGACAGGATCATATTCAATGAGTCTTTGTATGTCAAAGTGCTTGGATGCAAACATCCCGAAATGAAATCCAGGAGTTGCAACAGAACGTCAGCTCCACAAAGGAGTACCTCGTGGTCTTGTGCACCCCTGATTACCAGCCCCCGGAACGATGCCAGGCACAGAGCAGGTGTCTCGGGACTGGGACTCCGCGTTGCCTGGAGGGGAGATGACTGCAGGCAAAGGTTTGATGTAAACAACCGTTTCTGGTATAAACAATAAACATTTAAATGTTCCTTTTAATAACCAGAAAATGCTGGAAATCAATGCTCAATTCAAGGTACTGACCTTTCAGTGTACTGTCTCAAAGGCTAAGTGATCGACTGAGTTGAAAAGACCTATATTTCCACCTATAAATAGGGTGGCCAGATTTAGCAAACAAAACTACAGGATGCCCAGCTAAATCTGAATGTCAGATAAACAATGAATAACTATTTCATATAAGTGTGTCCCAGATATTGCATGACAACCTAGCTGTAAAAGCACACTGTATCATATTTTAGATTAATTGTATCTTTGTGAAGATGTTATATTGTTAATGCCGGTGTTACCAAGGATGAACGAGGAAGGGCTATCCCTAGATTGTGTTCAAAAAGGGGGTAAGGGAAAGTGAAAACCGGTGGTGTCATATTGTGCTATTTTAAAAGCAACTTTTCTGTGAGCGAGTGCCCATGGAGGAGGGCTGAAATTCAGCTTGTTATAAATTCTGCAGAGCTACCAGTAATCAGCAAGGATAAAGTCTGAAGGGAAGGTCAGGTAGGAGCTGCTTCATCCATATTACCTAAAGTGCACGCAGCCCCACGAAGCAAGACAGGGAAGAAGAACCACAAAGAAGGAGAGGATCACCCCATGGGAGCCTCATTAGATTGCCTTTAGGAAAAGGCCCCCATCAGCCCCGACAGCTCTTTTTATTTATGTGCATGTTGTGCTGGTTTAGCCCATAAAATAGAGGTGAGCATGTTCTCTGCACTATTTGGTCTGTCTTCATAACACACTGTTGCTGGTGAAGTAACTCACTGTTTTCCTTAGAAAGGGCAGCGGGTGCTGTGTTCATTTGTGTCGGAGCTGGAGAACCTCCATCGATGCCTTTTTTCCCCACTAAGCATTTAGATGTTACCTGGCTGTTAGGCCTGAAAATACCAGATGGAGCCTGGGAGCAGAGCAGACACTGTTGTCATAGAAACAAGATGCTATCCCAGCTCAATGCAGCTGCCATCTTATTTTCTCTTTTCAGAGGAGTTCTGATAGGAACAAATACTGATAAAATATAGCGATCACCCCTCCCCCCACACACTCACCCACCTTGGAAAATACACTTCAATTGTTGCACAGGTAATTCGGTAATACGTCCCTCAGCTTACCAGGAGCTTACAACTCTGGAAATGATTTGATTTCCAGGTCTTGTAATCAGAGAAGAAGTGGAAAGCCCATGTTCTGACATCCTCTTCTTTCTTCTAAACTGCAATGACACATTTGTCCTCTTCCTCAAGTGAGACACTATCATGTGTACCCAGGGGAGGCTCAGCTTTGACAATCCTGGAAAACGCAACTTGAGTTTGTAATCACTCTGCAGTGTCTGCACTCTGCAGGAGAATGGGGAGTGGCCTCTCCCGACTCCCTGAATTCCCCACAGTGGCGAGCAGAATGCTGAGCACACAGGCAGGGTATGATGAATTCTTGCTGCTTGATGTCCAAGCTTGAGGGATGCAGTTATTGGCCACGGTCCCGCTCTGCTGCCTTTTCTGTTCTGGGCATCGATGACATCCTCAAGGGAATGTGACTGTGAGGAAGGTGCTCCACAAAGATGGGAAGTGGGGTGGACAAGAGTATTTTCTAGAGGCAAGGCTGCTGTTGCGTCCCTCCATAGGTGGGGAGTGGATTAAATCCTAGGACCTTGAAGCTCTGGCTTGAAACATTGTGTTTAGCAACAAAGGACTATTAAAACGGAGATGGTTTAGGGCAATGATTTGTGCATTTGTTTTCCAGTACCACTGTAACAGATGGCCACGAACAGTAGCTTCTAAAACACCACAGAATTATCCTTTTGCAGTTCTAGAGGTTAAAAGTCCAAAATCTGTCTCAATGGGCAAACGTCAACAGGTGACGTAGGGCTGGCTCCTGCTGGAGGTCCTAGGAGAGCATCTCTTTCCTAGTCTTTTCCCATGTCTAGTGCCCACCTGCATTCAGTGACTATTGGCCCCTCCCACCACCATCAATGTCCAAAGCCCAGCATCTTGCTTCTATCTCCATTTTGCCCTCTTCTTCTATAATCAAGCTCCCTCCACCTCCCTCTTATAAGGATACTAGTGATTACATTTTTCAAAGGGGCCTGGAGGACCAGATTCCAACCGAGACAATGCAGTAGCATTACAGGAGGAAGCTGGAAGCTATACCCTGATAATCCAGGCTAATCTCCTAATCTCGCCATCTCTAGGGTTTTAATTTAATTACGTCTCTAACCTCACTTTTGCCATCTCCAGTAACATTCACAGGTTCTGGGGATTAGGACCTAGATACTGTTGGGATCCGGTAAGCAGTCTACCACAATTTCCAAACCTAGATGAACATCAGAATTACCTGGGAAGTTTTTCAAAAACAAAGATTCCCCAGGCCCTACACTACAGTGATTCTGTTAGAATTTCCTGTGGTGGGTGAGGGCCTGAAGGTGTCTTTGTAGGACTCTCTGGGAGGTAAGGTGGAACAGTTCTGTAAAGAGCTTCTGCAGGCTCTTTCCCACACACAGGCCCTCGGGGATTCAGTAACTCTGTGACTGAGTTCTTCAGGGTCAATGAGTGTGTGGGACAGGTTTGAAAAATATCTTTGTTTGGAAGCTTGGAAAGTCATACCATCCTCTGAGGCTCGAAACATTCCCACAGCATGGCTTTAGCAAATGATTGTGTCATGTGACCTGGGCCTAGCAACGCTTCAATTTAATGGTGAAAGCCTCCCTAGACCTTTAACTATATGAAGTATGTATCTTGATATCATATATCCACTGACGTTTCTTTTCCTTATGGGGACTTTCCCACTTACTGCCTCGGAGCTTTCTCTCCCTTCCCAGATGCTCCCACGTTGTTCTCAGAGCTCTCCAAGTTGCCTATTTTGCCTGCTTCAAGAAAATGGCTGTGGTAGAGAAAACAAAAAACAAAAAACATATAGTATCTTTAGAAAAACCGTAAATATTTCATTGTTTCTTACTAAACATACATTATTTACTCTGGAATGTAAATATTTTATGACCTGCAACTGGCAATTTTGGAATATATTGGGACGTTTGGAGAATTGCAATTCAGTTAAAAATCCTATATGGCACACCCAGCTCATCTTTAGCTTACACGACTCTTTAAAAAGCATTTAACTCTCAGAATTAAGGGAGTAGGGGGAATCCATGTTTCAAAGGGACCTTGAGGACCAAATTCTGAACCCGAGACAACACATTTGTGTGAACAGAGAAAGTTGGGAGCTCTAACAAACAGCCCAGGACTGCCCTGCACTGCAGACCGACAGCGTGCTAGAGTCACCAGGCTGAGCGGGTCTCATTTCATCCAGTGGAGAAGAAGGGCAGACGGGCCCACAACCAGCTCATTAGAATGTTTACAATCTGGTGGGGAGTGGAATTTGAGCAGAAGAATTTTACCGCACACAAAAAGGCAGGAAATCTGCCCCAGCTTTAGAATAAGTTTATGGAGCTGTGTCTAGGACAAGAAAGTTCTTTCATTAAATAAAATGGCTGCATGTCAGAACATTGAAGCCAGATTTTTGATATAAACCTAAACTGTTGGGAGAATTTTTTTTTTTTAATTCCGGTGACTCTCCCGTGTAGAGGTCGTCGGAGCGGCTATCATTCTGAATTACAGCCCGTTTCAGAGGTTGGCGGAGATCCAGGAGGTTGCATTATTTTAAATTGCCTGTCAAAAACTGTCAAAACAGTGCCATTATCAAAAAGTGGTCCTTTTAAATAAATTTCTCACTCTTTTCCGTGAAATTTTACTGGCAGTGAGCCTCAATATCCCAGCTTATAGGTATAGTGAGTGAACGCTTTCAAAGAAGTGAGGGAAAAAATTCTAAGCATCCAACAACAACATACGATTCCAGGCAGAAAATTTAGTCCGGTTTGGAAATGCTATCTCTCCCAAAGCCACAGCCACGCTAACCTGCATGGGAAACAGTAACCAAAGAGCATAGAGCTACGAGTCCTCAATAGTATGACTTTTCCCCACATAATATACAGGGAAAATTTTATAGTTCGTTGCCAGGCCCCATATTTTTCCTTTTATTCTCTCTGTCCATACCTACTTTTTAGCAAAAAAATGCTGTTCCTTACAGATTACTGATGTCTGTTCCTTTCATTTCATCAATATGGAAATTGACACCCAAAGAGCCTTCTGATATACCCAGGACTTCATGAAGATCTAGACCTGGACCCAGTACTCTGTTTTCTTTTTCTGATTTTTTAATTTTTTTGAAAAAAATTGTTCTATTACAGTTGTCCCAATTTTCCCCTGTTGCTCTCCCCTGCCCCACCCACCACCGATCCCACAGTCAACCCCTACCCTGTTGCCCAAGTCCATGGGTCATTTATACCTGTTCATTGATTAGATTCTTCCCCTTCTTTCCCTTCTTATCCCCCTCTCCCCTCACCTCTGGTCGCTGTCAGTCTGTCCATATTTCCATGCCTCTGTTTCTATTTTGCTCATTTGTTTGTTTTGTTCATTAGGTTCCTCTTACAGGTGAGATCATACTGTATTTGTCTTTTTGACTTGGAAATCCATCTCGTTTATCTTCTCTCCTTCACTTTAGACTTGATCCTATGGAATTCATCTGCTTGGATTAGAAAAACCTACCCCCAAAAGAGCAATTCCTGCCACTTCCATTCTATCAGATACAGACCTTGATGCCAACACTTCGATTCTAGCAAAGAATTTCAACAATTCTATTTAGGACCATTTATCTTTCAAACGGTATAAGATGACAAAATATTTTAGAGAGACTGCTCTTATTTTGAGTCATTACAATTCAGGCAATGAATTAGGAAATCAACAGCATGACTCAGTCCTACAATCACAGTGACAGCTGTATTTGTCAACAGCTAGTTTTCAGAAGACATGGAAGTCAAAGAAAATACATAGCTTTCAAATTCAGACATGTTTCTTTAAATTATCAGTAGCATATTCTAGAGAAAATTTAATGTACAGGTGAATTCTTTTAACAGAAAGACAATTCTTTGAACAAATGTAGCATAAAGATATTTCAAGATAGATCCGCAGCTACTGAGGATGCCAGTAATATATGCAATGGCGCTCGATCTCATTAACAAGCAGCTCAAACTCTTCAGCTACCGTGAAACACAAATCACTATCAGCTCATTCTCTGGAGCCGTGTATGTCTCTGCTCTGCAGTGAACAATTTTGTGTTAATCCACATAAAAGAAATTTTCATTATCTCTTAAACTGTGCAAATGGGTTCCCAAAAGATCACACTTAAGTCCAACTTTCACGGTGCGCCCTGTTCTATGTTCCTCAGCAAACTCTCAGTTTGGGGGGCTCTTCTCTTTGAAATTACTGACAAGCCATACTTAACTAATTACTAACAAAGGAAACCCCAAGATCTTTCGATGGAAGATTCCATGAGACCCTTTGCCCCACAAAAGAGCGTTTTGTTGAGTACTTTTTGTTGTTTGCCATTCTGTTATTAAAAATGCACCAGCTTTCTTTAAAAAACAAAAACAATGATTCTCTATGAAAATAATTTGGGAAACTGCATTCCACAGCTTCCCGGGAGACTCACAATGCACATGACTTGATTAAAGGTTCTGAGATATCCTGCAATAAAGAAACCCTGCAGATTAACAAAATGTTCCCCAATGTATTTGGCCATGACCCTTGTTCCTGAGGCGTACTTGACCAGGTTAGGGTCAATGATGTTCTACAATGTTCAATTTCTGGTTCGAAGCCTGGTGTGGATTTCTGTTACAGGCCACTCACCTCCCCTCTGGCCAGGAGTTCTAGAAGTTCTGATCCTGGCCCAGGCTAGCATTTTGGTAAACTGTCATTCACCAGGGGGACAGGCCATGAGTGCACGCTTCCAACAGAGTAAATCCCCTCTGATAGTTTTGCTGCTGCACTGCAGGTGCTCTTGATGATGTACACTTACTAGGCACTTACAACATGTGAAGACACCATTCTTAGTGCTTCAATCCATGTGGACATAACTATCCTTTTTTTTCTCTTCCAGTTAAGGAAACTGAGACACAGCAAGACTGAGATTAAGTTACTTGTAGGGGTTACCAACAAGTAAGTAGGATTCAAACGGAAGCCATCTGATCCCAGAACCCCTGCTCTTAATCCACATGCACGCAAACATACACACTGGTATTTCCAATGCGTAGCTGGGCCATTTGATGCACATGAATTTTCCTAAATACCTAACTATGACCAATATTTCCTTATGTCTCCTCAGCCTGGGAATAAAACTCAGATTACAAAACAAATAGCACAACCATACCTCACTTTCCCAGCGAGAGCTACCCTTTGGAAACAACGTATCATGTCGTGGTGCTCCCGCCCCAGACTGTGCCTATTTAAGAACTGATAGAAGTAATTCTCTTTAAATTAATTGATTTTCAGACACTAATAAAGGCATCTTACATCTGTTGTCTCATTTGAACCTCACGACAATTCTGTGGGGAAGCGGCACAATTATAATCATTTTCTCTGATTTATAGATCAAACAACAGAGGTTCTGACTTGCTCAAATGTGTGCGTGAGGGATGTGGTCCTAGCTCAAAGGCCCCCACTTTTGATTGACATTTTTTTGAACTAAGAAGCCTTAAAATGTAGAGCTTCTTTGTTCAGTTACAAAAAAATTCCCTCAACTTTACACTTTTTCTAAGGAAGGTAGGAAAGTCATGGTAGACGTGGCCAAAGATCATAAAATGTCACTAGAAAAATGGACCTAACATAGCAGTATTTAATTATGACTAGGAATCATGGTTTTTACACATCCTGCAAAGTCCTGTTTATTTGATTTTTGCAAAATCTAACATACCTATTATGATTTTTTTTTGTTAATATTTTTTTCTTGAATGTCATTGTGAATGCAAACCACCATGTGGCCCATTCCTGTTATCTCAAATTCTCTTTTTCTAAATTGCAACTCCCTTTTGTTCGTAATTACCATTCAGAATGACAGATGACCACAGGGAACCATATCCTGCAGCTCTTGGGCTGTTCCAACAAATCACCAACCGTGGACACAACCCTGTGGTGTGCATATCCAGCTGAAAGTGACTTTGAACAGCAGTATGTGAATGAAGTCAAGAAAAAGATCTGCCCACAAAGTGTGTAGCCTCAAGCACTCTCTTTCACGTATTTATTTTCAGCCTGTCTGCAATCCGTCACACTTTCCTCCTTGTATATTAAGTGAGATGAATTACAATGTTTCAAAGAGTAAGACACAAAAAGATCTATTTAAATACAGCCAACGGAAAATTTTGCCGTGAGTTCTGTTTCCACACAAATTCACATTTTAGCTCCTTTATAAGGAATGAAATTCTGGGTGAAGACTCCAATAGGCAAACAGAAAGATATGCAGCACTGAATTATGTACGTACTTCTTATGTGTACCATAAAGGGAACATTCAGACTCATTTCTGAACCACAGACAATTCCACTCTTACCCACACTGCACTTCAGTTAGAAGCTTAGGCCTCCTTCTGTCTTGTAAAGAGAATATGCAGCTCAAGCCAAAGGTGACACATTAGTCAGTCCTTAGACTTAATGTCCAGAAAGCGACATGTCGTTTTGAAGAATATGTTCAGATAACAAGAGGACGTTCTGATGTGGGGGAGGGGAAAGGCTTTGTTTCATGGCCTTTGCGCCCAGTACTAACATCACATTTGGACCTCCTCTTCTCTTCACAACCGGACTCAGGTGGTGCCAGATGGCCGAGGTGTTCAGCAGAAGGAGTCCCATGCCCTTATCTTTCCTCTTTGCAAGTAACAGGAGGGTAGAAGGCACTGAAGGCCATCCCTTGGTCCTCGGGTAATATCCAGCAAGGATCAACGTCTTAACAATGGTTCCCAAATCTTGTTACTCTGATGCCTTGATGAAGAGGTGAACAGGTGACACAGATGGTACCAGAGTAGAATCTGTTTTTAAAAATCCTCACCAGAGCATATGTTTATTGATTTGAGAGACAGAAAGAGAGAGAGAAACATCGGTCAGTTGCCCCAATCAGGGATTGAACCTGCGACCTAGGTACGTGCCCTGACTGGGAATTGAACCTACAACCTTTTGGTGTATATGATGTCGATCCAGCTAACTGAGCAACCTGGCCAGGGCAAGATTAGAATCTGGATGTAAAGTTTGCTTCTATTATTACCACCACTTCTGGAGCAATGTTTTATAATTCCATTGCTCTGTTGATTTCAAGATAATATTGTATACCTTGTACAATGTAAAACATTTTTTTTTTTCATGGATTGTCCTTTGAATGCACAAAATACCTCTACAATGTAGGTACTGCCATTATTCCCATTTTAAAGCTGAGGTCTAGAGAAGTTTGGAAACTTGTCTGAGGCTACGAGGGAAACTGTGGTCCTGAAACTCAAACTGAGGCCCACTCTGTTTCCGTCCATTGGTGTGCATTGTGTGGACTGTAAGGAGAGTTTCTCCCCTCTTCAGGTTTCTGCCAACGTTTCTACCGAAAACTTGTTTTCACATGAATTTGTAATCTCTTTCCTTGCAAGGTAAAAATTTAATGCTATTTAATCTTCCGAAGATGTGTTGCATGCTAACAAGCTATCTAGGCATTTGGGGCAATGGGATAATGGAAGAGAGGGCATGGGACTCAGTTCCTGGACTGCACTTTGTTTTAATTTTGATTTTAGTACATTTTTGAAAAGTTATTTGAATGATTACCACCATCTTACTACCGCCATTTATTCAGTTTTGATAAGGCGTCAATTGCATAAAGATGCATGGTTTTTGCTCAGTGGATTTGCTCTCTGAAGTAAACCTCTTCTCCCCTTCCAGCCCCCCTCCAAAAAAAAAAAAAAAAAAACACAATGCAGGAAGAGGGAAGAGTGGAGAGAGACAGGGAAAAAAGGCTTTTGTTTTCCTTTCTTAAAAAGTCTAGTTTTCCCCAGTTGAATTCAGGTGCTCTGGCTTTTCTCTATTCTGTCTAAAAAATAATTTTGCCATCACTTAACATTATGTGGTCTCTGGAATCAGGTCTTTCTCTTACAAAAGTGCTTCAGCGGCCAGATTTCCACAGCTGGGAGAAAAGGCAGGTCTGAGACAGTTTTCTCAATAATTGCTTCAATCTTCCCCCTTGTGCTGGCGGTAGACACTTGGCAAGAGACTATTAAAGAGACGTCGGATTGATTTCGCCCTCCCTGTTGCTGTTTCCTCTGCCTAAAATGCTGTCTCCTCCTTCCAAGTTGTCACACTCCCTCTCATTCTTCAGGTCAGATGTCACCTCCCCCGGGATACCTCTACTGACACCCCTCTCTCTCCACTTCCCTGATCACTGCTCACTCCCTCCATTCCCAGCAAAATGAATCACCTGTTGCACTTTGTTATTCCATTTTCTAACATTAATCATGTTGTGTTCGTTACTATTTGCTTTGCTTTTCTCCTAAAGCCTGTGCATTTTCTGAAGTTAGGGATTTTCTTTAATGTCTCTTTAATTCCTGGTATGTAAGAGGTATGCAGTACATCTTTATTTGACTAGGTTTGCCCCAGAAATAAATATTCACCCCCTTAGCTGGATTCCAAGGGAAGAGAATTTTTCCCATGCCAACGCCGCATTTCCTGCAGTAAATACCAGCTTCACTACTCCATCACCTGGCTCCATGTCCATGTTCTGAAGCCCAGGCACATGCGTAGAAGTTTTAAGCAATACATTTTTTATGAGGGTATGTCCTTTGCCACAGCATCAGGTGGATTGCCCCAGCATCAGCTGCCTTGCCCCATTCAGCTACCAGTGACAGATCTCTATATTGGTATTGTAATAACTCACTTTATGGATTTCAACTGAATCAGAAAACTGAGATGAAGGAAAATCACATAAAACAACAAATCCTGTTTCTTCACAGTGATTTCAGTAGTTGAGGGGGAGTCTGTTTCTTACTTGTATTTGGTAGAAGGCTTCCTTTGGAGGACTGCTTCTGTCACTCCAATTGCACATGTCATTATGGGGTGGGGCAGGGCTGTCCATCAGATTATGCTCTGGCTCCCATAGGATGGGTGTACCTTAGCTCCATCAGAGTACTCATACCACTGGGCACAGTGATTAGCCAGGGTTGGGGGTGGGTGTGTACCTTAGCAGGACCAGTTGGTGTTCTGTTTCTAAGTTTGATGTGGACTGGGAGGGGGTCCAGGGGCGGAGAGAGAAGGAAGAGAGAATGAGAAACAAAGATAGAGCAGGGCAGAGATAGAGAGAGATTCTTGTCTTGTGACACCATCATGGAAGCCCATGAGCTGGACCAATGACAGGGGCCAGAGTTGGGAATGTGTATGTGCTGTGGGGCAAGGGGATGATAGCGAAAGATCCAGAAGAGTGCTTTGGGCCTCAGTGTACTGATCTATAGAAAACCAGTGTAGAGATTTTTAACCATTTCACCCTGGAACACCTGGAAAAAAAACTGTCCTCCAGGCTGCACCAGCTGCTCTCAGCAGCCTTGACCGTCGGGCCCTCCACATGGTTACAACCAGTTTGGGAAGGAATCCATCACAGAGGAAGCAGGGCAGAGAGACGGAGAGAAACAGACATCCTCCGATGACATCACCTGAACCCCCGGATCCAGCCTTATTTAAACTCTAACAACATGGAACAATAAATTATCTCTTTGGCCTAAGCTAGCTGGACTTTGGTTTCTGTCACTTGCAACTGAAAGAGTCCTGGCCAGATGACTTTCCTAATACACAAATCTGCTTCCCGCTTCCAGGTTATGGAAAGAGCACTTCACGAGCAGCGATGTGGGACCACTCACTCGATGTCTTAGCTACCTTGGGGAAGATGTTGCCTCACAATGATTTTAAAGAAGTGAGCAGGTTGAGTGAGTTCCCATTCAGACTCTGGACAGCACATGTCACTTCTACATCAAAAGTTAGTTCCTGCCCTGGCTGGTGTGGCTCAGTGGATTGAGTGGTGGCCTGAGAACTAAAGAGTTGCTGGTGTTATTCCCAGTCAGGGCACATGCCTGGGTTGTGGGCCAGGTCAGGTCCCCAGTAGGGAGCTCACAAGAGGCAACCACACATTGATATTTCTCTCCTTCTCTTTCTCCCTCCCTTTCCGTCTTCCTAAAATAAATAAGTAAAATCTTTCTTAAAAAGTTAGCTCCTGATATAAAATTTCTTGCCTACAGAAATACACTGGGCCCCTCAAGAGTGATTGCTTTGCCTGCTAGAGTTTCCATTAAGGGCTGTCACTGCCTATGGAGTCAGCCCAAATGTGCACTTCCTCTAACACAGAGAGAGTTTATATTCTAACTGGACATTTCAGTGCTTTTCAAACTGTAATAAAGGTGCCTGGTATGAAAGGTTTGACGTTAATGAGATTCCTCTTAGTTTGCATTGTTTTTTTCCCCTATAACCAAAAAAACAAACAAAACCCCAAACCTTAATAATTTAAAATGACCATTGACCAGTCAAACAGTCCTCACATTTTCAATTTTCCTGTAATAGATCATGCCTCTATTGAAGGGGACTATTAGAGCTGCCTGAAAAAGTATTGTTTGATGTCTGTAGGCGCAGTCAGCAATCAATAATTTGAAATTTGTACCATTTGTACCTTTAAATCCTGGCACATCATTTTTTATTTCATTCAATCTGCTTACTGTTGAAGAAAAAGGATTTTGAACCATTGCCACAGAGCACATTTATGTGTGAAACAGGGTTCATTTATACGGTGGGAAGTATGTCATTTTGACGTTTATTTGCAATATTAATTGTATCTATTGATTCCAGTTTTTCAGAAATTGTGAATTTATTATAAATACTGCCTGCCACTGATGACCTTATTTTGGTGAGACCATTCTTCTGCAGAACTTGAAAACATTTTGGAATCAAGTCATGGATTTTTAAATTCAGAAAGACAACATATGCTGTAATATTAAATTAAAATCCTATCATCAGATGTTAGTTCAAGAACAAGCTCAAACCTAAAAACGCAGCTTTTTAAAAAAATTGTTGTCTCTCAGCTGTTAGGTTCAGAACAAATGACCTTTGGCGATGGACTCTTCTTCTTTATCTTTCTAACTCACTTCTTGTGCTTGACCTTAACCCAAATATAAATGTAGGGTGGAAAGTTATCTTTAGCCCTTTCTACGTGACCAGCACTGTCAGTTAGTGATCATAAGAACAGCCTATCTCAGAACCATTCTCTGCACACCCAGAACATGCCACCCCACACACAACACACAGGGAGAGCTTTGGGGGTGGGGAGAGCCGAGTAATAGCCCCTTCTGAGGAATGCAGGAGTTCAGCACATCTGGGAAGAAGGGAAGTCAAAGAGCCACCACCCAAGACTCCTGGGAGGAGCATCTTCGGCAGGAAGAAGGAAGACTTCCGACTCCTCAGGAGGGATGAGATGCTCTCAGGCTATTAAAAGGGATTCAGAATTTAGGCTGGGCAGGCCGGCTTGTCCCCGAAGGACTGCTGCTGGAAGGAGAGGCACACCCTTCACGGAGGATAATTACCTTCCAGGAGAGACAGTAAAACTGGATTCTGTCCTTTCACTCACTCAAAATTTAGGTCAGTTGCTATGTCTTGAGAACAGGATCGTTTAATAAAAATGACATCAAGCGATTTAGCTTGCATTCTGATCAGGCCCCTCTGGTGGCGTGATGTGCTAGGTGTTATGGACGGACTGGGGGTGGGAGAGCTGAAAGACAGGACCGTTGCAGCTAACAGGCCTCTAGTAGGGTGGGATCAAAAAGCAAATATAGGAACCACAAGACACTGGGGAAGGAGATAAGTGCTGGCAGAGATGTATAGATAAATGCTATAAATATTTACTAGAGGGAAAGGCTCTCTCTACCCTGGGGAATTTGAGAAGAATTTATGAAGGAGGAGGCATCGACTTGAATTTCGCAGGGTGGGTAAAGAGAGATGGAGGGAAAAACATAAAGCAAAGGAAATCACACACGCAAAAGGTAGGAACACACATAACGTGCCCAGGAAACACTGTCCAGCACAGATGGCATGTAAAATAGAGAGAGTAGAGAAGTGGAAGAGAAGACTGTAAAAGCAGCTTGGAGCCAGACTCTGGCAGGGCAGGTCTTAAATGACAAAAACAGAATTTGGACTTTCCTCTGCAGACCCTAGGAGGCCGCTAACTGTTTGGGGGAATAGGAGAGCCGGGATCCTGGGAACATCATCCCAGCACCATTCTCCTTGCACGTGAGTGTGGGGCAGACTGGAGGGCAACATCCAGGAGGAAGGCGGTGAGGGGCCCATTGGGGTAAGGGCAGTTGGAATGGAAAGAAGGGGAGTAAGAAAGGAGACAAGCAGAGATAAGACTGTCGGGTCTCAACACCTGCCTGAGTCAGGGTGCAAGAGACGAAGGGAGGGGTTGAGCCTGGGGAAGGGGGCGGTGATAGGTGGGGCTGACTTCCATTCCAGATGCATTGACATCAAGTTTCCAGTGAGATTTGGGAGAAGAGCCCAGCAGACAGCTGGAAATGCTCCAGGAGAGAGACTAGTTGACAACTTGGGAGTCAGCCACAGACAGGTGAGGGTCGAAGCCGATGGATGAGATCACCAAGGAAAAACCATATGGAAGGAGGGCCAGGGATGAGCAGAGGGAACTGAAAACGGAAAGGGTCACGTGCTTTGGAAGACTGGCAAGTGCCAGAGAAATGCTGCATAGTAATGAGGATTCACAGAAGAAGAGGCCAACATTTGGAACTGAAAGAGACCTCAGAGCTCAGTTGGGCCAACCTTTTCATGTGACAGGAAGCAGAGGCTCAAGAAGGTTGAATCACAGCTGGCGAATAGTTGTGTTCTGGGCTGTCCTTGGTCCGAACTGAAAAGCAGCTAAAGCTTGTCTCCTTGCCCCCCCACCTCCCTTCCCAGACAGCCTTCTCTTTCTTTCTTACTTATAAAAACATGTACAGCAGTGACATTTGTGGAGATCTTTCTTAGAGATGTGGCATCTACTGTGTGGGTAGGGACTTCAGAGCCAAACTGCCTAGATTCCAAACTGGGCCTCTCCATTTGCTACTTGTGTGACTTTAAATAAACTAAAACTTCCCAAGCCTCAGTGTCCTCGGTTGTACCTGAGGTAATAACAGTATTTGTCTCATAGTTAACACGTGTAGAACATTTAGAATAGCGCCTGGCATCTAGGAATTGCTAAGTAAACATTAGCCATTATTTCAGGAAGTACTCTAAATTATGGTCACCATATAATTTATTGTTTGAACTGAGATGGACAGCCTGAGGCAAAAGGAAAAATCACTAATACTGATGCCGCTTTTATTTAAAATTTTTGTATTAATTTAGATCTTTAAATATATTGCCTTAAAGTGGGACATCTTGATTACTGAGTTTCCAGGTGCCCCTTCAATTTTGTGCCCTAGGCAAATACTTCACCTGCTTCGGTCCCCTAGTTCCAGCTTTGCTGCTGAGGGTGATGTGGAGGACTTTTAATAGTTATGCTGGGACAGTACTGTCCTGGGCCCAGTGGGACACAGGGCCCGCCTACTGTCAGTGGCCCATCTGTGGAACCACTCTGTATTTGTTAGTGTTTGTGTGCATGTGTGTACATACGTGTGTGTGTCTTACCTCCCATCAGTGTGCACACTAGCTTTCCCACTGCTGTGACCTCAGGACCATTGGAAACCATGTAGGAAATTCAGGTGTGCTCCATGAAAGCTCCTCTGGAACCGGAACCTGAGCCCCAAGCCGCTGCCTCACTATAGTTGTTACTCTGTAAGGTTGTGGCCTCAGCCTTTAATCCTTATGTCCCCCAAAACCTGCCACTAGGCCCAATGATTAAACCGATCTCACGAGGCTGAAGTGACTAACAGCTTAATGCCTTACTATTTCCTGGAGTGTTTACCTACTTTGAGGGATAAAGTTAGAAACTACTTCATGAGATTAGATGAAATTAAAGTATGTGGACATGGTAGATACTCAATAGGTGGCAGTAGTTGTTGCTACTCTTTAATGACAAATAATTATATAATACCTAAATAGGTGGCTATTATTGCTATACTTGAACTATGAAATTGTTGGTAGGCAACGGTGTTTGACCTACAAAACTAGCAATCTCCTATGGGTCAACCTACAACCACTCTTAGTACAGTAATTAGAATATTTAATTGAACCACATTCAACGACCACTCAGGAGCTCAAAAATGGCCAAGCGTTTGCAACTGCATCTGATTCAAACTCATAAAAACAGTATATTGTTGGCAACATTGAATTAATCCAAAGCGCCGAGTAATCAATAATTGTTATATTGGGTAATGACTTCACACGAACAATGGCTTGCTTTATGATTAGAAAGCTCTTTCTAACTATCCGCTTTAGAATGATCTGCATGGCATCATGTTCATCCCACTGCACCCCACAAACATTTATGGAGGCTCCCCCGCATACCAGGTATTGAGAAGTGACTAAAAGGACAAGGTGTCCATCCCCCTGGTGGAGGTGTTCTCTAGCTTGTGTCCGTTTGGAAGCTAAAATTACTGTCCTTGCTGCACACAGTCATTTTCCTCTGTTGTTAATTCCCAAATTAAAAAAAAAAACACATTAATTTTTTCACAGAGCCAGTGAAGTTATCGGGAATGATATATGCATTGGGGTCAGACGGGGCAGGAAGTTGTTGCATCTCCTGTGTTGTTCCCGGTTCCACAAGATACAGCCCAGAACAAGCTGGGGGGGGGGAGCTGACACGCTTGATTTTGATTTGCTAATGTACCCTGTGACCCCTTGTGCTCAGACTTCTGAACGTCTCCCGAAGAGGACAGGATTTAAAAATGTACCAGCACTATCCTCTCTGGAAACAGTGCGGGTTAAGTGACAGTTTGTCGGCCAGCATGACCTTTTCCTCTGTGCATTTGGAAAGAACGGGAGGAAATTGCAAACTCTTCCCTCTGTTTTCCCAAAACCTCTCTTAGATTCCAATACTGATTTCTTAGTTTCTCCTCCCATTTTGCTAATTCAGCCTCCCTCTGTTTGCAAAAAAAAAAAAAAAAACCACTGGAATCTCAACTAAAGTTTACCTAAAAGTAAGTGCTCTGGTTAAATGTGGGCCAAAAAACTGAGAATCATCAGGCAGTAAAGTGAAATGCAGGGAAACCAGTTACCAAGAATCTGTAAAATAAACAGATTCAAGTTTTTTCTTGAACTCCCATTAAAACCAGTGAAGCAATACCTGGGCCCTGAATAACTCTTAGAAATAGCAGATGGGAGATAAGCAGGTATATGTGAGCTTCAACATAAACAACTTTGACTGCAAGAAAATTTCCCCCTGAAAATGGACAAATATGAAAATATTTTTTTAGAAAAGATTACTTCAGAAGTAGGTGTTTGGGGATCATTGCAAATAATATTTTGACACTCAATCCTTGTTTTACTGACTCCTTTATTTATTAGCTATAATTTTGCCTCTTTCTGTGGCGAGAACATTGAAGATCTACCCTCTTAGCAAATTTCAAGGGTCCAATACAGTGTTAATAACTGCAGTCACCACCCTATTTATTAGATCTCCAGAACTTACTCATCTGCATCCCTGAAACCTTATACCTTCTCACCAGCATCTCCCATTTTCTTATTCTCCAGCCCCTGACTACCATTCTACTCTTTGCTTCTACAAACTTCAATTTTTTAAATTCCACATGTAAGTGACATCATGCAATATTTGTCTTTCTGCACCTGGCTTACATCACTTAGCATAATGTCTTCCAGGTCCATCCATTCTGTTGTAAATGACAGGATTTCCTTCTTTTTAAAGGCTGAGTAATATTTCATTGTATATGATTGTTTTGCTTAACTCTCTTTGTCTCTCTGAATTAGAGGGGAAAGAGTCCTTCAAACTTTAAGTTAAATCTTTCTCCCTTTCCTGTTCCTCTGTGCTCCTTGTCTTCTACCCCTTCCTCTCCCCTGACCCTTTCCCTGGCGGAAGCACTAATCACGTGTCAGCCTGAGCCACTGGATTCTTTGCTACAGAGACAACAAAGTGTGTCTGTTGCTCTCTCATCTTCTGTAACTCATTTGCACAGTTCCTTTATTCCAGGCCTGGTGAGGTCCTCAACTTCTCTCGGACCGATGCTCGCTCTGATCTGTCTTTTCAGACATATTCCCATTTCTGAGAAGGGCACTTTTTTGAAGTATAAGCCACAAGCTTCCTGAGGAATCACTGTCTTTTTTTTTTTTTTAAAGGAAAGCTTTATTTGCAACATTTTGTTTCATAATTGTTTTGCTGTCTACCTTCTCTAACACACAAATGTGTTAATTTTATGCAAACTGTCACCCATTTATGCTTCTTTCCCTTTGCTCTTCTGTGAATCATGCTCATTTATTTGTTCATTCACTGAATTTTTGTTGGATCTCTATTTTATTAAGGAAGTATTCAGCACATAATACATTGTGAGTTATTCAATGCTGTGAGTTATCAGTACTGTAGCTGAGAGCCGTTCGAAGATGATTAAGAAATAGTTCCTACCTTCAAGAAACTTGCAACCTGGTAAGAGAAAATCATAAATATGCAATATAGATTATAATAAATGTCATCCACATTAAGTGATTTAAGTGTTCAGAAAACCATTCTCCTGAATTTCTTTGAGACTCCTACAGCATAAAATTTTTTATCTCGGACTCAAGCATAAAAAAATTATATCCCACTAGGCACTTTTTTATGATGCCAGATTTTAAAAAAGTAATTTAGCATGAAATAATTTCTCTATTTTTCCTTTCAAAGAACCACAGCTTTCTAATCAATGTGTTAAGATGTAGCATTGGTAAATTCTGGTAACTGTGAGTCATTCTGAAAGGTGGGAACCAAGAAATCAATGCTAATATTTCATCAATAACAAAAGGATGGATTAATTATTGAAATAAGTAATGTCTCAAAAACTCATAAATCATCACCTGTGATAATTCCTTTATGGCTAAGTAAAAAATAAATAATGCCATCAGCTTGGGTGCCTACAGGTAGGTATTTAAGTATTAAAGAACTCTATTACATTCCCCAGGACCAGTATGGAGGGAACTTACTGATAAGTAGTATGTATGGATTTTGTAAAACAATTAACAAAATTACATATAGCAACAGTGTCCTGTGATTTTTCAGCACCTAGCACAGTGCCTGGCTCACTGTAAGTGAACAGATGAACGACCACATGATATTTCTTGTAGCTAGCAAGGTGCCTGGCACGTCATAAATATTTGTTAAAGGAATGATTGATTAATAATTCTTGTTTTAGATACTCAGCCCAGTTATGACACCCAATTACCGTCCTCAGTGCTGATGAATGTTCCTGTGACAATTTCAGCATCTCGGTATTCCAGGCGAAGATGGGAGCTCACACTTCCGGTTAACAGGGTCACTGCTGCTACCTCTTCTTTATCTGATCAACTCTTATTCACGCTTTGAGACTCAGTTTGAATGTCAATTTCTCAGAGAGGTTTTCCCTGACTCCTAGATCAGCATATTTCAAAGGCTGGCTCATGACCCACTTGTATCAGATTGACCTAGTTTATTGGTCAAAGTACAGATTCCTACTCAGACTCATCCTGGTGCATCCGTGTTCACAGCAGCATCAGTCATAATAGACAAAAGGTGGAAGCAACTCAAGTGTCCATCAACAAACGAATGGATCAGCAAAATATACGCTCTGTAGGCAATAGAATATCATTCCCCCCAAAGAGGAAGGAAACTGTGGTACACACTGCAACGTGGATGAACGTTGAAGATGTTGTGCTTCTGAAGGGGGGGGATGGGAAATTAGTATGTGGTGTTTCAGATTGGGAAGATGTGAAAAGTTCTGGAGACAGAGGGCGCGGACCACAGCGCAACCGTGTGAAGGCATTAATGCCATTCGACTGTACACTAAATATTAAAATAGTAAATATTTTCTTATCTATACTTTCCCCCAAAAAGACCAAAACAAAACCGAAAAAATGGGGGCAGATTCCTGGCTTCTGCTCTGGCCCCTCAAATCAGAAAATTGAGAGGAAGAGATAGGGATGCAGTCGGAGCCTGCAAGCTTGCCAGGTGACTCTGACACACAAAAATCTGAGGATGCTGGTGCAGACCACATTAAATCCCCCTTGCTTGGTCCCTCTGCAGTAACCTACACTTTCCCTTTGTGCACGTGCCTGCGGTTTGACGTAAGCTTTATGAGGGCAGGGACCACGCTATCTTGTTCGAGGCTGCATGCCCAGCATTTAGTGCAACCCGTGGCTCAGAGTGGCATTCATTCACTGTGTGTTTGATTGAGCTACTCGATTTGAGCGTGAGTCTCATATTTTTCGTTTATAAAGTAAATACGATAATTATCTTGAGTGGTCGACATGAAGGTTCAGGATAATACTCCTAAAGAAAACTCTGACCATGTCTGATTCGCACTAAGTATTCAATCACCAAAAGCTGCATTATTGTTATTGTTATTGCTTTTTAGGAAGAGGAGGGCGGATATAGTCATTCAGGGTTTGGGCCAGGAGTTACAGACTCAGATGCCTATGGGTTCTAAGCAGGTAAAGTAATTGCATTCAGCATGCTGGTTTTATAATTATCCAGCAGGAAGTGATGGGAACTTTGGTGAACTGAACTCATATATTCCAAGTAAAGCAGGTTACCACTACCTAGCTCTTGCCTGGTGGTACCATATGGGTACCCAGGCCTAGAGCTACCAGATCTTCTGATTTTTCAAGAGAAGAACATATGGATTTTCATCTGAATTTTCCCAATTTTTTAAAGTCACCTCATTGTTTAAAGGTTTTTAAAGCTCTGCACAAAGCAAACAAAACACATTTGTCCATGGGGGATGTGTATGTATCCCCTGATTCGTGCCAGGGCCTAGGGCATCCCAGGCCCCAACAATAGACCCTCCTTCTACAGCAAAGGGAGCTGGTGAACTTTATTTCTGAATTTGGGAGACCATCTAGTTCATATGGGGAAATCTATGGGGAAAGGGTGGTGACGTTGTCCTTATGATTGACCTGTCGTGGTCAGGGGTATGGAGGGCCAGGATGGGTGTGCATGGATGCACAATAGTGCTGACATTGCCACCAACCCAAATGGTAAGGGGGTGGTGGAGGGTCATGCTGTCCGTTTTTATCTAACGGTTCTCCCGTAAGTTTCTCGGTAAGCTACTTACTGCCTGTGCAGTTAGATGATGAGAACAGAATCATTTCCAACAGCTAGAGGGCTCTAGCTGTCCACCTTTCAGACACAAACAGATTGGCTGTTAACAGTTTGAAATTTAAAAAGGGATGATTCTTCATTGTCACCTCTCAATATCAATATGTTAATGTCATCTCAACATTATTTACTACATATGCAAAATTATTAATATTCTCTGTCAAAAACTTCCTTTTTTCACTTGTTTTTTCTTGCATGAATTTTTCTCCCATATGTCATGAAGCTTGTTGATTTTATGTTGAAAGTGTTCTTCAAGTGATCTAAATTAGAAAGTAAGTTTCTACTGACGGGTAAATTGTTGCAATGCCTGGTAATCATCTTAAGCATTTAGGTTGTTATATTTTAACTCAATTGTTATCTAGCACATTTTGAAAAGAACTATATATTGATCCTGATAGGCAAGAAAAATGAATGCTCAATCCACAAAAATTATATAATTTGACCACTTTACAACCAAGACAACTTTCCAGCTTTTAGGGAAAGCTCAACAAAAGATTTAAGTGGAGCATCAGAAGTTTTATCTGCTCATCACTCCTGCTGTTTTTTTTTCTGACATTTCCACTATCAAGACACTTAAATGTAATAATTTAGCCTTAATTTCCAGTTTCTCTTTCTTGGGGCCTCCATTCTGCTCTAGGTCAGGTTTTAAAAGCACTTAGAGGCACTTAATGGACAGATTTAGCAAAATCTTCATCCTGCTTCTACAGCTCAGTCGCATACAAAAGCCTGAATAAACTCTTTCCTCCTGCCTTCATCCCCTAAAAATATTGATTGTGGTGGGGGTAGGGGTGAGGCAGAGGGAGAGTTCTCTCCTGTGAAAGCTACACAGAAAAAAAAATTTTTTTTGAATTGGTTCTTTTCAGATGCTAAATGCCCACTTCCTCTTTCTTATCGGCCACTTGACGGTAGGACAGGGCTTAAACAAGCACCCACACACATTTTCAGTTCCCTGAATATATCTCAGACATCGCTGTTCCCAAACACATGATTTCAGAAAAATAAAAAATGAGTTTTATTCCAGACCCTTCTTTCCAATTTGCAAACCCAAGAGAGTTTAAGGGAAATGCAATCCACATGTTTCTGGCCATTTCTACTCAAGTGCATTCACTTAAAGGTTGTGGTTTTTTTTTTTGTTTTGTTTTTTTTCCTTTTCTTTATAAAAGTGATTTGATGTTTACAAAGTTTTTAAAATAAATGTTGGTAACCCTTTTTTTTTTTCTAAAAAAGGAAGTTTCTTTGGCTAAGATTAAATTAATATAAACCCTTTAGAATTTGACTTTGGCCTCATATTTAAAAGTCATTTTGGTAAGGGAGGGTTCCCAGCTGACTTCTGAACTATCAGATCATCTAGTCCCTCATCTATTTTTATCATTCCTTTATTTCATCAATTCAAATCCTTTTTATACTGTAAATCATTCACCCAACTTATATTTAAAGTGCCAAGCCCTGTGGTAGGTCCTGGGTGCAGCTGGAACACAGCAGACAAGCTCCTGCCTTCATGGAGCTTAGAGTCTAGAGGAAAGGAGAGAGATTAAACGAGGCATTACCAATAGGATGAAAGAATGCCAGGGCGTGGCGGAGAAGGCTGCCCAGAAGTACCCTAAAAGCCAAGGCCTTCAACCAAATAAAACAGGGATTAAGTCAACAGGAAGGGTAAGGGATCAGCAAGGGCGATGCTCTGGGGTAGAACAGCAATAAGGTCATTATGTCTCGTGCTTAGGAAAGTCGGGGGGGGGATGCAAGATGAGGCTGAGGCAGATCACACAGGACCCTGTTTCCCCATTTGTCCCTTGGAATTAATGGCACAATCACGGCCACTAATAGGGACAACACATAGTCCTCCCAGCTTGAGACATCTCCCAGACCAGCCCTCTGTGAGCTCTTCACCTGAGTGGCACCAGCCAGGTGGAGAAAAACAAAGGCTCAAAGGGAGAGGGTACCTCCTGTGAAATCCATCATATAGATAGAAATAAATATATACTTGTATTTGGGAATTTGTATATGCATATGTATATATACATGAATATATATTTGTTTATGCATATGTGTATATACATGAATATGTATGTGTATATGCACCTATATATTTGAATATGAAGATGAATGTGTACCTCTTTTATTTTTATTACCTTTGAGTGGCTCTCTTCTCCCTCCCACTGCTGCAGCCTGGGTTAAGGCTTCCTTTCTGTCACTCCCCTAGACTTTGAAATAACCTCCCCAATCTCCCTGCCTCCAGCCTCTCCTCTTTCATCTTCAAACAGCTGCAGGTTTAACCCTCCCCCACTCGACCCCCACCCCTGGCACCCATACTGTAGTCGTCCAGCCACACGGCCTTTCCTGTCTTTGTGAAATAGGGCGCCGCTCCATCTCTGCCATGAAACTCTGGTTCCACAAGCTAATAGGATTTAGGTTTTCAGATGGTTAAAGAAGTTGGGAAAAAATGAATCATCTCCCCCTGAACTCATACATTGAAGTCCTAATCCCCAGTACCTCAGAATATGCTTGCATTTGAAAATAAGGTCTTTATGAGGTAATCAGGTTAACATGAGGTCAGCAGGATGGGTCCTAATCCGATATGATTAGTCCTTATAGAAAGGGGAAATTTGGAGACACACACACACACACACACACACACACACAGAAGGCCATGTGAACCTGAAGGCAGAGACTGAGTGCTATATCTACCAGCCCAGGAACGCCAAAGAGGGCCAGCAAACCATTAAAAGAAGGAAAGAGGCATGGACCACATTCTCCCTCAGGGTCTCAGAAGGAACCAATCCTGCAAAAAAGTGAATATTGGACTTTTAGACTCCAGAACCATGAGGCAATAAATTCTGTTGTTAAACTCATCCAGTTTGTGGCACTGTGTTATGGGAACCCTAGGAAATTATTATAAAGTTAAACAGACAGCTTATTTCAGTGCAGGAGTTTCAGAGGTTTTAATATGCTAATACACACCGGAAATCTCCAAGAAGGAGAAGAGTATTTCAAACTTTTAACAACAAGACTTTTTTCACCCAGTGCATTCCAGGGGGATCAGTGTTCTGAAGGATGCATTTTGGGAAAGGCGGACCTCATACTTTGAACTTAGCTAAAAGTTCAGGAGGAGGCTCTGCAGTGAGTGAAGGAGTAAACAAGCCCACAGGAAGTGGTAACTGACAACCACTTAACATTCCTGGGACATTCTCCTCTAGAAATCGAATCTATAATTGGTAGAGTTTTAGGCCTGGTGGAAAGTTGACTGAAAAACTGCCAGCCATGAGAGAGGAAGCCTTTGGGGTGACAAGTTGGTCCATTCTTTAGTCTCTGACCGTCACCTTGACACAGGAGCATTTTTGTTCTTTGCAGGGCCCATGCAAAATGAAAATTCAAGATCCTTTTTTCATCAATTATTCAGAATTTCAAAATAGTGACAACATTAAACCAAGCCCAGAGCCCTTCTAAGCCGGGGGTGCTCTGGGACTGCAACAAGTCTCCTGTTCAGGAAGCCACTCCTGCTTTGACCCGTCAAACATAACCCTTTACAACACCATACTGCTCTCTGTTTATTTCACGAATTACCTAGAATATTTCTGTGTTGGAGGTCCCCAAGACCACACCCTCATGCAACGGGGAACTCAGTGTCTCATTGCATTCATAGTCATGATTCATAACAATGAAAGGAGACAAAGCAAGATCAAAAATGGCACAGGCACATTGTGCAAAGTCCAAAGGCATCAAGGTATGAACTTCCCACAGTCCCCTCCCAGAGGAGTCACCCAGGATCTTGTCTACTAGGGAAGCTCTCTGGTGGGGGCTGGTCATATAGTTACCCTCCTCCTTGCATGAACCAAAACTCTAGATTCCCAGAAGAAAAATGTTTGACATAAACCATATTACTTTCATGAATCGTTTAGGTGCAGTGAGCTGTTCTTATAAGGAAATGACGGGAACCTCCTGAAATCCAAATTCCCAGACTCCAGCCAGGGCCAACCTTGTGAGCAGACCTTTCCAAGGCTAGCAGTTTCAGGCCTGCTGTGTTAACTCATTTCTGCACAGTTTCAAAGGTGTGTTTTCCAAAATGCATTAGATTTTGCTGATATGTGTTTATACTAACAGGGAGTAGTGAATTTAGGCACAAATTGTCTTCTCTGAACATTCTCTGCATCTCATGCCGAGTGGACTCACTTGTCAATGAATTCAGATTTCTACTGTCCAACTGTCTAAGAGGCCTCCTCTAAGAAGCGTTTCAAAGATGGCACACAGTCTTAGCCATCTAGTGAAGAAAGCTTCTAGCTCTGCTTCGACAACTTGCTTAGGCATGAGTTGAAAGTGAGAGCTTATCATACCTTTTTTTTCTTAGGAGCTTTACGTTCAAGTGTTTGGGATACTATTAGAGAGGCTGTGGTCCTCTCCCACACACCAACCCCATGCCTGACCAGTTCCCAGAAGTGAGACTCTTTTGGGGATGATGATGCTCATCTACTCTAGGGTACCATGTCAGGAATTCAAGAAGCTCTTTGTTTTTCCAACCAAGAAACATAAACTCCACCATGCTAAAGTGAAATCAATCAAAACCCCTCTGAGTTAACTCTCCCAAGGGTGTTGACGTTTTAACAAGGGACACTAATCATATCAATGCTTTAAAGATGAGCCCCAGATATCAGTCAGCAAAGTAGGAAATCATTTTGCTAGGACAGGGAACTGTCCTGCGGCCCCTGAATGGGCATCCCACTCACTGTAGAACTGGTAGCATTTAACAAGTCTCAGTTTGTTCATTGAAAGACTGAGTTGACTTGACATTCTTAAACAATTCTTAATTTTCATATTAGTTATAGTGAGAATAACTCAGGTTAAGCCAACTGTCCCCTAATATTTTGCAGAGACATGTAGGGGATGGGGTCTGCGGTGACTCTCCAAATTATCCAAATTTCTACTTATCCAGATTGTGTTTGGTTTTGATCAATCCATGTGAGTTACTACCTTCATAAATGGAGCAATTAGAAGATTCACCCATCATTTTAAAAGATAAATTAGTATTTACAACTTGTTAGGCCCATGTGCTAGGGGATGTAAAATATAAGAATTTTATGTTTGCCCTTCAGAATACCATGAACCTTGAATAGACAGAGTGGCCCATGGGAAGGGACACTAGACTGAGAACTTGGCTCCTGGACTAAGAACGTGGGTGGCCTCGGAAAGTCACTAGACAGCTCTGAGCTTCAGTTTCCTCATTTGCTCAATGGAGAAAATAACTTCTGTCCTTCATCACGGAGTAAGTATAAAGATCAAATCATCTAATTGAATTCATATGGAAGGGGTTGTAAGTTATAAATTGAATGCGTGTGTGTGCGTGCACGCACACACTCACTTAAAAAATAAGGGAAAGTGATTGCATTTAAGAAAACCTGCACGTTAAATAAATGATGGCAATAACCCAGCCCCATTATGGGGAGCAGTTACTGTCATTGTCTGCATCGCTGATGGCACAATTAACTTAATTAACACATACCTCTGTGGCAAATCTGCTGAAATAACACTTTTCCTTTTCCCATGCCCCTGCCTTGCCAGCAAGGCATCTCCAAGCTATGCGTCTTCCAAGTAGGGAGGCCAGAGTGTTAAATGGGTTTGGGTTGGTATGCAGAAAACGGAATTCCAGAATATCCACATCATTAGCATGGCAAATTACCTAGAGTAATGTTAGAAGTTTCAACAAAATCTTGTAGAATAGGGCAGGGACCAAGGCATCCTAAAGTGGGGCTATGTTTGTGTGAGACGGCTGTCACCCCGTTAGGAAGCCATTCTCACCAAATCTAGAACGGCTTCCCACAAGGATAGCATTCTGTTCAACATGACTTCTAACCAAGGAGCCTCCAGCCTCTGGTCCATCGTGGTGGTAATAAAATAAGGGTTTTTAACAAAGGAGAGTGAGCTTGTGCCAGGATAGGAGCAAGTCTGTAGATGGGGCACTTTGCAGGAGCAGGACCCCTGCTGATGACCTTGGCTGAATGTTACACAGAGCTGGAATGGGGAGACCTGGGATTAAGAGGTGGACCATTTCCATTTTGGGTGTGTTTAATTCCATTGCAGATCTTCAGAGTAGTTGAAAATATCTTGGGAACATTTCTGCTACTCTATTACTTTTTCTTTTCCCTTTCTCTCAAATCTATGGACCCATTCATTTTCTACCTTTCTACCTATCTCTTCTGACTCTGTAGAGTGTTTTTATTTCCATTCATGCTGACAATCCATCTTACACTTCCTTACAATGTTACTGTATTATATCAGATATACCACTCATCACTGAGATTACACTTCCCTTCAGAGCCAACGTTCTTTCGTATTTCCCACAGTGACCTAGCAGAGGGGCTGGTCCATCACAGAGTCTCAGTAAATAATTGTTATATTGAATTTATTTTCCTTTCTTTTTTGTGTGTCATTAGAAATTGGATATACTGATTCCAGAAGACCAGCTGCATGTGTTGGAGACCCAATGTAACAGCGGCTTACACAAAAACAAGTTTATTTGTCTATCACATAACAGTATGAAGGCAGAAGGTCCAAGGTGGGCAGACAGCTTGGCTCCAGGAAGTGATCTTGGGACTCAGGTTCTTTCTGTCCTGTCACTCTGCCATCTCTAGTAATTATTCTCACCTGCCTGCTCAAGTGCACCACACCAAGCAGCAGGATGGAGCACACAGGAAAAGTATAGAATATGGGGTCCCATCAGAGATTCTTCACATCACTTCTGTGACATCTTATTCATCAGATCTTGGCCACATGACCACAGCTGGCTTCAATGGAAGCTGTGAAGTTTTAGTCTTTATTCTGGGTGGCCAGATGTCTAAATAAAAATCAAAGTATTATTATTATAAAGCAGTGGTTTTCAAAGACATTAACCATGACTCACAATAGGAAAGGCATTTTATTTTTATTTATGTATGTACATATGTACTTATTTATTTTGGTGCTGGGTTGACTTTAATTTTTTATTTTACTTAAAAAAATTGTTTTTATTGTTCAATTACAGTTGTCCCCATTTTCCTCCCCTTTAAGAAAGACATTTTATATGATAATCCAATACAGTCTCTATACACATAGAGAAATTAATTCTTTTTAAAAAACAATACTTTGGGTACTGAATTTTTATATTTTTATATAAATACTTTTATATTTTATGAAATGAATGTTGTTGATGACTAACAAAGGGAGCATGGTCTGCAGTTTGAAAGGTCCTACTGTAGAAATAGGAGAGAAAAATCCAGGGGTGATTAGGAGTCTCCGCCATTGGGAAGGGAGCATGCAGTCAGACCCTAGGCGAGATCATGGGCCTGCAATGTTCGTGCTGCACATCATAGCCCTGGCTACTGGACAGGTGCAAATAAATAAATGAATCAGCCGAAGCAACCTGTTCATGAATAAACCAAGCAGTGAATGAAAACTTAGAGAATATAACCAAATCTCTACTGACACTTGAGACAAAATATCGAAAGCTAGAAGGACTTTTCACCAAGAGATACTCTAGCGATGGGAAAAGGAGAAGTTCCTTTTTGCCTCTTAATATGATCATGTATAGATGAAACGCTCACACGAATATCCATGCTATTGATCCTGCGGTGTTTTAAGCTTAACAGGTAATTCAGATCAAAACCAAATTGACCTCATTTTAAATCTTCGTCATGGCCTCAAATTTATGAACTGTGTCAAGGACCACCTCATATATTCATAATAATAGCGTATCTCCTAGGCTATTGTAGTTCACCTCTGTGCTAGAGTAATCTATGTGAGAGATTTGTCATTCCGTCCCTACTTCAAATTTGAGGAAAACCTCATATTGTGTGATGTTTTTTTCCTTGACAGTTTCAACCGACTTTTGTCAGGTTTTTGACAGGGGAAAAAGTGCCCAACAGCTCTACGAACATCACACTGCGTTTGTTTTCAGAGCGAGTCTTGGGTGAGTTCAAAATGACTTTTAAATGATGTCAGCATACATGCTTTAAAACAGGCCCCAGATCCTTTGTGCCACAAGCACGGGTTGGCTTAATTAGTTCTGCTGGGGACATCGGCATGAACCATGAGCTGACTGTGTTGGTGGACTCACACCGAAGCGCTTCCAGAGATTTTGGTTTAGGTGAAGAGTGCATTTCCATGGCATTGACCGAAAGACGCCAAGGTAGGTAGCATGACAAGGACATGCTGCGTTACAGAGCCTGGCCTTGTTGCAGCCAGGGCCTCCAAGCTGCTCACTGCCATGTTTTCGGTCGCCTTTGCTGCTTCCCTGCTTGGTCACTGCTGGGAGAAGCTCCATCCCACCACTTCAGGCCTAATGAGCATCCATAGGAGTCAGATTTTACCTTCTTAGACACTGCTAAGAGGCTTCTGAAGAAATGAGTCAGTGTTTTCAGTTGTGTTTTCATTCTGCATCCCCAAGCTCATCCGGACTGGCATCTGTGTTTGCTGCCTGCAGAGAGAGAGAGAGAGAGAGAGAGAGAGAGAGAGAGAGAGAGAGAGGCTAATTATTGGACAAAGCTGGGGATTAAGCTTCCTTCTTGCCCTTATGAAGACATAGTCCCTCTGGAACAGGGTTTAGGGCTTATTAGGAGAGTGATGGAGAGAAAAGGTTGTTTCCTTCGTGTAGCCGTTCTCCATCCTTTCTGGGTAAAGAGGGCTGAAATGTACAGGGCTTTTAATACAGCACCTTTGACAATCACCAAGAAAGCCTTGGAAGTCCCTTGAAGATGGGGTGTCTCTTGCTATATATCCAAGCAATAAGACGTGACAGGCACTTTATTTCATCAGGGCTGCACACCTTGAATGCATTTTGTGGCATAAGGCCAAAGCACAAATGACTTTAACGCTCACGAAATGTAGCAGCCTTTCACGAATGCATTAAAATCCTTGCACTGGCTTCTGAGTACTGAGAAATGAGAATTACTTGAAAACTAGGGAGGAAGAGAGGTTTCCTAAGACAGGTTCCTCGGGGTCAGGCACCTTGACAGCCAATAAGAAGCTGCCATTTGCAAGTAATGTTCAAAAGACACATCTTAATGTAGTCATCTTGGACAGGGACTCTGACATCTGAGAGCAACCGCTCTTCCTGTATCGCCAAAGGGCAAATGTTTCAAGTGCAGCATCGGAGCTGTGTGAGCATACAGATCCCCACCGTAGCATTTCCAGGTTTGGGTGGGCCACCGTTTTCTCATTTTCCTCAAAGACGGCACCCAGTCTTGTGCATTCATAAAAGAATTTTTAACAGTCTCGAGTCAAATTGGGCTTTTGAAAATTTGCCTTTGAGGACAAAGGCTCCAGGGTATTGGTAATCTGGCCCTTCTCAATCTTTTTCTCCCAGAGAGAGGCACATTTCTAGATGACGAGAAAACCTTAGGTGGGAATGTTACTCTGCCTCTGGCTTTATGCCTTAAAATATGACCTAACACAAGCTATCATTTCCCAGAAATGAAATATGTCATATGTTACTATTAAAGTGAACCAGAAAAAAGAGCATTCTATTACAATAATGGGTTTGTTTAAAAAAAGTACATGTCAAACCCCCAAAGGAATAATACATATTTGATAGTACTGTTGGAAAAGCAATACCAGTAATTGCATGAGCGACTTATATTTAGTATTGTTCATATAGCAAAGAGATTTTATGTAAACCTTCCAGTAGAATGATCATATCAGAGGGAAGTGAGAAACATCATCACTCATTATTCAGGCAATCAATATACATTTATTGGGGTGACTGTTTTATCAGTCATCAGCCTACACGCTAGGGATGAAAAAAAAAAAAGAACAGAACATTCCCTGCCTTCAAGGAACTCACATTCCAGTTGAAGAGACAGATACAGCAAGTAGCTACAATGCAATCTGACAACAGCTATAACGAAGAATCTAGTGGGGGCTACGAGAGTGCGATACAGAGAGAGCTATTCCTCCCGATGGAAGGAGACTTTGCTGTCCTCGGTGGCTCATTAGAGCTCAGCTGGAACTTCAGATATCAGGATGAAGCGCCTATCAGGCAGATGGAGTGGCATGAGCAAAGAAGGAGCAGCAGGGAAAAAGTGTGGCACTCTTAGGCAACAGTGAATGGTTTTGTAATAGATACAGAGGTAAGCTTGTCACACTGTGTCATGTCAAAGACTTGGATGAACTAGTTTGAGTTACAGAAACTCGAGTGATTTTTGAGCAGTATAAGTTTTCAAAATGAATGCATTTTACATTCCAGGTGATAGGGCCAAGGCAGTAAGAGTGGGGGGCAACATACGGCATGGCATAAAACTGCCATTCTCACCAGGACTCATCTGTTAACTAATAAAAACACACTGACATCCAGAAGTGCAAGAAAATTGCTCCCTTCACATGCTTACGGATGGGTTGAACCTCATTTTGTAGCATTAAAACCAATTTTCTGCTGAGAAAACATGTCACAGAAGATGGCATGGATTTTTGTAATTACTAATAATATTTGGTATTTCAGCACCACCTTTTATCCCGAGATCAATCGGGTGCACACGGGAACAGATAAACTCCAAGGAAACAGAGATCATATGAATACAGTGAGTCACATGGCATTTTTATCTGCCTTTCAGCTGCACGTTTATTCCACCTTTAAGAGATAGTGGATATAGTTGTACAGCAGTGATTTTTTTATTAGTTCCTACTACAAGGAGTCTTAGGGTGGAGTATGGGCCAATTTTTTTATTTTTTATTTTGGTACATAGCTTTCCTCAGGAGACAGAAATCTCCTGTGATGATGGAAATGTTCTGTACGATTCTGTGCAATACGGTAACCACTAGCCATGTGTGGCTATTGCACACTTGAAATGTAGAGATGGCTACTGAGGAGCTGCATTTTTGCTTTCTTTAATTTGAACTAATTTTCATTGAAATAGCCACGTGGCTAGTGACTGTTATAGTGGACAACACGGTTAGACTGGCTGGTGGTTTTTTAAAAAAAAATTTTCCAAAACAGTAAAGCTCTGTTTTCATCATCAGTAAGATCTTAATGAGGACTGGTTTGTGTGAATGGTTCTGGCATATTCTTGAAGCCATCAATATTTTAAAAGTCCCATATTTTACATTTGGAGAACTTTTATTACACTCTCCCCGCTCTGTCCACCCTGTTCAATTTTGGTTTAAAAGATGCCTGTGGAATGTTATGGTAACACAGAGTCATTTCTAAACAAAGAAGACTTACAAAAGATGTCAATGATGCCCTTAAATGAAATCTTATTTAATGAAATCACGTGTTCAGCAATGACAGATACTAGTCTATCCATTAAAAATTGGGACTCCAGTTACCGATTTTCTGAAGGGAGACATTCACCTTCACTTATGAAATAGAATGAGGAAAGAGAGTTTTATGTTTTGGGTGTCCGTGAAGAAGTGCAGTTTTCAAATAAACTCTTAATTTGCCACTTCTTTCTCTAAAACGACCTCCCTAGGATTTCTCTGGTTTGTACGTGAAAATTTGGGAATAAACTCATTCAAGGTGAAGAAGCTGATGGAAAGATTTCATTGCACTTGTTCCCAGTCCAGCCTGTCATTCAGACTGTTAGCGCTGCTAGCGAAAGAGAACTTAAGTAGCCCTTGGTTTGAGCCATCTGTCGAGAAAATGTGGCATATGTTTGCTTTGTTTACTCAACAACCAAGTGGAAACTGATACACTGAAAGGAAAATCCGTGTATGGTGCCGCTGTGTGTGTGTGTGTGTTGAGGGGGTTGCCTGACGAGGGAATCGATTGCCCCTGAGGAGCACGTGCACAAGAGCACAGATCCGCGGGATGTCCCCGGGGTTTGGGGCGCGCACCAAGGCGCAGACTCGTTCCAGACAATGCACTGCACGCATTGGAGCCGCCGCTGCAGCTGAGGGGCGCGCCTGGCTGATACGTAGTTGAATGCAGAGCGACGAACCCCTCCTCTTCTCCCCGCCCTCAATCCCCCGGCCTCAAACTTCAACCAAAGCCCATGCCCTTTTCAATTAACCCTCCTCGATCAAAATGAGCGGTCCTTTTTTTTTTTTCCTCCTCTGCAGCCCATTGTCTGGTGTGATGGGTTTGCAGATTTGACAGCTGTGCTCACCCAGACTTGATTCAAACTCGGTTTCCCAGAGATATGAACTTGGACATCAGCAAGGATCCCCAATACAAGCCCTGAGTGGCATGACCGCCATCCGCCACTGCAGAATGTTCTCCAGACTCCTGTCTGGACCCACTGTAGACTTCGTTGCCCTGGCGCCCATGGGCGTGCCGGGAGGGGCGCGAGTGTTCAGGGCGGGCTAGGGGGGTGGTCAGCAGCTCCGCTGAGAACGAGTGGTCGTAGGGATTGGGGTGAAGGATTCTGTATATATTGGGCTTTTAAATTTATTATTTTAAAATTTACTCCTGAAACAGCCAAAATGGAAGTCCGCTTATATATGATACCCAGAGCCAGGTCTGGCGAGGTTTAAATGCACGGGGTTCCGCTTTTGTCTCCTTGCTCAATCAAGCTGGAGGACAGAGGTAGAGACTGTGTGTGCGCGTTGGCATGGATAAGTGGGTGGGCGCAACCAGCAATGTCAGCTCAGAGGGTCTGGGTCTGAGTGTGTCTTTAACTCGCCAAGTCTTGAGTCACAGCCGTGAGTGACGTGGGGAAAAACTTTGTGTCCAGAAGAAGGGTCTGGTTGGATTGCGGTAGGGTTTAAGAGTCCTCGTGCATGGTGCCCTTTTGTGGAGAGGGAGAGAGAGAGAGAGGGAGGGAGAGGAGAGATTGAGAGAGAGCGAGAGAGCTCGCTTGCTCACGGCCGGCTATATAGCTCTGCGTGTCCTGTGAGCGCCTGCTGGGTCGGTCCCCGGGTCAGTCCCACGGTCCGTCCCGCCGCAGGCAAGTGTGCTCATCTGCGGCGTTCCTGGAGGGCGAGTATCCGAGGGGTCTGGCAGTGTGCTGCGGTTCGGAGGGAGCAGGAGAAGGCCCAGGGTCTCCTGGTCTCGCTACCTTCCGCGTAGCTCCTAGTAACCACTAAAACCTCCCTAACCGGCATCTGAGCCCTAGGGGGCTCTGCTGGGACACCGTCCTGGCCCAACTAGATCCTCTGAGCTCTCGAAGATTACCGCATCTTTCTTCCTAGCGCAGACAAATGAGCCCAGAAAGGGAAGGAGGGGGCAGGGACACCCCCTAAAAGAAATAAATAAACAAACTGGTTCCTCGCTGCAGCTGGACACGGTCGGTTGAGCCCAGGTTGGTGGCATTTGGAGTTTTTTCACCCTGTAGATTTGAGAACCTATCGTCGCTCCCCCACACACCTCTTCCCTTCTTGCAGGCGCCCCTTAACTTTGGGGACCCGGGACTGGCGCGAGGCTGCACCTGCCCTGACGCTCGGGGGCTGCAGGCCGATGCGCTTGCCGAGGCTGGTGGCACTGAGGCGCCCCACTCCCGGGCGCTCGGCTTGTGTGTTAGCGGCGTGGACGTTGGGGAGGGAGCTGAGGACTCGCGGAGGAGGGTAGGGGCGCATAGACCGGGTTTCAGCTCGAGCTGGGACGTCCGTTTCCTCTCGCCCGGCTGCCTCTGAAAGAAAGCGAGCCGGGGAGGAGGGGATACGGCGATGGGGGGCAGCGATTGGTGGTTTGGGTGGGGAGGATTGGCCGCTGAGCCAGCGAGCTGGCTCAAGGAGGGGGCGGCGAACTTCCCGGGAGAAGGGGCTCTTTCCGCACCAAGGCTGCCGAGAGAGCCGCCACCACCGCCGAGTGCTTCCACTCCAGGCAGCAGCCGGCTCCGCTCTCAGCGCTCGGAAAGTAACGTTATTTATTTATTTGCTTGCATTCAGCCTCTTGGGTTGGACCAGACAGACATCCCCTTGGACTTTGGGAGCCTGTGTCCGACCTCTCCAGCCCCCCTCTGTGGGTGCAGGCGGCTCCGCGGAATATAGGCACACTCACACCCAGTGCCCCCGCCCCGCGTCCAGGCACGGGTAGGGGTGGGCCACTCGGGCTCTGGAAAGTACTCCAAGGCGGGAGCAGAAGAGGGCAGAAGGGCAGGGGAGGCTCCAGCCCTTTGGGCTCTCATTTCAGAGCGCGCTCTTCCTTCCAGGTTGGGTCGGACCTGAACCCCTAAAAGCGGAACCGCCTCCCGCCCTCGCGCCAGCCGCCCGCCTGGACCTGAGTCGCCCGTGGCTGTGGCTGCAGACGGACACAGGAGTTTCCTCTCGTACTGGATGGAGCTGAACTTTGGGCGGCCAGAGCAGCACGGCCGTCCAGGGATCGCTGCATGCTGAGTTCCCTCAGCGAGAACCAGCAGCAGCTCAGGATATTTTTTGGGGGGTGGGGACCCTGCGCGCCGGCACCATGTTCCTGGCGACTCTGTACTTCGCGCTGCCGCTTTTGGGTAAGTTGAGGCTGCCGCTAGATTTCTTACCCGCTGAGTCTTTTCGCGGAGTCCTCGCGGCGCCGGGTGCGCCGGGTGCGGGAGGGCAAAGTTTCGTTTTGGGGAAGGGGATCATGAGTCCGAAGCACCTCAGGCTGGGGAGGCGGTGTCGACGCGCACTTGCCCGCAGCTTTCATGCTTCGTTTTTATTTTCTGTGGTTTTTAATGACCAAGCCTGGCGGAAATAAAAGGGGTGCGAGTCCTCCATCCTGCAGAGCAGACCCCCCATTCGAGTCCCAGGGAACTCGCGGAGGTGCGGTGTGGGCAGGTGGGGTGTGGGCGAGCATTGGGCCAGAAGATAAACTTGGAAGGGGAAACTTTTTCCCGAGTAGCAACCCCCGTGCTCCCCACCGGTTGGTCGGTGGACCAGGGCTCGCCTGCCGTGCGCCCAGAGCCCAGCCCGCCGCCGCTCTCCTCTTCTGGAAGCCCCCGGGCGTCAGGCGGGCCGGGCCGAGCGAGATGCTTGGAGCTTGGGGCTCCGGCAGGTCTGCCCTGGGGCTGCAGGATCGGCGCGCACGGTGGGCAGCGCTAGCTCTCCGGAAAAACCCCGAAAAGTCCGTAAACCTCAGGGGCTTGGGAGGGTGGGGTGGGGGGAGACCAAGGGGCAGGAGGTCCCGGGGCGGGAAAACAGACTCGCAGGTGTAATGTGTGTGTGCGTATGTGGGGGGGCGCTCCCCGCATAGGTCGCCCCAGGAGCCTAGACAAGCACGCGCCCTTCCCGGGGCAGAAGCAGCTGGCCCCTGCCCAGCCGCACTCACGCTCCCTCCCCTCCACCCGCAGACGTGCTCCTGTCTGCGGAGGTGAGTGGCGGGGACCGCCTGGACTGTGTGAAAGCCAGCGACCAGTGCCTGAAGGAGCAGAGCTGCAGCACGAAGTACCGCACACTGAGGCAGTGCGTGGCAGGCAAGGAGACCAACTTCAGCCTGACGTCCGGCCTGGAGGCCAAGGACGAGTGCCGCAGCGCCATGGAGGCCCTCAAACAGAAGTCGCTCTACAACTGCCGCTGCAAGAGGGGCATGAAGAAAGAGAAGAACTGCCTGCGCATCTACTGGAGCATGTACCAGAGCCTGCAGGGTACGCGCCCACCGTCCTCGCTCCCCCTCCCGCCCCCCAGGCAGGCAGGGCCCCTCACCCCGGGGCTGGCTGACCTTGTCCTCCGCTCACATCTCCCCAGCTGTAGAATGAGGACCTTTCATTGGCCCCCAGGGACAGCAGCAGCTGGTGTTTGCTGCCTCTCCAGCTGCATTGTTGGGCCTGGCTGTTGGAAAACCCATGAGGGAATGAGGGGGGCACCCCGAGATCCCGCTGACCTCTTTGAAACCTGGTCAGAGGGAGTAGGAAAAGGCCACCCGAGGAACGCAACTTCTCAGTAAGGAGAGTGGGCTTCACAGATTAATGCAAAGACTTGCACTGCATCTGGCCTGGAGTTGCCCCCCTTTATTCTGTCCTTCTGTCTATTATGACATAAGATGAAGAATTAAGCACTAAAAGTCCAGTAGAATCTATTCTGTCTTTGCCCCCCTCAAACCGGATCAAAGGCTGCTGTGGGAAAAACCATTTGTCATCTTAGATTAGCTGAGTCTTGAACCAGCTGGTGCGGTTCAGCCTTGGTTAACACAGAAGTGGCTCGGAGAGGGAAAGGTCCACTTGTCACAACCATCCACTCCAATGGCAGTTTTTTGGTCCTTGGGTGACAGATTTAGCTCCTGCTTGTAAATCTAACACAAACACCCAGCACTGAGTGTTTCGAATTCATCCACCACTGAGAAACACACCAAAAATTTGTAATAAACAGAATTGGCTTATCAGCTGCCACTTCCGCCGGAACCTCTCATGAAAACCTGTTTCAGAGACTAACTGTTTAATAAATAGCCAGGGTACCTGCTTTCTGACCACAGGCCACGTTTGGGGGATAAAGGAATGGGGGCTTCATTTGAACCACCTTTTCTTCCATTGGCTGCTGGAAGCAAGCTAGGCATGTGATAGCCTTGTTTCTTTCTCTCTGATTTCCTTGCTTTGCAAGAGTAGGAGAGTTTGTTGGCAACATCAAGCTGGGTTGTTCCTCAGTGTTTTCATGGCACTCTGGGGAGAGCAAGGACAGCAAAGGCAGAGGGAAAGAAAAACAACCACAGCCAAATAGAGGCATTTGAAATCTTTGAAAGTTTCAGCATCTTTTTGTTCCCCAATCGCAACATAATTAGAATTTACTTTCAGTAACAAAATCTGCCTGAAATATGTCTGTGTTCCCTGTCTGAGCCCAGTCTTTCCTCTGCTTTCAGGAAATGATCTGCTTGAAGATTCCCCATATGAACCAGTTAACAGCAGATTGTCTGATATATTCCGCGTGGTCCCCTTCATACCAGGTAAGCAGATTGATACTTCCACTCTGGGGCTCTTGCCTGCTTGAAATGCGTTGGCTTGCATTCTCTTTGGCTCTCAAACAGTGTATAAGAAGTTGAATGGTGCAGAGTTTCTGGGAAATTAGAAGTAGGATGATGATAATGAAGAGGCAGAATGCCTAGAGATGATTGTATGACTTGAAAGTAATTCTAAATGAAGTCATGTGGCGTGGTGGTTTGGGAGAGGCTGGAGGGAGGTGACTTGGTTGCTTTTTTTTTTACCTTAAAATATGATTGGCCAGCTCTTGCAAAGGGAGTGCCAGTTCTGTCTGTAGGTGGCAATCGCATTCCCTTCTTGCTGCATGCTGTGCACTGTGCCTCCCTGAAACGGGATCTGTTTGAATGATACCACTTACTTTATGGGATGTCTGAAGGTGATGTGAGAGTGTTGGACAATTTTGGATTTACTCATTTGTCTGCCTTTGATGTAAAAGATTAAGTTCCACCATGTGATAGCGGTTCTTTTGTTTCTGATTTTTTCCTGGGCAAGTGTGGACATATGTAAGAGAATGTATTGCTGCCCCGGTGGCCGTTTAAAAAGTAGTCTTGCTTCCCACGGTTTGTTTTGTCTCTCCTTGCAATTCTGCGTTTGGTTGGGAGGTGAACTCAGTTTTAGGATTGAGTTTGTCATAACATCTGCCTGCATACAGCCGCAGAAATAATGAGTGAGGCAGTAATCTCTCTCAGTGATCTTCAGATTCCTGACGGATGCTGTCTTTACTTGTTTACAGTGAAGCTATTTTCTCAAGTATATATGGCCATCACAAATGATATGTTTCTCAGCGGTAGTTAGTGCGTGGCAGTTGAAGTAGAATTTGATCCTATGAGATGGTGGTTCGTCGCTGGTGAGAGTGTGCTGGCGTTCTAAATGGTACATGTTTTCCTGCAGAGAGCCACAGCACCAAGGGAGTGTGTAAATATTGAGCTTATGTGTGGGTGTGTTGTAGATGCATTTATTCATTTCTCACCATCCACTGAGCACCTACTACATCTCAGCCATTGAGATTTTGGACGGGAGCCAGGCAGATGTTGCCCCGCCCCCATGGGTCTTAGAGGCAGCCAGCAACTGACATTTATCAAGCCTTATTATACTATACCAGACACTGTGCTCAAACCTTCCCATCATTAACTTTTGTAATCATCATCAAGTGCTTCTTAGCTATTCTTATTTCTATTCGAGAGATGAGGCGGTTGAGGCAGCGGGAAGTTAGGAAACCAGTCCAAGAATCAAAAAGGTCCTAAATGGTGAAACCAGAATTGAAACCCAGATGTGTTTGATTCCAGGATTGTGTAACATCTGCCCCTGGCTACTCTGTGTGTGGGCCTCAGAACAGCAGTGTGGAGTCCCAGGGAGGTGGTTAGTGGGATGGAACCTCAGGCTCTATCCCAGACCTACTGAATCAGAATTCGCGTTTCAAGATCTCTGTGCTTCCCGTGCCCATGAAGCTTGAGAAGCACTCCTCTCCATGCTTCTGTCTTTCTTTTGGTTCAGAGGGAAAGAGTATGTGTGTGTGCGTGCATAATGTGTTTGGGGTTAAGATATAAGCGTACAAGTTTAGTATCAGACATTCATATATTATCTTGAAGAATACCCACAATTTCCACTCCAAACCCCTACTAATGCTCTGTCCCCTTAGCCCAGCCAGAACAAGTGCACGTGACCATCTGGGCTCTCACCAAAGCAGGTCTGTAGGAGCTAGAATGGCATGTGGCAGATGAGGTACCAGAATGAACTTAGCCTTCCTAGTGCTTTTGAAGGGCACTGCCTTTTGCCTGCTGTCTTCCCTATGGATGCGTTACTCCTCAGTCTTCGTACTGATACCTGGAAGGATATGGACCTCCCATGGACAGTGAGAGGGAAGAAGTGGGCAAGGAGGAAGGCCCATTTGGGTTTTATTTGCAGAACTGCTGAGGCACTTTAACAGACTTTTTTCCCTCTCTGGATCTCTCTTCTCTTGGTGTAATGAGGCCATTGGAGTGAGTAATCTCCAGGCCTAACAGTCCATGATGTGGAGGGAGGACCAACATCACTGATCTCCAGAATGCCTGTACTGTGCTCTTGGCATTTGTCTTTCCAGTCCTTGCCTTCACACTACATGCCAAGTGGCTGGGTCATTCTCAGATACCACTGGTTTGTCTGAATGTCTTTGATGAGTCCTGGAAATTCTTCTGCATGGACCAAGTTTCACCCATTCATTTTTGGGATCCCTCCCTCAGCCAAGTGCCTTTTCGTAGTTGATATGACACTGAGTTTGTGAGACCTGTCCTGTGAGAACCCAGAAGTCATGATGAATTAATCAGAGCCAAGAAGGCCTTGTCTAGAGCTGCATTTTATATCTCAAGGGCATTGGATTTAGGTTCCAGTGCTAATGAGCTTTGACTTCTGACAGTGACTCTGTGCCTTAAGTGGGTATAGGAAAGCCAAATGGAACCCTGAGAGGTTTTAAGTCATTGAATAATGCATATGATCCAGTTTGGCAATTGGAGGGTGGAGAAGGGCAGCAGAGGAGCAGGATGATAAATGCTGCTTTGCGTGATGTGAGTCTGAGTTTCTAGAACATATCTTCTGTCCTGAAAAATCTCTCTGAGGAAACCGGGACAGCAGGGCTTCTGCCTTGTACAGCTACGGTGGCAATCAGTGTTTCCATATTTGGATTTCTCTGCTCAAGGCGAGGAGAATGTTTATCCACATACATTAAGTGTGAGCTGAATCCTCTCATGGAACATGACATGTTTGACGTTCTTGAGTTTCCATTTTCTTTTGGCTCCTCAAAACCCACAGGCACCTTTGCTGCTCTTTGCTTGATCACGAGTTAAAAGGCCATATTGTGGTATTGCCCATGGCCTGGCAGGAACACCGGAGGGAATCAAAGTAAGGTTGGATCTAAAAACTGTCACCTGTTCTGAAGCCTGGGTTGCAGACTGGAAATGAAGCAGCCCAATCAGGCAAGAAGTGCCGTGGGAGGTGGGGTGGGGGGACCACTCCGGTGGAAATGAGAGAGCCGGAGCATTTGGCCTCTCAGGCACTTTTAAGGGCTCCAGCAGGTACCCTTACTGTGGGTGGATGCCAGTGTGGTTTTTAGGGGCTCGGACATGAAGAATCAGGCGGTGCATGGGAGTGCCCAAAGGAAAATCTGAGCCAGTGCAAGAGGGTGTTGGAGGGGAGAACACAGAATAGTGCCTTGAGGACCAGGAGGGGGTGCTTGGAGGCCCAGAGGACAGAGCCACCACGTGGGGTTTCACACCTGTATTTCTGGCAGCCATGGGTCTCAGATCTTGACTCTCCATTCTGCCTGTATTGCCTTCTTCACAGAAGTTCAAGAAGCAGCAAGAAGTAAATAGTGATTTGAAAGGAAGATGAACTTGGCAGTGTTATGGGACTCCCTGGAGCAGGGAGAACAAAGCAGAGAGGGATTTTGAAAGTAGGGTAGGGAGCCAAGAAAAGCCAGGGAAGGAGGTTTCCATGGATGACATGAGGACCTCGATGGCAGCCAGGGGAAAGAGGGCTCCATGGCTTAAAAGTACTGATCAGGAGGTTCGGTTTTGTAGAGGAGAGTCCAGAGATGCCTGATCTTAGAATATAATTGAAGTCGCTGGACTTGCAAACAAGAATCAGATGCATAGATCATGGAGAAAGAGTGATGTTAACATTTGAACAGCCTAAGTCTGATTTGGTGAAAGACATGTTCCAGCCCTCCAGCTGTGCCATTTTTTCCTTCCAAGTCCTGGGAGGAGTGGCTTAGACCCTCCCAGGAAGCCCGGGCATCTTGAGATTGGTTCCCAAGTAATGGTTTGCTCAGGATGAGATGCTTCTGAACTCTCTTCTGAGCTTGGCTCCTTTTTTTCTGAACGATGCTATGAATAATTAGCCATGCTTAGCATTTCTGTTATAATGTACCACATCATTTTATATCACTATTAAAAAAATGTTTCTTAAAACTTTTGCATGTTGAAGAACAGTCTTATAAGGTCCTCTGATGTCTTACCAAGTCCTGATGAGAGGGAAGGGTTTGTAAAATACCAGCAGCTAGGGGTGTGTAGTGGTCCTGTCCTTCTACTCAGCTCTCTAAAACAGCTAATTATGTTGCCCCATTACTGGAGAACTCCAATTCATTTCTTGTTATCTATTCTGGCATATGGTCAACTCCTTAGCAGTCCAACTTGGCCCCTCCATCACCTCTCTAGTCAAGCTCATTGAGCAATCCATTCCCCAGGTACTTCATGTGCATTCGCTTTCTTGTACCTTTGCACATGGCTTTGCCTCTCTTTGGGAAGTCTCTATTAGTTCTTCAAGACCAAGATCAAATTTCATCTCTGAGGGCCAAGCTGCTATTCTCCCTGACAGGCACTTCCACTCAGGACTCTTTCATGCTGCATTTTGCTCTTGCCTTTATGATAGCATGTTAGTCACAGCATACCGAGAGGACTTATTTATATGTCTTTCTCTCCCACCAGGAAGCCCAGGACTCACGTAGTATTATGCTGGGTGTCTTCTTAGCATGGAACATCCTTCCTGACCCTGAGCAGGTGTCCCATTAACCATGGTTGGTTGAATATCAGAGAAGAAGGGCCTTAGAAAGGGTCTAGTGTGATCCTCTGCTTTTACAGAATTGAAGCTCAGAGAGGGGAGGCAATTCGGCCAGGGCCACACTGCTTGAGAGTAGCCTCCAAGACTTTTGCCACAACATGCCGCTGCCTTTGAGGAGGCCAGTACTGGCACCTTTCTCTTCTACGTACTCTCTGGACAAATTTTATCCATTCCTGGGACCTCGCCTACCACTTACACCCATGACTCGGAGTCTTCCCCTCTATTCCTGCCTCTGCTGAGCTCTAAACCAGTATTTCCATCTGAGTCCTGGATGTCTCCATTGAGATGTGTATCTCAGTTACTCCAAACTCAGTATGTCCACAATGGATCTCATCCTTGTACCTTTTAAGATATTTTTTCCTTATACCTTTTCTTCCCCAGGCTCCTGTCTTAATAGCATAATACCATTATCTGCCTAAGGTGTAAACTATGGGGTTACTGTCACCCCCTCTACCATCTTCATGCCTTCAGCTACCCCTATTGCCAAGTCCTGCTGACATTACTTGCTATTGAATTGTTGTTCTCCCCCCATCCCCTTCTTATCTCTCACTTGAACTTTGCAGTGGTCTTCTCACTGGCCTCCCTGTGTCCAGTGTCTCCTAATCTCACTTGGCCTCCTCATTGCCAGGTCTTATCTTAGCACCATGGTGACTGGGTCTCAGTCTTCCTCTCTAGACTCCTCTCTTAATTGATCTTCGGTCTCAGCCTAGCCACCCTGTGTGCAGACGAGCTGGGTTGTCCCAACAGTGCTCTAGCAGCTTTGTGCCCGCACCTTTGGACACACTGGTGCTGGAGGAAGAGCGCATACCCTGGAGTTCCACCTACCTGGCTGCACCTGAGCCCTGTCACTCAATTTGTCTGGGGCAGGTCTTTGCACTCACTGTGCCTCAGGGTCCTTGGATGTAAAATGTGATGTCAGTAATGCCGACCTTATAGGTTCCTGTGAATTGACAGTGCAGTATGTACAATGCCTGGCATAATGCCTGAAACATATTTGATCTTGACAAATCTCAGTCATTTTTAATGCTGTGCCCAGGCCATGTTAGCAGTTGACTTGCTCCTGACTCCAGGACTGGGACTCTCTTTAGCAAACCATGTGCTCTGATCTTGGAACAGTGATTCTATGTCCTAAGAAAGATAGCAATGCCAAACCCCTAGGAAGGCTGTTCATAAACTTCCTGGGATGAGAAATGAAAAATCTCTCCTTTATCTTACGGGCCCTGGAGGGAAGTTCTGTCTCTTCATAACCCAGTTTGAGTCTTAACTCTCCTTTGGGGAAAGTCTTCCTTATTGCTGCTCTGAGTTCCCCTGTGCCTCTGGGGCCCTCTCCTTATGCTCTTTGGTCAGAGGTGAGTTGGCCGCAGCTGGTGATCGGCAAGGTGGGAGGGAGCTCTTCCTGTGCATAAAGATTCTTGTGATCAGCTTCCCCTCTCAGCTTGACTGATTCCCATTCTTCTAACCTCTCCCCATAAATCTTCTTTCCAACGCCCCTCCTAGCAGGAAGAATTACTGCTCCCTGAGAAGGGCATGCCTTACAGCGGGTAGATGCCTCCATCTCCACAGGCTGTGCTAAGTACCCTTCCATTCCACTTTCACAGGCCACTACTTTTGGTTTTTATTCCCTCTCCAGCCTCTCAGCAATCCATATTTACTGTAGAACAATAAGCTATTCCAAACAGGTGAAAAAGGAGAATGAATTTAAATCACCCACAGTGTCAGCTCCCAAAGATAATCACTATAAACATGTTGATGTGAGCCTTTCAGATTTTTTCCTATATATCGATGTATGAATGTGTGTAGGCGTGTGTGTATAAATATACACAAATATGTTTCTCTTCTCTCTTTTTTTTTAACAAAAATGGATTCATAGTCTATATACACTTTCTTATTACCTACCTGATGACCTGAGGAATCTGTGTCTTCTTGTGAGTCTGACCACTTCCTAAAGGCAACTTTTATCATCGTGATTAACTGCCAACCTCAAGAAGTTCCATGAATGACAAGCGGCAGGTCGTTCCAGTATTTAGGTCCATATAGTGAAGGCGGTGAAGGTAGAAACAGTCAAACAGTTTGCACAGAGTGACTGTGGGTCCTGTTGCCAGATGAAGGGAGATGAAACATCAGTGAGTGACAAGGAATTGTATGAGCTAAAGATTGTTACAAGGTGCCTTATTATTTATGGCCAATATGTTTGTTCTCATCTCTTTAGTCCTCAGATGTAGTTCTTTCTGACATCTGTTAATTTTCTGTTGTTGAAGCTTACTTTTTCCAAAGGTTGCCCTTCTTCCCTCTGCCCACTCCCCTCCCGGGATCCAGTACTGAATTCTCAAGAGAAAGTATCACATCAGGATTGTTTGGCCCAAAGAGCACTGGTCCAGAAGTCAGACTTCCAGCTTTCCCCCTAATTAGCCAGATGACCTTGGGCAAATGTCTGCTCTTCCTGAAAGGCATCCTTTTATAAAAACAGGGCAATGGACAAGAATCAGCTTTAACACATTTTCCTTCCTTCTCTAAGGGCCTGGTTGTTGAATCTTGTATTATTCTGGGACTCACTGTTGTTCTTCTAGCATTTTCTTCATTCCAAAGAAATGTGTGATATTGGCATATGTAGTTTTCATATTAATAACATTCATAAAGGATGATTTATTAAATACATACCTTACTTTGAACCAGAATTTATTTATAGCATCTCATTTGAATATATGGAAGAAGATAAAACAAAATAAGAAATAAGGAAGTGGAGAACGTAGGGGCAAGGAAAATGAGAGTAAGAGAGAGGAAAACGAAGCCAGGAGTGAGTTCAGTAGACAAAATGCACGTCATAAGATTTTATTTAAACAAATGAAACGTGCGGAAGTGCTGTGTTTGTTTTACAAAGGGATAAATAAAATCACCAGATCATAGATGCAATAGGACTTTCGGAGGTCATTCTAGGCCAGTCTCCTCACTTTACTGGTAAGAAAACAGAGTTCCATACATTTCTAAGATAGTGGAACATAAATTGTCTAGGCCAGTGATGATAAATAAAATTAGGTGTTTGTTTTTAAATTGATATTTGAAACGCTCCATATCCTGGCGTTTCCCTACCTCTTTTCAATTGTCCTTTACCTGCTCGGGTCTGTGCCCCCTTTAGAATGCCACACATTATTTTTACACAGAGTGAGAACCACAGCCATGGACTTCAGCACGGGGGTTGTTGTCCATTGTTCTGGAATTGTTTCTAAGGGTTAATTGATAAGTCTCTTTTGTTTGGCAACAGGAACTGGTGGCTGGAATGTTAATGTTCATATCTTTTGGCCCCCTTCAGCGTTGCCTGCAAGGGACACTGAGAAATTATTTGTTGCTTTAAGCTTCTGCCCCCAGCCCTTAGATTTAAAAAAAAATTCATCCTTTATCTGGAATTTTTGTTAAAGAAGCTAACCACTTCCTGTAATTTAGAGACTCAACTAGCTGGGTCAGTGATGAAAACGAATGGGTGATTTGCATAAGGGGCTAGTTTATTATGTCCCCTGGGCATTTCTTTCATCTCTCTTGCCTTTCTAATTAATGTTGCGAGAGGGCTTATCACCATATCAGAAATTAGGGGTGAAAGCAGCCATTGTTAACCTTTATTCTTAGGACTTTTTATCTCCTGTGATCTTCTAACCATTTTCATATCCAGGGACTCACAGATAGGGCTGAGATTGTGCATGGAGGGATTTTAGGGGTATGCTGTGTTACGATCTTTATTCAAAAATAAAAATGACTCAGGAGAGGTCTCCATCCACAGAGGGATTTGCAGAACCTACAGAAGGATACAACTGTGATGCAGAATTAGATCTAATTGAGCCCTCCGAACATCTGTGTACACATGTATACGCACAGAGATAGAGATATGTTTGTGTAAGCTGCCTGCTCACGTGTGTGTGTTATAGTGTGTGAGTGTGGATGTCTATGTTAGTCAACGTTTTGCCTCAGAAAGATCTCCCTTGTCACGTGTTTCAGTTGGTTCTGGCTGTGACAAAGGCAGCTGTGTGTCAGACAGTGTGACACAGCTGAGGAAAGGCAAGAGAACAAGCAATTTCTTCGAAAATCAATGGCAATTTACTCCTACTAAATTGGCCCAAGGTCCACCTTGTCCAAGCATTAGCATATGACAGACTTTTAATCATTTGGTCAAATGGCCTATTTTTGGTGAAACCACAGGTCCCTCTGGGACCTTGCCTGTCAGTCCCTGAGCACTGTAATCTCCAAACCTGCCCTCTGTTTAAAGGGGAGGTAAGTGCAGGGAGAGGAAAACCTCAGGGAGCCCCTGCTGAGTGCCCTGCCCTGGACAGCCTGTTCATTGGCATTATTTCCTTTTTTGGTCCCCAGCCACAGCTAAAAGGTAGGAATTATCTCTGATTTCTGAGGAGGAAACCTGAGCTCAGAGAGGTTGAGTAACTTTTTCTGGGCCACACAGCTGGTAAGTGGAAGAATTCAGGTTCACATCTCATTCCTGCATCTCTAAAGCCTGTGCTCTTTCTACTCTCACCTGATGAAATTTTAAAACACAGGCCTAGCTTTTTTATTAAGGAGGAGATATCGAGTCCCTTCTCTTCCCCCTTAATTCCCATTTCTTCCTCCTTATGTTCCACCTAAATCACTGCTTGACAAAGGGCCTTTGAAGTTGAAGTACACCAATATCTATTATTTTAATAATTATCCCTGCACTCTGATGCCTTCCTTATTGACAACCAAAATCCAGAACATGCACACTATTAAAACCGTTCCTGTGGAACTGCAGAAATATTAACCAAAGAAGCAATTTCTGGGTTGTATCTTTTTTTTTCATTTCCTTGTGAGATGGAAGGCTTCTAAAGTAGAGCAAAGTGCCTGAGGCCGTTTTTTTTTGTCATGTTGTCATATAAATAGCATTACACAGTGGTAAAGAAAGGAATACATAGTTTAGTTCCACTGTAAGGTGACCGACTCCGCTATTCATTTGTCTTCCACCACGCTGCTACCACTTCCGTTTGCGGCCCTCTGGAAGGTCTGGGAAGTGCCATGCTGACCAATAGTTCTGGGGTCCTTTGCACATTACCGTTCTGTGTACAGTTAATAATGTATGAAAATAAGTATTGATTACATTCTTTGTAGGAACTGGCCAGCAGCTTTCTTAAAGCCCATGTTTATGAAATGTTTCATTGATCTCTGTTCTCTGAGGTTCAAATAAACTCTTGAAGACGATAGGAGGAGATCAGTGAAGTCTGGAGAGTCCTTGATGGAACCCCATTATTTCTTGTATGCTTAGGAATGGCAAGTGGCATTTGAATGGGGAAAGGAGTGAGCAGGCTGCAACTCAATATATTCCCGATTGGCGAGGACTACACTCTCCGTGAGACCACAAGAGAAATAAAGCCATAATTAAACAGCTGTGGGAAGCAATGAGCTAGGTGTTTCAGAGGCAATAACTTGAGCTGTCCTTATGAATAGTAGGTACTCTTAGCTCCACTTGATGGATAAGGAAACTGAAGTTCAACTAAGAACCTGCTCACAGGAATTGGAGGAGCACATTCTCACCTCCGGGGAGTCTGGCTCCAGAGCCCGGGCTGTGGCCGTATTTACGTGTGTATAACAGGAGAGAGCCCATGAAAAGGAACTGTTCAAAGTGCGTGAAGGGTTATTGAGCATTTTACTGAGCGATATATATTGATATATATATGTATGTGTATTATGTACACTCGTATATCATAAATTACATATAATATATATGATTCATGTATTTATTTTAGAACAAAGAAAGGAATCAGTCAGTTTCTCTGATTTTTATCAGTTTTCAGCATTCAGTGTGCGGGAATAACTTTTCGGCCAAATTCAGCCATCAGATAGTTAGCGAGAGCTATGAGTTCAGTGTGAAACCTAGGTGACTCGGGTAAATAGGACCTTACCATTGTCTTCTCAGAATTCTCTTTTTGTTTTAGGGATAGGTATAAACAAAGCAAATGGTGATGCAAAGTGGGAGGTGAATGAGTAGAATTCTGACAAGGCTCAGGTGCAGCCCCAAGGGGGGGATAACTGACTACACGGAGTTGCGGGTCAAAGAAGGCTTGCTGAAGGTGACTTGGAGCTGGGCTTTGAGGAATGAATAGGAGTTCGGTACATAGAGATGAAGGGAGGGCATTTCGGGCAGGCAGAGGACACAGAGTGAGTAAAGACACAGGTGGCCAAGGTGCTAGTAATAAGCCCCTTGCCGTGGCTGGAGCAGTAGGTTCGAGCCGCAGTGAGGGAAGAGCTGGGCAGAGAGGCAGGTTTGCCCACTCCAGGGCTCAGCCTTGTCTCAGCAGAACCAGGGAAGGATGCTGGCTAATTTGCCTCAGCATTGCTGGAATTTTTTCGGTTGACTCATATGAAATTGACATTTTTGAAGGTCAGCAGGGTAGACTAGCAGAAATTTCATATGGTTCAGCTTAATGTAGTTTTGTGTCATGAAAGTGTATGCAGGGCCCCTGGATGCTTCTAGACTAGAGATGGCCTGTTGTGGGTGAGTAACTTCTCAATACAGAAGGTACCTTCTGGGGAAATAAAAATGAGGCTATTTGCCTCTGCTCCTGGTGGACTTTAGAGCAAGTGGGTCAAGTTCAAGTTCTCTTCTAGACTTACCTTCTTCTGGGGTGGGGAATGCATCAGGATTCAAGATGCAAATACCAGGTGTACAAAGCCCCCTGTTTAGGTGCCAGGAGTCATTGAGGTGGCCTGGGGCACTTCCAGGACGGTCCTGGGCAGGTGAGTGGGCATGTGTAAAGCAGGTGCCAGCAGGAATGAGTGCAGGAAGCAGGGTGGTCTAGAGCCAAGTCACGAAGGGTCTGAAGGCTAGTGGTAGGAGGAAGGCATTTTGGCATGCGGTTAGGAGAAAGTGTGTCATGGAAAATTTCTCATAAGGCCTCTCAGACATTGAGTGACCCTCCAGGTGAAAGGAGGCCACCCCTGGTCTTGGCTCCTCACCTGCCTTCCTGCACTGCCCCACCCCCAACCCCAGTGCTGTCCTCCATCCTGAACTCAGGATGGCCTTCTGCTTTTTGACCCGGGGACCATGGCTCAGGCAAGTGTGAGTGGATCCCCAGGCCAGTGCTTCCTCCTGGCTGGGAGGGATGGCCCTGCCCAACCTCTCTGTGGACCTGGGGGGTAGCGGACTCAAAGTATGGGCTTGTTTCTTCATTTATTTTCTACATTCTCTTTAGTTCTTCTAGCTCCCCAGTCCTATGTCTCTCCTGGCGGTTTTGTCTGCCAGATTTTCAACTTGCTTCAGAACATTTCGCAAGAGAGTGTCTGAATAAAAACGGCAAGATTCTAAATGCAGGCAGTTGTCTTAATTGAAAGAGAGGCCCGCTGACCCCAGGGCACACCAGTGAGGGAAGGATGAGGAGGGTGGCTGTGGGATGGCAGCCAGTAATGACCGCAAGTCACAGAGCTGGTTCTAAGGAGTCACTGAACCTTCTCTGTGTGCCCTTTCTTGAGACCAGGGTGTGTTAATGACATTGTGGGGGTGGGGGTGGGAAGAGGAGGGGCTGCCCTTTCGGTCTGCAGCTGATCTTGGGTAGGAACGCACCCAGAGCCAGGCCATGCTCTCCTATATCAAAAACCACCAGGCAGACCATGTGCGTTCATTCCAGGGATTGGGGTGGGACGGGGAGGGGCAGGGCATGAGGGCCTGATGAGCCTAGGAAATCGTGAGCTGTGGAAGAGTCGTGGTAAACAGCAAATCTTGGGCGTTAAACACACCCAGATATGAATTCCACATTCCTGCACTTACCAGCTGTGTGACCACGGCAAGTAGTTCCTCTGTTCTAGGTCCTCTGTCTGTAAGTGGGGATAATACTAGTATCCAATTCACAAGTTCATGGTGGTAACACTTAGAGCACTTAAAAATGTGCAGCTAATGGTAGGTGACTGCCAGTCTCCTCTTTTTATAAATGCCCGAACTTCCTTCTTCATCCTCTCCCAACTTATCAGCATGAAACAGGAATAGGAGGTTATTTAAGTGGATGTAGGTCTTTTCTGAGAGAGAGAGAGAGAGAGAGAGAGAGAGAGAGAGAGAGAGAGAGAGATGGATGGAGGGATGATGGAGAACCAGGAAAAAACAGAGTGAAAGCCATGGAGGGAGAGGGCAGGGGAAGAGACCAAGAGAACTTGGATGCCAGGAAGAAGCTCTGGACGGAGGTGGCAGAGATTGGGGTGCAGGGACATAGGGAGTAGACTCCAGGTGAGCCCTGGAACCTTGGTGGGAAAGGAAAGGACATTCACCCAGCACAGAAAATTAATATGAGATGTGCTGGCCCTGTGCAGAGAAGCTGTGAGTATGGGGAAAACCTAGTGTTTTTCTTTGCTGATTATTCATTCTCAAGAATGTATTAAATTTTTTTACCCCCCTAAAAAGAGTAATGTTTGCAAACAAAGTGGAAACAGTAGAAGCGTTGTTTTCTATTAGCAGTATAAGGTTCACTGACTAGGAGTGTTTTCTCATTCTTGTCTTCCAAATTGTAATTTTAAAAGATGAGGCATTTCATATTCAGGAGTTTCCTTTGTCTGAAATAAATTATTCATTTCTACCCAGTTTCAGAAACAATGAACATAATACTTAATGCATCACAATTAAGCGGGTGTAGCTTCATATAAAATTATGTTCTGTGCATTTTGATGGCAAACAGAGCAGTATATCCTATGTCTTGTCGACATTTGTTCCTCATAAGCAAAACATACAGAGGTAGAGGCTCTGAAATGTGTTTTCTCTCCTCTTGCGATGAAGGAGGGGTGACTTTAGACCCAAGCAGCCTTGCTTTTGAGATCCCACAGCTGTTGGTGGCTCTGTCACTGCAGAGAAAGTGAACTGACTGCTACTATATTGTGCATGGGGTCAGGTGAGGGTCAGAATTCTTGAGCATTTACCCATTCATCCCATTTCTTTTTGTCTGGGTTTGAGATTCCTCTGGAATCCTCTCTTAGGAGGGCTGGGTCTGGAAGTGACTTCCTTTTGGGTTTGGTGGCAGCTGCTTCCTGAATGCTGGCTGGTTGGTCATATGTACATTTACCAAAGATCTGGCTCTTGGAAATCCCCTTCTTGGGACAAGATTCCTCAGGAAAATAGGCATAACCAGAAAGGCTCAAGATTTCCATAGAAAGCCTCTTCAGCTTGAAGGTTTAGCTGGGATGGTCCCCAGGAGCACAAGTCCCAGCCCCAGGGTCAGTGTTGAAGGCAGAGGACAATTGTGAAAACGTTAATTGTGATGTGCCTGCTGGGTGCCCAGCAGTAGGTAGGAGATGCCTTCGTTGGTTATTTCATTTAATCCTCACAAAAGCCCCCAGTGTTTGCCCAGAATTGGGTGGGAATTATTCACATTTTACATAAAAGGGCACCAAAGCTCAGAGAAACCCAGTGACTAGCCTAAGGCCACACAGCTAGTCTCTGGAAGATTCTGAATTCCAGCCAAGTTGATCTGACTCCAGTGACCTAGTTTCTTGCATGCTATTCTGCTCGTTGCTTTTTTGATTGTTAGGTCAAGAACAAAAGGAACCAAATGCTTTTGTTTCTCTGCCCTCTCTGGTCTAAGCATTATTTTGTATTTTAACGAGAAACAGTGACATCTTTCTGATATTAGGGAGGCTCGGGAGGAAGGCCAAGGACCTGGCCAGAAGTTCTCCTGCATGCTTCCCTGCCCTTGACCCTGGTTTAGCTTGCTGAGGGCTTGCCCTGGCTGGCTGGGTGACTGTAGCCCTGCAAGGATGTGGGCTGTCCCATGGTCTCTGCTTCCATGTGTGTGCCCATCCACACCTCTGGAGTTTCTGTGAGCCCTGTGCTCTGACCTGTATTTCCTGTGTGGGGTTCGGTCTCTGCAGTCTCAATTTGAGGAGCCTTCTTTTAGATCTATCCACCCAGCTGCCTGCTGGACAGTTCCACCAAGGTATCTCGGCCATATCTCAGTCATGTTCCATGTTGAATTCACCTTCTCTCTTAAACCTGAGGATCCAGGAAGAGGAGTGTTAGAATCTTGGGGAGGTATTTAAAATTTTTTTTTTATGTATTGATTTGAGAGAGAGAGAGAGAGAGAGAGAGAGAGAGAGAGTGTTCAATCTGTTTTTCTACCCAACTCTGGCATTCATTGGTTGATCTTGTATGTGCACTGACCGGGGATCGAACCCCCAAACCCTGGTGTATTGGGATGATGTTCCATACACCTGTGCTACCTGGCACTGGGGAGGTGTTTTCATCTGTCTTTGGGTGGGCGGTCAGGAGGAGTGCTGTGGGGGGAAGAATGTGGAGTCAGACCTGGGTTTGCAACCTGACTTCATTGCTGCATAACGTAGGCAACTTAGTTAACTGTGTGAGGCCTCCGTTTCCTGATTCGCCAGATGTGGGTAACAACTCCTCTGTAATGTCATTGTGAGGGTTGGATCTGAGTGGTGAGACAACACGTTTGACTGTGTGCCAGCTGCGTGCCTCCCTTGTTGCTAGCTGCAGTCCTGCCTCATGGTTACTGAGTGTCCCCAAACAGCCCAGCAGCTCAGGGGGCCGAGGCAGAGGTGTGGCGGTCGGTGACCTGCTCCTCCATCCCTCACCTTTAACTGAGAGAAAGCACAGCCTGCACAGGTGGACAGACCTTCCAGAAAGGGCCCTTAAGCAGGTCCTGGGGCTGCTCCTGTTGTGAGTGCCCCTTGGGGACTCAGAGTGGTGAGTGCTCATGGGATCACACACGTGGGTGAGCATTCTGAGAGGAATGGAGAATTTTCCCGTCAAGAGCAGAACTGAAGAGTGTTTTAGATGTGTGCTCTGTCGAGGGCCAGACACGCCTAGCCAATAGTCAGACATAAAACATGTGCTGAGTGTCGTTTAGAAACTAAACTAGAAAAGTTTACACTCAGATGTTTTACATTCGATCTCTGTTAAAAAAAAAAAAAGAGAAAAGGTCTCTCAGACAGCCTTCATCCAGGGACCCCTTCAGTTCAGACACAGCTCCCCTGTCCCGGTGAACCTGGTGATTTTGCCCCATACGCCCTGACCATGGACCTGGCCCCTCCCCTGGAATCTCCGTGTGCCGGATGGGATGCTGGGGTTGGCAGCCCTTGCTCCTCCCCAGCTTCCAGGAGTGAAGGACTTCTATGGACAGAGGTGTTAAACCCACTAGAGGACTGGCCTTGGGGACTTGGGGAATTCTCTGCATGTGCCGCACACCTGGGCTTGAGTCTCTGAACGTCCCATTAAGTAAGTTACTTTCCTTTGCTAGACCTCCCTTCAGTTCCTCTCTGGCAAAGCAGACTATACTAGGTCACCCCAGTGGTTCTAACCTAGCGACATCATGCATGTGTGTCCTGTTGCCCTGAGGGGGAGGGGCATGTCATTCTGCTAGCTCTCCCCACCCTCGCCCTCAGAGGAGCTGCCTCGTTTGAAAATTGTCCTGCTGACCCTAACTGACTCCCGGGGATCTTCCTACTGCCTACCTGCCACGTGCTCTCTGATGCTTTGCCAAGGATATTTAGATGGTTCTCCCTTCAGTCCATCATGGGTATTTACCAAGATGACCTTTTGTGGGCTGGACACTGTGCTAGGTGTTGGGGAAGTGGGCACGGGCAGGGCAGATGGGACCCCTGAACTCAGTCGAGTGGAAGATGCATATGAGTTAAAACCAACAAGTTATATTTGATGGCAACGAGTACTCCGAGGAAGCTAGACCAGTGTGACCGCAAATCCAGGGGAGAGGGAAACTCCATTGCACGGGGAAGTCAGGAGGGACTCTCTGAAGAGGTAACTTTGCCCTGAGACCTACATGACAAGGAAGAGCTGGTCATTTTGAGCACAGCCGAAGTGCATTGTTAGTGGACTGCAAAGGCCCCCCGGGGTGGACAAAAGCCTGGTTCAGGCTCTGCAACAGGGTGGCCAGTTGGCTGGAGCCTACACTTTGTTATCAGCGATGATCTTGTTCTGCTGCCCTGGGCAGTGGGCCAGCGATGAGGGCAAGGCCATCACCAGGGGTCAGGACGAGCTGTGGCTGGAGGTTGTGGGGCCACTGTGAGGATTCAGGGCCATGGTCACTGCTCTAGGGGACTCATGTCCCTTACACAGAAAGCAGCCATGGCTGCATGTCACTGCTCTAGAATTCTGCCAAGGCCAGCGAAACAGCTGTCTCTAAACCGGAGACTTTGTGTTTGAGTGTGGCTGAGGTGACAGACTTGGTCCTCTTGCACTTCCAATGCATGCTTCGAAAATGTAATTCTTAAATGATAGTTCTCTTTTAAGGGCCGGGTTTATATTTTCTATTGATTTGTCTCCTTTTTAAAAAGACAACAAAAAGGAAAATAACTGTAGAACATTGAAGAAGCAGTCTTGTCTGACCTCCAAGGCCAGGCCCTTGGCTGATGGGTAGATGACAGAATTAAAGACTGGACTGGTTAAGGGACTTGCGAGGGGACAAACTGGTCCCGGAACTGAGTGCCACACTCTCTCATCTCCTCAATGAACACGTGCATTGTGCCCAAGTAAGAAGGCCTGAATGATGGGGAGATTCAAGCACGTGAAGCGTCTGTCTCTGTAGGCATCTGGACTGCCCTCGGAAGCAGAACTAAATAATCTGCTCACCGCCCACTTCCCTGGCCTCATCTTGTCCCGTTCCCCCCCCCCCCTGGAAGGGTCACAGATGTCTTAAGTCACTCTGCCTTTATTCTGCCCCTCAAACGCATCAGCTTATTCTGCCTCAGAGCCTTTGCTCTTGTTTCCCCCATTCTCTGGAATGTTCTCCTCTGTTGTCTTCGCTTGGCTGACTCCTCCTTGTCATTTTGCACCCAGAGGTCCTCCATGGCCACCTCCCTAAATATTTCCTCGTCCTTCCTCAATCTTTATTACCTCTCACTCTTCGATTACCTGCATAGGACTTAACACTATCCAGAATAAGTTGTTGATTTATTTGTTTGCCCACTTCTCTTACTAGAATATTAAAGTTGCACAAAACGAGGACCTCCTCTGGCTTGCTCACTTCTCTGTCCCCAACCCTAGAAAGCCATACAGAAGGCACTTAGCAAATACTTGTTGAATGCATAAATGAACAAATGAGTGTACAGTGAGCTGGGTAGATGAACACGAATTATTAACCACTCCTTTGGTGCCCAGCACTGACGTGAGATAGGACAGAAGTGTGCAAGGCCGTGCTGATGGGAGCTTACAGTCTTGGTAAGAGAGGTGTCACCGGGACTTCCTGTTTTACGAATGACAGAAAACTTAACCTCTTGACAGGCTTCGATGAGAAAGAGAATTGTTAGTTCTTGGGAGTTGTACACTATCCAGAGCTAGAGTGGGTCTCCAGCATGGTTACCCAGAACATGACTTCTTGACCTCCAGCTCTTGGACCTGCCCTTTGTGTTGAGGTGTCCCCTCCAGGGCCCACAGAGGGACATCTTCCAGCAGCAGTACATGCTTCCCTCCCAGTCACAAAAACGCCTCCGCATTTGCAGGCTCTGCAGCCTTACATACACCATCCCTGGCTAGGTATTTGGGGAGAAAATGGTGAATAAAGTCAGATTGGCCCGGTTTTCATGGATATAGTCTTGCAGGGAAGAGAGACCCAGCTATATAGAAGAGTTCAAGTGTAAAAAGTGCTCTCTAGGAGTGGCAGATGGTGCCATATGAGATCCTGTAATGGGAAGAGTTGGTCCAGGTGGGAAGAGCGAGGCCGGTGGTGTGAGGGAGAGCAGGCAGCGAAAACGGTCAGTGTGAGAGGAGGCTGGAGAGGCATCTTGGGCTGCTTAGGACTCAGCCAGGAGGCACAGGCCAGCACTCGGCTATGCGCCTCCACATCAGAATGCACCGTGGTGGGAACTGTGGGGCCTGTGTGCTTTTCTCAGCCCATTGTCGTCATTGTCACATTTGAGAAGGACCAACTGCCCTCATCTGGGAAAAGAGGCCACTGGAGCACAAGTGCTGGCAGACTAGGAATTTAACTCACTTTTCAATGACGGCCCCCTTCTTTCTGGCCTGCCCCTTAGCCCTTCCAGCCTCAGTTTCTTCCACTGTGGACTGGGGTCATGTTCATAACTGTCCTAGGTACTTTACACACTTGTTGGCAGGCTTGCACGAAATGACCCATGGCAAACTGCTTTCTGAACTTTGCAGTTCAAGTTGCTTTCAGTTGTTTTGATTTTCTTCAACTGGAGGAAGAGCTATGGATTCAAGACAGCCTGAAACAATCAGCCCCAGAATTTTAGGATCAGAAGGAGCTAGTAAGATCTTTTGGTTAGAATGTGGAAGGTGAGACGTGAATTGTTGAGACTATGTGCTAGTTGGGGACTTGAGGTTAGCTCAAGGTCACTCATCTCTCCCTTCCTGTGGGCAGTGCGCGTCTTCCCCACCCTTCAGCCTCCAGGGAAAGGAACAGCTGCTCCTTTTCCCTCCTGATGGGAGCAAGCCTGCCATGTTTATGTGGAGCTCAGGTGTGGAGACTGTACGTGACTTGCCCCCAGCTTTGCAATGAGAGGAAACAAAGCCCAAGGCCCTCCTGGCCTCCAGCTGTGATCCCCCCCACCCGCTTCCCCTTTACCCCACCTGGGCCACATTCTGGAAGGAAAAAGTTCAAGACTTCGGATAGGTCTGATTCAGCCCTAAGAACACACAATTAGCTCCCCAGTTTGTCTCCTATGTTTTGTAAAGGGAACTATCATCAATAAAGTTGAAGTCTACTTAAAGCATCACTGAATAATTAATTCTGCCAGGGTTTTCGGAGTGCTCTCTCTGGGCTAGGTTCCCTTGTCTAGGGATTCACACATCGTGTGAAGAATTGAGAAGTCCTCGGGACTCCACATTCCTTCAAGATGTGAGCTGCTTTCTGTGCCTTGTCTTCAGACCAGTGAGCAAAGATACTCTGGGTCTGTTTTCAAGATCTAGACCTTCTTGGCTGCTGGTTTCATGCAGTGAGATTTTCAGAGTGCCCTGGACAAGGGTCTGTGACCACAGTGGCTGGTCTTTCATGTTCCCGACACAGTGCTTCTCAAGATGCACAGCGCATTGGAATCACCTGGTTACTCTAACGCCTGATGCCTGGACCCCGCCCCCAGAGGCATTTTTAAAGCTCCCAGATGATTCTACACGTGTGGCCAAGTTGAAAATGTGGCCTTATTGGTATGTGACCGTTTCTATCTTGCTTTCATTTTTCTAAATTACATCACATTTCGTATTTTCTCTGTATTTTTCTTTCTTGGCAGGGAGCATAGTTGTATACCTGGGTTAGTTTAGGTTACCGTACTGACCAGAAATGAGAAGCACCAAATTTTAACCAAGGTGCTTAGATAAAAGGATCCAAGCAGAAGGGTTCAAGGGGCCTCCCTGGCTTACGGAGTTCTTTTGCAACTTTTAATTTTTCTGCAAAAGATAGCTCTTTCTATGCTGCCCTCCCCCATTCATTTCTCTCAGCAGGTGTGCTTATCAAATATCTTTAATTAAAGTGAATTTATAGTTTGGGGCTGGATTTGAGTTAGTGACATTCTCTGCTTCCGTTTGTGATACAAATATTTGAATATATTCTGCAGGTGGATAATATATTTCAAAATAAGTTAAATTTAGGGAAGCATAAATGTAGCAAGATTTTAAATGTCACAGGAGAAATAATGGAAATTGTTTTTTTGAGGCGATGGGTAAAATAGATTGTTCACACATCAAGGTGAGAATATTTAGAAGGGAGGTAATTTTTTCCCGTGATTTCTGAAGCTAAAAGGGAGTGATTTCTGAAAGGGTTCTTTTTTTTTGAAAAACCATTTTCATGGATGCCTTCTCTCTTCAAATAATGAAAGGATCAAAATAGGGCAGTTTTAAGGGTATGTTGTATTGTATATGGATTTGTTTTTCAGGGGGACACATTTTGTGCCCCCAAACATATGTATTAAGTGATGTATTATAGGGGGTGGAGTTTAAGAGGAATGATCCGTGTTTATAGTCAAATTGTCAAAACAGGATTACAAAACTTCAGACTTGACTCTAGCCTGTGGTGAGTTACATCTACACATAATTGTCACCATAGACACTTGTGTTCCTAAGTACCAGCTCTGCCCAGAAGGTATTCAGCCATGTAATATGAAAAATAGAGACACTTACTGAAGAAGATACAAGATACGAGAAGCATTGTATATAGGACAATGATGCCTCAGTCCCATTTAAAGTAGGCACCTTGGGACCTCTCACAGTTCTCATAATCGCCGTCAGCTGCCCTATTGTATTTTCCTGAGTCTCACTGATGGTCTGAAATCTCTTCCCTTTCAAAGGTGATTGTAGTTTGGCGAAAGGCCAGAAGTCGCAGGGCACCAAATCTGGGCTGTACAGGGGCTGAGTCACCTGGGTGATTTGAAGTTTCACCAAGAAACTCTGCATGAGATGTGATGTGTGAGCTGGTGTGTTGTCGTGATGAAGCTGCCAATCACCAGTTGCCTATAGCTGGGGCCTTCTGAGTCATCATCTGAATAGTTTCTGCGGACGAATGTTCAAGCTCAATGCAAAATCTGATGCAAATTCATTGCTCTACTCACTCAGTCATTTTGAATGCGATGGCCACACAGTGCACATGCTCACTTACCAGCGTCTGCTGCCTGCATTGAGTAGTACAGTGAATTCGTCATTGTTCACACATGTGCATTCCAGTTCACTCTCCTTGGCTGCCAGGCCACATCAATGTTGAGCAAACTATTCTCCTTACATTAACAATGGCTGGAGTTTTTCTGGGCAGACCTCGTATGTACTTTTAGCTGTCAGTACACAGGACGGGTTATAGACTGTGTCTAAATAAGAACAGTGAAGAGATGAAACAATTGTCTGGATAATCCAAGCCAAAAACCAAGAATCCCTCATATTATATCTTCAGTTTTCTGGATATTTCAGTTGAGGGGATGTTTTGATTGAAATCATCTGGGTAATTGCCTCAGTTTTCCACTTCACTTTGCCTGTGTAAACACAGCTGTTGTGGATTGACGGCTTTTTCTTTTTTCAAAATTTCCACTTGGGAAATCACCATTTTTCAAGATCAAAGCTCTTGCTCAGGGATTGTGTACTTGAGTCCGCTTTTCAGACCCTTGGATATTTACCTGTTGCCTTTCAATGAAAATGGCTGGGTAGCAAGTTGCTTTTCCTAAACCTGCTGCTGAAAGAAACTTCTTTCTGAATCTAGGGATTTTTCTAGCTCGCCTCTTGAGGAAAAAACACAGTCATCTAGCCAGTGCTATCAAATCCTGCACCTAAAATGCCTTCAGTCCTCACCTGTATCTAACAATCACAAATAACATGGCAGATACTCTCATGTTTAGAAAAATATCCAATTTGACCATCTTAGCACTTCCAGATGGTACCTGCTTCTGATGAGCCTCCGTTTACTGCCAAAGTGGAACCTCAGCCAATGCATTTTAATTCCATTCCCAAAGTCATCTGCACCATGTGGCAATAGGCGTTAATACCCATTGAGCTGCTGGTCGGATCAGCTGAGGACACTAACATGCTGAAGGGAAGCAATGCAGACACTCAGCTGGGAGGCTCCCAAGACCTCCTGAGACTCTGCATTTTTGCATCCGAATGAAGGCTGAGAACTGAGAAATTGCGGGGTTGAGATTTGTTTGGACAGATTTGGTTCTCCAAGGCGTCTCTGTTTTCTCAGTCTCTTCCAGGCAATTTGAAATGCTCATAGGATAGTTGGACGGAAGTATGGGGACCGTGAACCTCTTGGTGACAGGTTCTTGGATATGTGTGAATTGGTTTTATCCTCCTGTTGTTGGTTTTAAAAGTTCTTTCAGTTCTTCTGGTAAAAGACACTGTGTGGCTTCAATATCTAAGAGGGTTGTTTTGCAAAAACATACATGTCTTAGAAATCCAATGTATTACAAAATCATAAATTATCCATTATGTGTAAATGGGTTTATCCATGATGTGAAAACAGGTGTATTTAAGTAGGGACTTGCTTTTGAAGATTGAGTCATTTTATCAATCTCTTCACTATTAAGTACTTTATCAGTGTGACTGAGATCAGCATAAGGTCTGGAGGAGAGGGTTGGGTGTCAGATCCCAACTCTGTAAATTTCAGCTGGATAATCCTAACCTCTTTAAGCCTCAGTTTCATCATCAACCGTAGAATGGGATGATCTTCATTATATCTACCTATGGGATTGTCTTGAAGATTAAAAGTTTAGTGTCACCTCTGACCTAGGGGGAGCATTGTGTCTGTTGGCTAGTATTCATTCATTTGTTCCTTATTCATTTATTTGGTCTGCAGATAATTGCATAGGATGCTAGATTACAAAAATGAATATTTAGTCTCTCCCTTAACAAGCAGCTTGGGAGCTGATGGCTTAGAAAAGCAGGTGAAAGTTACTGTGATACCCTATGGTAAGTGGTGGGTAGAAAGACATTGCCTTTCTAGATGTTTCCCTCCTATTTTGAGGGCCCTGTTTTTTACCCCACCCAAATGTTGTGTTAGGTGGCCATGAAGGGAAAAGTTCAAGGTGAGTCTTTCATTCTTTAGTTGCTTTGGTTTTTGAGAGATGGTAAGACTCATCCCCTTGACAAGAAATCCATCTCTAGAAAACGCCTCCTGGTAAATGTGGCTTTGTTCCTGGTTATGAGAATGAAAATAGCCATTGGGTGTCAAGGTCTCAGTCTCACTTTTCAGTGGCTGGGGCATTATCTGGGCCCAGGAAGGGTGATGCAGGGGTGAAGGGGGTAAGTGAGCCCGGTGTTGGGAGGTCTCACCATCCAGCTAGCGAGAACAGAGCTGCCAGGCAGGTCCCAACAATGGGAGTAAATGGTGGGTGTGTTAGGTCAGCCTGGACAGAGCCGTGGGAGCTTAATCCTGAAGATTTAGGACTATGGCAGCTGCTTCCTAAAACTCCCAAGTCACTTGGAGTTTCTTGATGGTTTCATAAACCAGATACATAACTTAAGAATACAATGGCTTCCTATTTTTTATAATACAACACGGAGAAATCAGACAAACACCTGCCGTAGATGCCCTTTGCCTCTCTACGAAGGACTCAGATTTCCTGGATCTAGCAAAGCTCAGAGAGGGACACACTGTGACCTTTTAGTCTCATGAGCCCCAGCTCATACAATGAGGAGCTAGCTACTCTGTCAGGGCTCAACTGGGCACACTTTCAAAGTTGCTTCTCCAGTTTTGCTCAAGTTTAACTCTTCAAAGATTTTGATAAATCCTAGGAGACTTGACTATTAGCTTAAGGTTTTGTTATTGTTATTAGATTTAAAAAAAAATCTCCAAGTAGAACTTATCTTTTAAAGAGGACCAACAACCTTTTGTTGAAACTGATACTTGTCTACCACAAGATAAATAATCCCTTTAGTTATTGCTGTGGCATGGGAAACGACTTTTAAAAAAGAATTACATTCTAAATGTTTGACAGACTTAATTAGTATTTAGGAAGTACGGAAAGGGACTCACTGTTAAATCGTGTTTTTATCTTGCATCCTATCTGGCTTGCTTTCTTTAATTGAATGTTATTATTTTGGACCTCATAATATTTGCTGTGGGTAAAATAACAATAACTCATTAGATTCACTGCCTCTGCATGAGATCAATAACAAAATTTCCATTATTTATTTTCCCGAAAGACCTTTAGACACTGCACTTCCAGCATGGTATAAAGGAAAAGGATTTCATAATGATTTACTTTAAAAAGATTTTCACCTCTGATGTATATCCGGCAAAGCCCCGCTAGAATTGCACTGTGATAATAATAATTACAAAACAAAAATGTCAAGAAATTGTTCCATCGTGATCTGCATTTTGACTATCATTTGAAACCCGAGAAACCCCAAGGCATGCAAAGCATAACAGCATTTAGACACAGGCTTTGTTTGAGCAAAATTTATTAACATGCTGTGTTAGGAAGAATCATAAATATAAACATTTATAATGGAAACCCATGAATGGAGATGAACTGGTTTGTTGAACAATTGACTAGCTGATCTCTCTCTCTGCATCTTAGTGAAATAGAGTCTCCTGTTTGCTTTGAATATAGCTGGACATGGCTGGTGATATTCCTGCTTTGAGATTTCTGTTCCACAACATAAGCTTTAAAAGTTTCTCACATTAGGGGAATTGCAAATGCTAATCCTGTAGCTAGCCAGCAGAAACATGGGCAAGAATTACAGACTTTTTGTGTGTATGGCAGCCTTTAAAAGGAGTGGCCATTTCTTTTGCATGTCAATAATTTAAATTAAATGTGGAGGAAGAGATTTTAGATATTCCATCTCAGGAAAATCCGTAATGTCCCATAGATTTTAGATTAAATGGATCAGGTTAGAGTAATTGTAGAGGACATTATTCTTTCATTGAGCAGATTACAACCAATTAAGTTGTAATTCCGAGCCCTTGTTAAATAAATAGCTCTTATTATCAAACACGACAGCAAAGTGTCAGCAGCCAGGCGGGTGTGCATTTCCCGTGCAGTCGCCCACTTCCCAGAAACTGCACATGTATGCGGAATATACACAGAGAATGTGGACAGGGGGGTGATGTGTGACACATTCGGAGTGGATTTAAGTCCGGAACTTTTGAAGACAGCTGTCGTATCTTTTGAGGGATTGGAAGGCTGAATGCAGACGACAGCGTTTGCGGTGTTCTTCTAACACTTGCATGTCAGAAGAAGTAAGCCATTCCCATACCCTGCGAGGTCGCAGGGAGGTTACCTTCCAGCCCAGCATTCCCCAGGGCCTGTAATGTTGAAAGACGCAGCTTTCCTGCTGTCAAATTCGGCACCTTCCCAGCAGCTGTTCACAAAAGAGCCTGTGAAGAGATCAGCTGTGTTTGAATGCACTTAATGTTGTATATAATTCCGGTGTTAAATTTATTGGACGGCTGCGCCGCATGTACAACAGTGTAAAAACAAGGCTACGTGTGTCAGCTTTCGAGCACTTTTAGAAGGAGGTGAATGTTTCTAGGGTGTCTGTGTTGTAGAGGAAAACTAGCTGTGACCCCTGGAGAAAAGCGTGGCAATTGGCAGTCTAATTCAACAGTGACGTTCAGATGCGTCCCTGTGACACTCAGGGATCTCTGCACAGATGTTGTGTGCCCCCAGGAACTCTCTTTCCTCCCTCCCTTGTGACTTTGTTGAGCAGATCTTTGGGGCTTTGGGCCAGACAGAGGTGACGCTTAGATCCATTCCAAGATGTCCTTTACCTAGGGCTTGTGTAGGACTAAGGAATGTGTGGGGACCAGGCAGGACTCAGGAGTGGCTGGAAACCGCTTTGTTTTACTACTATGATGATCCAGGTGTGGCTGCATGTGGATATCTACAGAGGGAGACAGAAGAGCAGGGTAGCAGTGAAAGATGGAGGAAAGAGAGCAGCATTGCTCCCCTTGTTGCTTCTGCTGCTGCTTCCTCTTCTTCTTCTTTTTACTATTGGTTATTGGTTCATTAGTCTATTCAACAAGTATTTACTGAGTATCTGCTATATACCAGGTGTTGTGCCAGGCAATAAATACAGGAAACTGTGTTAGAGCTTAGGCTTGAGTCCTTCCTCTGCCAGCTGTGTGACTTTGGACAAGTCACTTAACCTCTCTGAGCCTCAGTTTTCTCATCTGTAAAATATAATAATGGAAGTGTCCTTCAACGGAAGTGTGGTTAAGTATTTTATTGTCCAACCAGAGTGGAATAATATACAGTGATAAAATGTATAGATCTCCAAGATAAGTAAAAAGTTCGAAATACAGAGCAACTTGTATAATACACAACCTTTTGTATAAAATGTAAATCTTATATCTACATAAACTTTGGATAGAGATCTATGACACTAATTAAAATAGTTGCATGTGAAGGGGGGTGGGAATTTGGACAGAGTGGGAGGGAGATTTCACTGATGTTTTTTGTGTTTGAATGTTTTTGGACCATATAAATATATTATGTCTTTTAAAATAATAAGAGGTTAGCTTGGTCAGTTGGTGATGATTAAAAGAGATGATACACGTCAAGTGCTCATCCCAGTGTCTGGCTGAAAATAAGCACTGAAGTCATGTTCTTACCGACATCATGTTGTGGGGGTTGAAAGAGAGTTACACAGAAGCGAACTTTTCCTGTTTAGTGGAGAAGGCAGATAATCACAGGTGATTATAGTCCATGTGATGGTGGTGGGGGTGGGCATAAATTGTTCTGGAAGCACAGATGAAATTGCCCCTTAATTTTTTGGAAGAGTGGGAGCCTCACAGAGGTGGTGGTGGCTAGACTGTACTTTCCTTTCCCTCCTTCAACTCCTTTCTTGATGAAATAAATGTTATTGAATTCTAACAGCTGCTCCTTCCCTCATATGGGACACACATAGTGTGTGTTTAATTTGTGTATAGAGTGAGGACTTCTTTAGTGGTTTTCATCAGTTGCGGGCTTTTAATCATTTTTTTTTCCTCTGGGTCTGTTTTTTCTCAGATCACCTGCCTCCTGGAAGGCTGGAACCACATTCATTTAGCTTGTTTTCTTCCTAGTGATTTGCCCTTACTTGGTAATTTTATAAATGTGAAACTGTAGGCACTTCTCTCTTTTTATGTCTGAGAAGGTGCTGGCAGCCTTCTTTTTGGGACTGGAGGGAAAATTTTCTGCCCCAGGCCCCTCTCTGCTGAAGGGGCATTGTTCCCAATTCTGCATGTCCTGGCAAAGGCAGGGTTCAGAAACATGCACCCTGAGTGGAAGGGCTGGCTCAGTTTTAGGACTTTAGCCCCTGTGTCCCCACCCCAGCTGGAGCTGGCTTCCCCTTTATGCTCATCTCTCCATTTCACTGGATCCCAAGATGATGTTCAGTGAAAAGCAGGTCTGACCCTGGCCAGAGGAGAATTCAATGGGTTCCCGTAGCTAGAAGTTCTTCCTGGCCTTCAACAGTTTGACTGGAGGGGGAAACGAAGGCAGTTTTAGCTGTAGGCCTTTCCCTTGAAAGGCAACCCCCTATCCCCCACCAAAAGACATTGGATAATCAGCTCTGTTCTGATTTAACACAAAAAACCTGCATTTGTCAGGGTTGTAAATATAAGTACAGTTCTACCTTCTCCCAAAGAGCAGGGAGATTTAAAATGCTCATCCAACCCAGGAGCTGAGGAAAGAGACAAAAGACGCCATATCCAAAAATGAATTGATCCTCAGATGCACACTTCCATCATCCACGGCAAGGAACATCGATGATGGTGAATGACAGACTCTTCCCCAAAGTCATGTTAGAAAGGTCTAAGGAAAATAATTCTTTTTTCCCCTTTTTGTGTAAGATGGGCCTTTATATATAACTTGTGCTGGGGAAAAAGTGAAAAATCATGTATGTTTGTTATAAGAAACCAGGCACTGTGCTTAGATCCTTCAGATTTCAAAGAGGAAGCTAGTTGGGCAGGACAGATGCCCCTGAAGGAGGAAGATGCTGATAGATTGGGAGCACCTGATAGGTCGTGGCGCTGGGTAAGGTAGTGAGAGGGGTCCTGTGACCAAGGGGAACAGACTGTGCCTCCAAGGAGCTTCTGGGCTAACAAGGCAGAGCAGAGAGAATGCCACCAGAGAGAACCACGAGCCGTGGGTGCTTAAACCAAGGCACATCTGGGTGGGCCAGGCCAGGCAGCGGCAGTATCTGCCCGGGCTGTCCCTGTTGGGGAATCATTAGCTGGGATGCTCCGAGATGCTGGGGTGAATCCTGGGAACTCCCTAAGGCTAAGGCAGGGAATCCTTATATTTTAATCTGCTTATATACTGCCAGGTGTACTCAGAAAGCTAACTCAATTAAAAATAATTGTACCTTTTATGTAATAATAAGAAAAAACTAAAGATGGCTTCTTATGATCCTGGTTTCAGCCTGAACTCAAAGTAACTTGTTCTTTGGCCAAAACTAGCAAACTATATTTAATTAAAGGCCAGAGATCTCTGTGGCCCCCAAAGAGGAAAACACATGAAAAGTGGGCTTTTTCAGTAATTACCCCTGAATGGGATGATCGAGGATTCGGGCGGGGCGGGGGGGTGGGGTGTCTCAGCCTGGTAACAACCCTCAGTTGGAGGCCCTGGGAAGATCTGAGGCTCCAAGGCTCCGGAATGCAAGGTTTTGTTCCATCATGTTCCTGATTACTTTTTAACACCTTTGAGGAGTTTAATGATTAAATGTGTTGCACCTAAGAAAACTTCAGAACATGCTGTAAAAAGCAATTTGTAATTCTTCCTTTCTCTATATCTATGCTGAATGTGATGTTTAATTACTCCATAATAGCTTTTTGTTCTGATGATTCGTTACAAAAATAGACAAGTCCTTTATCATCATTAAACACCAGGATTAATATTTTTTTAGAAAAATTAGGAATCATTTAAGTATCTTGAAAGGTTTGAAGAAAAACGGCGGAGAACATTTTTTCTGAGATACGAAATTTTAAATACAATGCCTTGATATTTACAACCAGTGGATTCATTCAAATGGTGTATATTTAAAGAGAAGTCAAGGCACTAAAATACTCATCTCTTTAAATCACCCAACAGCTCTTTAAGACAAGATCCTGGAGAGCTGCCAAATTGGAGTCTGTAATGTATATTCCCCGGGAGGATGGTGTGGCTAGTGGTTTTGTTCATGCTATTTCTGAGTCGTATGGAATCTGTTTCCTTTTTAACCTGTTTATTAAAGTGTCCAGAGTCCAACAGCAGGTTCAGATATTTTGACATAAAAGAGCAGCACTTTTACCTGACCTCCCACTGGTTTGTATGGTCAGGTAGTTGTTGGCGTGAAGACAAAGTGAGCCACTAGGGAAGGAAGAGAGAGGTGTGCCTTCTTCTCTCTCCTCCTTGGCTATTCTTTCCATAGGGGGATCAGGAATAACATCTCGTCCCCTGTGGGCATGGCCATATGCTGTTAAGGGAATCCTTCTGTATAGTCCTGTTTGCAGAAGGAAATGTGGTTGAATTCATTTAAATAAGCTTGCATGCCCAGGTCTTGATTTAGGTGTTGTGGAGACGCGGAAATAATGCCTGTCACCGAGCATTAGCTTTTATATTGTCGTTAGTTAGCATTTAAATTTGTGGGTATATTCCAACAGATTATTTTTCTTCACTAAGCCAGGTGATTTGGGAAAAGGTTGGCAGCTCTTTTTATTGAGTTGGCCAAAAAGTTTTGGGTTTTTTTTTTTTCCTGTAAGATGGCTCCAGTAGTGCTTAGTTGTCTTTAACTTCATTCAAAACAATTTTGTTAGATTGTGTTGTGACAGCTGTCATATCCGTGTGCATTTAAACAATTATCAGAATTGGTGAATTCTTGTGTAACCATTTTAATATGGAAATGGAAGAAAATGTGCAACATTTTTGGCATGTTATGTTTTATTATGTCAAGAAAGGTAAAAATGCAAGTGAAATGCAAAAAAAGATTTATGCAGTGTATAGAGAAGGTGCTATGACTGATTGAATGTGTCAAAAGTGATTTGCGAAGTTTCGTGCTGGAGATGTCTTGCTGGACGATGCTCCACAGTTAGGTAGACCAGTTGAAGTCGATAACAATCAAATCAAGATGTTAATTGAGAACAATCAACATTATACCATGCAGGAGACAGCCGACATACTCAAAATATCCAAATCAATAAAATTATTGGTGAAAATGAAAAATGTGTCTTTTCTTTAATGGAAAAAAGTAAATGGACTTTTCGGCCAACCCAATAGTTAAGACAAAGGTCTAGAATTTGGAAAGGGAAATGGGGAAAGAAGACTGGGAAAGGAACAAATTATTTCATCAAGGGAACATTCACAACAAGAAGCTTGTACTTACTTGGATGTATTTACATATATGCATTAAAAAAATACTTTATGCAAATTATATCATTTGAATCCTTAAGGAGATCTAAGTGATATGACTAATTATCTCCATGCTTCATGTGATACAAAGGCACTTTTCTGGTGGTGTGCAAACATTTATAATTTTGAATCATAACATTTTAGAGGTGGATATGGCTTTAGCCATTATTTACTTTAACCTCATCATTTAAGATATGAGGGGACTAGGGTTCAGGAAGTTTCAACAACTTGATCCATGTCACAGAGCCAGCAGGTGAAAGACCTGGGGCTGGAGATCTAGACTTTCTGTCATCACACTTCATTGACCCTCAGAGTAGTCAGGAAGACAGGTTTTGTGCCTGGCTAGTGGCCTTCTTAGGGACCCATTGGCCATTGCCAATCCCCATATCTCTTTATGGAATTCCCTTAAAGTGTAGCTGTAAACATTTCACTTCCGTGCTCAGAAGTCTTCATGACTCCCCCATGGAATGCATTTAAAGTATATAAAAAGAATACTCTTTTAAAAATAGGAAATAAAATCCAAACTTCCCTTGCCATCATCTGCACAGCTATCCCTAATCTGTAATCTAGCCCTGCCTACCTCCCCGCTTCCTCTAAGAACACTTAGGTGCTCCACCCATGCAGAGATGGGCTGTGTGTCCCCCACGTTTCCCTTCTGTGTCTGCCCTGAGCATCCCTCCTCTCTGAAGCTCACTGAATTAATTGCTGTGGCTGCTGCTTATTTTTAAAACACTTTTCTTGCTGATAGCTTTGACGGGGTACTTAGTTTCTGCATTATACTCTAATTGTGTGTGCGTGTGCACGTGAGTGCATGCGTGGCTAGTTTCTTTAGTAGAGGTTGGGGTTGTCTTCTCTTTGTGTGTGTGGCCTCTGTATAGTCATCGCTCAACTAATATTTCTAGAGTTGAAACCAGTCTTAGTTATGTCATCAAGAATTCTTCCCTTAACTAGCTAGGGAGGGTAGATTTTGACTGAGAATGGACATAGAGCAAGCAGTCTTTGTGTAGGTGTGTACATTCTTTGCCCCGTTTTCCTAGAAACTTGTGGGAAGAAGATGGTTTCCTCCTGGGAGATCATGCAGCAGAGTGAGAGGAATTCATGCTGCTTTTGAACCCAGCTCCTTCATTTACTATCATTGGGACCTTGAGGATGTTATCAGTCTCAGTTTCCTCATCTCTAAAATGGGATAATACTTATCTCTCAGGGATGCTGTAAGGACTAAATAGGAAAATACATGGGGAGTACTTGGAATAGAGTGGGCACTTCGGAAATGGTGGCAAGAATCATCAGGATGTATCAGGAATCCCTTTGGTCAGGAACCACATTTAGACTGTTTTTAAGTCCTTAATTACCCCGTTTGCTATTTGATGATGCCCTTTGGGGTGATGAGGTTAAACACTGAGACTTCAAGGAAGTTCACCAACAGAGCGGTGACTACTCCCTTAGATCAGGGTGTGAAGCTCATTTTCACTGGGAGCTATATCAGCCTTGCGGTTGCCTTCAAAGGGCCAAATGTAATTTTAGGACTGTATAAATGTAACTACTCCTTAACAGTTAAGCGAGAGTTTGGCGCTGTCGCTGGGTAGAAAAAAGGTGCCGGGCCAGATAAAACAAGGTGGAGGGCTGGATTTGGCCTGTGGGCCTTGTGTTTGCCACCTGTGCTTTAGATGGATGGTTGTCAAAGTACCAAACAGCCAAAAGAAGCTCTTCAGGAATTCTGAGCCAAAGACACCACTAGGGATTTGCTCTGAGGTTTTCAGAAAAAACCCTAATGGGTGCCAGGCGGGCATACATCCTGTGGAACAGCCTTCTGTCCGACACACATGAGTGTACCAGTCACAATTGGTTAAGATACACTACCACTTCGTCCTTAAGGAAGAAAGAAGAGGGTGGCCCTGGCCCAGTGGCTAAGCTGGTTGGAACATCATCCTGTGCACCAAAAGGTCATGGGTTTGATGCCTGGCCATGTCATATACCTAGGTTGTGGGTTCGATCCCTGGTCAGGGCATGTACGGGAGGCAACTGATCAATGTTTCTCTCTCACATTGATGCTCCTCTCTCTTTCTCCTTTCCTCTCTCTCTAAATCAATAAACATATCCATGGCTGAGGTTAAAAAAAAAAAAGAAAGAAGAAGGAAGAAGACACCAGTCCCTTCAACCACCCAGCCCTTTGTCAAGAACTGAGCCTCCACAGGGTCCAGGCACTGACATGTTTGTTCAAATGCGCATGTGTTTGGGGGAAGGACGGTCCTACAGCTGACTGTCTGTAGTGAAGCATAGGTGCTTTAAGCTGGGAGAGGAGCCACCTCCTCACTGTCATGAGTCACTCCAAGCATTGTTTTGCATTGAACCCTATGCCACAATTCAGTAGGGTTGGGAAGGGTTAAAGTCTTAGGGGCAAGACTCTGGGGACACTTTTTGTTCCCCTGATCTCCTTCCACATGATAACAGGTCCGTTTGATACTACTGTTGGTGCTGTGCAGACCGCAGGTGATGGGGGAGTGAGGGAGGGTTCTGTAGGGCCAGCAGGAGCACCCAGAATCAACCCGGTGTGCTCAGTGCTTTGATGTCTTTGTGCTTATAGTCCCATCTTGGAATGGCTCCTTCCATAGACTTGAGCTCTCTTTTGGACAGAACTGCCTTGTTGGCTCAGCTGTGTGTTCTGACTGCAGTCACTGCCCTGGTTACTGCTCAGCTCCATTGCCGGACTGTCCCACTGTTTGGCTGGGTAAAACCAGTGATTAGTTTCCTATTGCTGCTGTCACAAATCACCCCAAACTCAGTGGCTTACCCAACACAGATTTGTTATCTTACCAACAGGGTGAATGTCCAGTATGGGTCTTTCTCAGCTCAAATCAGGGGCCAGCAGCACTGTGGACTCTAAGGGAGAAAATATTTCTTTGCCTTTTCCAATTTCTAAAGACCACTGCCTTTTTTGGCTCCTGGCTCCTTTCCTCCATCTTTGAAGTCATCAAAAGAGCATCACTCTAACCCTTTTTGTATTCAAACTTCTCTCTAGAGAAAGGTTCTCTGCTTTTAAGGATTCATGTGATTAGAATCAGCTTGCGCAGAAAATGCAGGAAAATCTCCCCATCTCAAGACTCTTCATTTAACTACATTGGCAAAGTCCCTTTTGCAGGTGCTAGGAATTGGAACATGGACATCTCTTGGGGGGGGTGGGCATTATCGTGCCCACCATAGCCAGAGACAGAGAAGGGTGGTACCCTTGGTTCTCCTTTGGAGCCATTCTGACTTCTTAGGAGTCTCTGGCCAAGAGATGATTGGAGGCACCTTTAAATCTCTTCCTCAGAGGCCTCCGGATGTTTGGTGGCCTGCAGTGATATTTTCATCATAATTCTCTTAACTTTCCAAATCACGCCCCCCTTCCCCCAGGGCTTTCTAAGGCAGCCGAACGCTGACTGACTACCAGGCCTGGCAGATGATGGGGGTGGTGGGAGGAGCATGGAAAAGGACTGCTTTGACTGCCTCGGCCCCAAAACAGTCCGTCTGGAAATAGGCACGTTACAGACCGTTCTTTTGAAACCCTAAGTTAGGTACATTTTGTAACAACTATGATTTGAAGACATCTCAAGCCACAAGCCAGCTCCAGAAATGAGCTTTGCTCTTTACAGCACCCTTTACCCCAAACACAGGCCATTTAAAATCACCTGTTAGGCCCTGACTGAGGAATATCCTAGAAGCAGAGATGGTGGCATATTCGCCTTTGTCTATGCCCAGTGCCGAGCATGATGCGTGGCCTGGCCCAGGTGACGAACAAGCCGGTGTTTGCCATGCTGTCCCATTTCTGAGCGTGGAGAAGAGATGGCTTGGATGCCACAGGACACGGAATGAAGCACCATGTCGCCCACATCTGCCCCGTGTAGGCCCAGAAGAGATTAAGGAGCCAGAGGTATTTTGTCTCTGCTTCCATCATGAACAAAATGGAGGCAATTAAGCCAATGAAACTGTCTTCTGTTACAGGAGATTTGAACAAAAGTAGGTGCAGGAATTTAGGAGTATCTCAGTTGGGGAGGCAGGATTCTAGTTCATATATCTTTTTTTTTTTACTTTTTTTATCCTCATTTGAGGATATATTTGTTGATTTTAGAGCGAGAGGAGGGGAAAGAGAGAGGAAGAGGGAGACAGATGTGAAGAAGAAACATCCATTGGCCGCCTGAACCCGCAACCTAGGTATGTGCCCTGACCAGGCATTGAACCTGCAGCCGTTAGGTACACGGGATTGCTCTCTAACCAACTGGGCCACCCAGCCAGGGCAATTTTTTTTTTATTTTAAATAAACGACACCCTAGTCTTCCGATCCCACAGTGTGCAGCCCGGAGGGGTGTTGTGGACGACAGGGTGACAGCAGCGCTCGTTGTTCCCTAAGGACGTGAGCTTTGGGATGAGACGGACCCACACTGGAACTGCGGCTGTACCATACACCGGCACTGTGCTGTCTGGGATGCTGGCCACGTTCCTTCACCACCACGCCTGCTTTCTTTACCCCAGACAGTGGGGCGAAAGGCTCGGCTGACTCCATTCTTTGGGCACCGTCTGGGCCAAGGAGCAACCAGGCATGTTGGCAGGGGTCTCGGCTCTGCCACTGTGTGATAGTAACATCTTTATCTCCAGATTTGGCCACATCTGATGTCCATTTCTGTTTCCCTGGATATTTTTGTGAAGTTTCAGCAGAGCCGAAGTTTAGAGCTTGACTCTGTCCCATGGGCCTAGGTCAAAGAGGAACCCAGGACAGAAGCAAGAAGTTCCCGAGTGAGGGGTGAAAGGGGAAATTCTCACAGACATCATGCAAAGCCCCTTCTAGAAAAACCCCCTTAGAGAAGACATTTTCATTCTGTGAAGAGCGGTCTGTCACCTCAGCCTTATCTTTAATCATTTTCAAAAGGCAGCCCTTTTGATCGTGGCTCTTAAAGAGTGACGAGGAAGTTTACTGGGCCTGGCTGATTTGGGAAACACCTGTGCTTTGTGAAGACTTGGGCACACCAACGTTTAAAAGGCCACAGTGAGCATCTTCAGCTCTAGTCCGAGGGACCAACTGGCAGAGGGCAGCAAACAAGGAACCTTTTGTGCCTTCGTAATTGGCAAGCAGCAGGCATTTTATAACTGCTGAGTGGACTTCAAAGTTAATTACCATTTAGAAGTCTGCATAAAATAATTCCCCCAAAACACTGGGGATAGGGAAAGTTTTGATGATTTATTTATGTTTAAAAATCTAAACCAGTACTACACCATAGAAATAGAATAGGAGCTCCATATTTAATTTGAACTTTCTAGTACCACATTCAAAAAATTACAATGCTCAGGTGTGGTTGAATTTAATAATATTTAATTTTACTTAATTTTTCCATATCGTTTCAGCATGTAACTCAATATGAGCAGTTATTAATGAGATATTCTACTTTTCTCACTAACCAAGTCTTTGAAATCCAGTGTCTGTTTTATACTTAATTCAGACTCACCACGTTCAAGGGCTCAGTAGCCACATGTGGCTGGATGTGGCCTGAGGCACCAGGCAGCGATGATGTTGTGGGCCACCTGCACTTAGCTTTCTCAGTGTGGTGCCAGCACCTGAGCGTGGTTCCTCAGGTGGGTGCACCCCTGAAGAGCTGGGTACGGTTAGGAGAGATTGGCCTGCCCAGCGCTGTGGCCCAGAGAGGCACAGAGATTGACAATGCTAATCATTAGAATTGTAGTCACAACCCAGGGCTTTTTTTTTCTTCAAACAGCCTTATTGAGGTACATAATTCACATACCATGCAACTCATCCATTTAAAGTGTACAGTTTCAGCCTGTAACTGAAAGGTTGCGGGCTTGATTTCTAATAAGGGCACACATCTGGACTGTGGGTTTGATCCCCAGTCCGGGCATGCAGAGGCAACTGGTTGACGCTTCTCTCTTGCAGCGGTGTTTCTCTCTCTCCCTTCCTCTATCTCTAAAAAAAGAGTAATGAAAAAATACGTCCTTGGGTGAGGATTGAAAAAACAATAAAGCGTACACTTCCATGGTTTTCGGTGTGTTCATAGAGTTGTGCATCCATCAGACAATCAATTTTGGGACATTGTCATCCCCTCCCACCCTCTTCTCCCCTCCAGCCCTAGGCAGCTATTAATGTATTTTCCATTTCTACATTTTCCTGTACTGGATATTCACGTAAATGGAACCGTGCACCATGTGGTCCCTGTGACTAGCTTCTTTCACTAGATATAATGTTTGGAAGGTTCATCCACATTGCAGCTTCTATTTGTACTTCATTTCTTTTTATTGCCAAATAAGATCCCATTGTATGGACAGACCGCATATTATTTACACATTAACCAGTTGATGGACATTTGGATTGTTTCCACTTTTTGACTATTATGAGTAATGCTGCTGTGGACATTTGGGGACAAGTGTTTGTGTGGATATATGTTTTCCCATCTTTGGGGCATCTGCCTAGGAGTGGAATTGCTGGATCATATGATTAACGATGTTGAACCATTTGAGGACCTGCCAGACTGTTTTCCAAAGTGGTTACACCATTTTACATTCCAACCAGCAGTGTATGAAAGGCTCTAGTTTCTCCAGATCTTTGCCAATGTTTGTGATTTATTTGTGTTTTTGATTATAGCTATCCTAGTGGGTGTGAGGTGGTATCTCATTGTGGTTTTGATTTGCATTTCCCTGATCCCTAATGATGTAGAGCATTTTTCCAAGTGGTTATTGGCCATTTGTATATCTTCTTTCAAGAAATGTTTATTCAGATTCTTTGCCCATTTTCTAATTGGTTTTTGTGCTTATTGGTCATTTGTATACTTCCTTTGTGAAGTATCTGTACAAGTATTTTACTCATTTACAAAGTTGATTTTTTTTAATGACTTTATTATTGTTTATAAAGTTGATTTTTAAAAATCTTTTTATTAGTGACTTGAAAGAGTTTCTTTAATTTTTTTACATGTTTGGATGTAGGTTTTGTGAATATTTGCTCTCCCAAATAAATTATTGATCCATTTACTTAATGGTGTTCTTTACTGAGCAGAACATTTGAACGTTGATGAATTTTAATGTGTTTTTTTTTTTAAATTTTGCTATTGCTTTCAGTTTTCTAAGAAATTTTTACCTACTCCTAACTAATGAGGGTATTTTCTTATGTTTTTTTCCTAGAAATTTTATAGTTTAAACATTTATCTCTAGGTCTGTAACCAATCATGAATTAATTTTTGTGGATGGTGTGAGGTAGGAGTCTATTTTTCTCTGTGCGGGTGTTCTAGTACCATTTGTTAAAGAAATGGACTTTTCTACCTTTGGATTGCATTGATCCCTTTGGCAAAAATCAAATGATTGTAAAATTGCAGTTCTGTTTCTGGCCTCTCTGTCTTGCTCCTTTGATCTGCTTGGCTCTCAGTGATACTGCCTTAATTGCTGTAGCTTTATTATATGTCTTGAGGTCAGGTAATATCAATCTCTGACTTTTCTCTTCTTTATCAAGATAGCTTGGCTGCCCTAGATTCTTAGAAATTTTAGAATTGGCTTGCCATTTCCTACAAAAAATCTGGTGGAATTACTATTGAGATTGTACTGAGTATATAGATTAATTTGGTGTCTTTCCACCTATGAATATGGCATATATGTCTCTCTATTTGGGTTTTCTTCAATTTCCCACAAGCCCATTTGATTTGTTCTGACTCACTTGCCCTGTCGCTCCGTTGTCTCTTGTTTCCGCCGTTGAGCCCCATGGTGCAGTGGTGATGGGGGGGTGCCCTACAGTTGGTTGGGTTATCTGTGGGATCTTTGGCAAATTAACTTATTGGTAAAATGAAGATGAGAATGATAATGTTCTTCATAGAGTTTGGGGGAGCATTATGTGAAATAGTTAAGTGAAGCCCTAAAAAACAAGGGCTTAATAACTGCTAGCTTTGTTTAGGACTGTCCTTCATGAACCAGCTCATGTTGTACTTGGTCCATGAAGATTGCTCAGAGAGCCCTGTCCCCCAAATTTCTCTCCCCCTCATTATACCGTTTTCATTTCCATGGAGAATTGAGCACTCTTGCCCTGAGTGTGTCGGACTCCCCTGTTTATTATAAGTTCCAGTGGACACTAACAAAGCATCAGAAATTTCAGTCTATTTTTTCAGAGTGGGAGCACATCCACTATCTTACGTTTTCCTTGAAGAATTAGTTAAGGCGTGCTTTGACTGCAACTAAGGCACCCCAAGAGAGACTAAGCCACCAGCCATAGCTAGTTAGGGCAGAGGTGGACCTAGAACCCAGCTCTCTGGACTTGCAGAATAATAGCTAGAACCTCCCTTTCTTTTCAGGGCAAGCCAGCTGCACAAATCCTTCATGAAAGTGACATTTATATTTCATGACTGTGTTAAGCCACGGAATAATATCATACAGGTTTAAAAGAATCTTAAAGTGCAGAATGAACTTTTTTTTTTGAAAAGGTGCTCAGTAGGGTATGACCCGTGGTAACCAGATTTGCTGCCTGCTGACTCTTCTTCACGAGGATGAAAATGTACAGCTGCAGAGGTTGTTTGGAAGGTGTCCTTATCTCCCTCGGTACTCGGTTCCTCAGAGACACCTGGCTTCCTTGTAGGAGAGCCCAACCCAATGTGCGGTCCTGCCAAGCACGTGGGACGAGATGGAGAGAGAGGAGCCATATTAGCTACTGAGCGTAGGAGGAAGTGCCTTCCAGAAGAAAGACCTGTGCACTGAAACATTCATGAAAGAGCTGACAGTTCACACTTCATTTCTTGCTCCCAACTACCTCCGATGAAAAACACTAGCACTTATGTGATACAGAGTGTGGGGCAATACTTGTAGGATTTAATATTTGTTCATATGATAAACATTGTCCTGCTTTCAAAGGAGCAGATTCGATGAGGAGAGAATGGATGCTCCGTTGCTAGAGATGTTTTCTCTTCTCTTCCCCTGCTGCATCATTCCATGTTGGGGGCTGGAGGGCATCAGATGTAGATTCTGGCTTATTTCTCTGGTCTCCTTCAATTTTTTTGGTTTTAGGTTCCATGAAAGTGCATTTTACTCATCACAACAAGCGTAGTTGCCAGGGTGCCAAAAAGTTTTGTTGATCTTAATGATATCCTGAAACATAATTTCTCACAAGTCTCCAAATTACCTGCTCCCATGAAGTGCCTTCTAAGTGTCAGCCGCTGTCTTAAGTCTCTTGACCTTGATCTCCTTTAATCCTCACTATGGCCCCTGGAACTCCCAGGGTGTCAGTGGAGATGCTGAGTCGTAGAGAAGGCATCTGACTTCCCCAGCGGCAGAGTCAGGTTGAGAACTCAAGAGTGCTGACTCCAGAGCCCGCATGTGGGCTGCCGGCCCTGCGTAACCTCTTCCCCTGGTTCTTTCCCTCCCTGCACCTCTCGCACCCTCCTTTTCGTGAATCCTAGCAGGACAGCAGCTGGATCAGACACAGCAGCCCAGTCTTTGTGGCTTGGTCACGTGCCCTTGTGCTGTTCTCCCTTTCCTGACCCTTTCCTGGGAATTCTTGTCTTTTCATCCAGCTCGACATCCTTTCCACATGTCCTTACTTTAGCTGTTGCCATAAGCCTACTGAAATAGTTGCATTATTTTTTTTTAAAAAAGAGAATTTGTAAAGTTTTTAAAAAGTAAAGACACATTCAGGTGGTTTCTGCAATGGGACCGAGATCCGCAGATAATAAAAGCATAGAAAAAGTCTGGTTGGAGTCCTGGAAGTGTGGTGGTCACGGCATTGAAACGTTGTAGCTGTGATTCAAGTGAGCCCTTTGGGGTGTTTTCAAAGGAATGAAGCATTTTTGCTTGTTCATCCTTCCACACATCCTGAACAGCTGAGTGTTCGTGGGGGACAGTGTAGTATAGCGGATAAGAGTGTGGGCCCTGTGTTGAATCCCAGATCACCTGCTCTGTGACCTTTGGCAACTTCACTTACCCTTTGTGGGCTTCTGTTTCTTTATCTCTAAATGAGGGTGATAATGACAGCTACCTTTTAGGGTAATTGGGAAGATTCGGGATATCTACACACAGCACTTAAAATGGTGCCCCATATATGGAAAGCTCTGAAAGCATATTAGTTATCATTAACATTAAATGTGCCTACTATGCTGTAATAGTCTACCCTGGATTTGGGGGCTAACAGGGACAGAACGTCCCTGTCACATGGCACTTTCAACTTAGCTGGAGAAAAAGTGAGAGAGAGAAAATGGTTAAGAGGGTATCAGTGCACCGAAAAGAGGGGCAGGTAACTTAGGAGCAGACAGCACAGGGTCCTAGTGAAAGATTCACGGTAGAACTTGAAAACTGGGGGAGACTGCAGAGACTTCATACTCAGACCTTCCCGCAGGCTTAAATGATTTATCCTTGTTTATTCAGGGAATTGAGGCAGGGCCTGGCCAGAGCCTGAACCTCTTGAAACAGGTCAGATCAGAACGGATCACATGGCCAAACTTCCTCCTTGAAGACTTGGGCCAATTTGCCGAAACATATTTACTTCCAAATCATTCTAATCAGCAATGCTTGATGTTGGGGGCAGCTTCTCTGAACTCAGACTCTAATTGTCTCTGGCTCCTGGAAGCTCTCCTGATAGTCATTTGTGCCAGGCTGTCAGAATAATGATGATGACCATTGTCTTATGTTTACATTACAGTTGTCCATCCTGGTAATGATCACCTGGCCAAGAAAGAGGTTGATTCTGCTGGACGTTTGTGAATACCTAGTTTGAATTTAGGAGACTGGGTAGCTTAGTCCTGTGAAAAGACCTGCCTGAAGGATATATACGTGATGAAACTAATCAGTTGATGAAACTAATCAGTTGACATGGAAATGGAAATGACAGAGCATCCTCCAGGAAGTGTGTGTTGGGTGGATGGTGGTGGTGGTACAAATAGAAATAGATGCAAGAAGGTCCTGTAACCTTAAAGATTTCATCTGGTTTATAATTTATCCGTAATGGGAAAAAATTCTTTACCACCATGATAATGTCTTGGGATAAATCTGAAATCACCGGCCGTATTATGAATGTGTTTGTGGATGTACGTGAATTGCAGGGAATGAAATTTTTTTCCTATGAATGTAATTTAGTGTGGATAAGATGACAAATAAGCTCCATGCAATACAGCCCATTTGATATAATGTGTGTAATTTTAAACTTGAAACCATCATGTTTTAGAACTGGAAGGGACCTTAGAGATCACCCAGTACAAATAAGCTTGCAGATGGAGAAACTGAATCTCCGAGAAGAGGAGTGGCTTTGCCTTTTAGTGCCAACTAGAAGCCAGATATGTAGACTGCTGGGTTCGGAGACTTCGTAGAAAATAAGGCTTAATATGTACAGACTCACTTTTAGTGTTTTATCATTAGTGGTTTTATGTCATTGCTAATCAGAGCTGTAACTGATTTCTTCCGGAACATGGAGCAACTCTTCAGCCCTCTGCATGTGTGGGTGCTTAATAAAAATACTTCCTGTGACTCCTAATTAACACTCAATTGTGTAAGTTTAGGGACATTAAAACAAAATTATTTGTCAACCTCTTCTTTTGTTTGAGCTATTAATGTGGCTCCTTGTGACTTCTCAGTCAGCTGATTTAAAAGAATTCAGATAAAGTCACGTACGCTGTCCTTTGCAAAGAAAAATACTCGTTGCTAAAGGGATTGAGTTTAATATAGTTTCATATCAGAGAGGTTTTAATAATGCAGTCTAAAGTATTTGTACATGAATTCATTAAGCCCAGATTAGTCTTATTATAATTACTCAAAAAGTAATTCAATTGAAGAGAAAACATTTTAAATGGATATAAAATACACTGTTAGCTGGGAAGCCATCCTGTTCTACTTTATCAGCTACATAAAGTACCAGCAGATTTGAACATAACTTTCACAGTATACAGAATGCGATCATAAAAAGTATTATTCCTAAATCTTTTTTTTTATGTGCTTTCAGTAGTTAAGAGCTTTATCCTTCCGTGTGATGAATGAGAAATACTAGGGATGGAATGTCATACAAATGTCAGGGACTTACGAGCTCATGTCCCTTGTCCCTTGTCCCTTGCACTGCCCTCCCAAGTCAGGCTAGGCGGCTGGATTATAAGCACAAGGTTTGATGTTGGTAGCCCATTCGCTAGAAAATGTAGTAGGAAGATACTTCAGGGCTTGAAATTTTTTTTTCTTACGAATAAAAGACATTTACTGAATGCCATGTGTTTTCAGAGGTATGACAATGACAGGCAAAGTTGTGATCTTCACTTCTAACATGATAAAAGGTAGGGAGAGGCCAGGAGTAAGGAAAATAATGGAACTTTTTTGGACTTGCATGGAAAATGACACAGAGAGGGAAAAAGACAGAGATGCAAGGCCTGTCCACATTAAAGAATGGGTTTGTGCCCTGGCTGGTGTGGCTCAGTGGATTGAGCACTGGCCTGTGGACCGAAAGGTCATTGGTTCAATTCCCAGTTAGGGCACATGCCTGGGTTGTGGGCCAGGTCCCCAGTTGAAAGAGTGAGAGAGGAAACTGGTTGCTGTTTCTCTTGCACATCATATTCCTTTACCTCTCTTTCTCTCTCCTTTCCCCTCTCTTTAAAAATAAATACAAAAATTTAAAAAAAAAAAGAACGGGTTTGTTTTGGGCACTGAGGGCTGGGGAGCCCTTCGCCAAGGCTCACCGGCTTCTGTTCAGTCCGAGCAGCCTGAGTGTGCCTGCGGGAGCGGGGAGGGACATGGATGTTGGCTGTGTGGCCACACAGCTGCCTGAGCTGTCTGGCTTTGGAGACACAGGACGCTAATCACAGCCCCTGTGTGGTGCCGTTGAAGCCACACAGGCACGCCGGAGGAGCCCTTGACTTTGGCTGCTCTCCAGAAGAGCGCAGACCTGCACCCGGACAGGAAGGGGCTCTGTTTAAGTGGTTTGTTGTGTTCAAACTTTAACTGAGTTATTTAATGAAGCAGCAGAACCTTTTTCTCAGACAAATTCCGCATAGAACCCACTGTACCAAACAGAGGTTTTCAGTTCCGCTGCCCCCATGCGGTTCCTGCCGCTTTTGAACCTGTGCTTCCAGGGAGCATGGCTGGATACCCTGGTCAGGGCTGAGTGAGCCCCTTACATGGTGACCTTGAGAAATAACAACAGATCCAGGGGAGATAGGCAATGTCAGAGGAGTGAGTGGTGCTGAAAACAAAGGCTGGGCCCTGGGTTTCTGGAACTTCTAATCACAATCCCTTAGATCATTGATTGAAGATAGGATGTCGTTGGACCTCTGATCTCAAAGATTAAAAATAACTCATTCATAAGATCATATATGAGAATTTCTTTAAAGTTTCTTAATGGCATGTAGCAACATGATAAGATGAAATTAAAATGATCAATTTAGTTTTGTGGATTTTCTCTTATGGTAACTGTTATGGCCCTATACAAAGTTGCAAAGGTTTTTCAAATAGTAGGCAATCAGTAAATGTTTGTTGACTAATAACACTACAATTCATAGAAGTCTTTCTGAGTACTAGTTACTGTGTACTCTGTGTGTATTACCTCATTGAATCTCCATAGGGATTTGTGAGCTACCACCAAAGTTAGCTATTGCTATTATCTTCATGTTGCTGATGAGGAAAGCTAGGCTTAGGCATCCTCAGTCATTTGCCTAAGGTCACACAGCCAGAGACGTGGGACCAGCTCTGTCTTCAAGACCTGGGCTCTTTGCTACCCTGTTTTATTGTTTATTATTATAATGGTGGTAATTTTCACTTATTGAGCATGTACCATAAACCAGCTACCATGTGCTAAATAAGAGCTTTACATATATGATCTTGGTGGTTCTCATGAATTTGGAAAGGTAAGTTTTATTATCCCCATTTGATAAATGACGAAACAGAGACTCAGATGCGTTAAATAGCTAGCCCATGATGGCTTAGATGGTGGACTAGCAAGGATCGGAACCTCGTATTAGACTCCTAAGTCCATGGGCTCTGTGCTGATTAATTATCTTCCTTGATCCTCATGATATCGCCATGGTGGGACAAAGCTTGTCTCTGTTATCCCCATTTTATAGATGAGAACACAGGCCACGAGAGGTTTCACTACCCCAGGTTTCCACCTCAGGAGGAGTTAGCACCCAGTCTTAGGTTATGGGATCCAGTGGCCACAATCAGACTATGACATGGCACTGGATTGTATTTGGGAGAGGAGAAAACCCTGCCCTCCCTGGGAAGCCCTAGGCTTTTGGACCTAGACTTGGTCAATTTGAAGCAGATCTACTCTGAAGTGCGGGCATTCAACAAGAGGGAGGCATTGGGAGGACCCACTTTGCAACATAGAAAATTCACTTGATTCACAGAGATTGACAGGACACAAAAATCACAGACTTAATTCTGGTACTCTTCATATCTGTGTTTAGAGCCTGCTGTTTTTTGAAATTTGGCCAAGGGGACCGCCTAACCCATACTGAAATTTACTTTGGCTGTTGGTCAATCTGACCCATTCTAGGAATCAGCGTTTATCCCGGCTCTTCCCTACCTCTCTTCCTTTGCCCTAGTTAGTTGGGTCCCTGTAAAATTTACAGTGCTTTACTGTAAAAGCACTTGTACTTGAAAGAGAATTTTCACTCTGTAGCTCAAACCACAGGAGGACTCACAAGACAGCTGTCTCCCCAGGTGAGATTTCTTAAATGGGAGTTAAGTGCATGCATTTTCAAGAAACTAAACTCCCCTCATATATAATTTAACCTAGAAAAGAAAGCAAAATTGAGAGAGTAGTGTGATTACATTGTTTGAGAACTAGTAGCTTTACTTCCCCTGGTCTTGCGGAAGTCATGCACACTTTCACTGTTTGGCATGTCTTTAATGCTGTGGGGTGAAGACTAAGTGTGATATTGTAATAATAGTGAGAGCTTCTCTAACCGTAGTTATGGACTGTGGATTGAAATAGTAAATTGTTCTTAGCAGACTGAATGGGCAATAAGACTGCCATCCAGTTCTGCCCATATAACAAAGCAGTAGATAAATACAAGAGATGCCAACTCACTTAACCCGCGTGGCTCTGTGCACCGCTAATGATCACCCCCGGGTGCAAGAGAGGGGTTCACCCAGAGTGGAGTTAAATCATTTTTAATAGAGGTAAACACTGGCCGTGTGGATGAGTAACACTCAGGAAAGTTTTTAATCAGCCATGTTAAGGAATCATCCAGCCTAATTGCCATAACTTATTAATACTATTAAATAATCTAGTCTTTTCATAGCCCCTGTCTCCGGAGGACTCCGTGCATTACAGATCTCTGGGGTGTGAATCTCTCAGTAGCTGTGCGGGAGGAGGGAAAGTGTCCTTGGTGTTCTTTCCTCACTGAAGAAACTAGACATTGAGGCTTATCTAAGTTCCTTCTGTCTTATTTTCTTCTTCCCACATCTGAGTCACCAACTTATACATGGCCTTTCATCTATCTATAGGACCAGAATGGCTCCAGGGGGAGGGGGTGGGGCTGGAGAACAGGCTTTCTTTGTTCCTGGGAAGGACTGGGGTTTGAGGTTTTCTCCCTTGGGACGTGAGTAAGAGCAGAGCTTTGTCTGAAGGAGTTCATTTCCTCTGCACAAGTGTCCCTGGAGTCTTCTGGGCTCAACCCCACTTGTGGCGAGGGTGGGCACTGGAAGCTCTTGGCTCTGTACAGTGTGACTTCCATTTTCAGGGGAAACAGAAAAGATGATGCTGAGATGACTTCTCAGACTGATTCTCCGCAGCAGCTGGTGGGAAAGGTTTATGTAAATGATCTAACTTAACTTTCCCAACACCAGTGTTGTGGATATTAAAATGTATCCAGGTCACCAATGAGGAGACTCAAGCTCAGAGAGTATAATTGACTCCCAAATAATTCGTAGAGGTTGGTTAGACAAAAAGAAGGTGATCACACTCAAATTTGAGGCGGTTTGGTTGTATAGGGACTAATCCCTGTGGGTTGCAAGATGGGGTGTTGGACATGAACATCGTCAGCCTGGGAAACGGTAAGAGTATTTTTGTGGCTAGTATCTTGTGAGGTGTACAGTTGGGAGAGGGAGGTAAAATGTAGCCGACCAGCCCAAAATTTACCATCTTCTCGCTTATTTTCTGTTCTGTCCTTCCATCACTTGAGCCTGAGCCTGGATGGTGGGTTTAGCCTGGAACAGTAAAATTTTAAAGAAGGCACTCAAACCATTATTATACAGAGCGAAGAGCTAAATAATGCCAAGAACCAAATGATTTATGCCACAGACTACAACAGACATGAATTTAGAGTGTAAATTACAAGATAACTCCTGGGCAAAATTGTTGCAATATTTATACTAGTGTTTATTAAAATTTTCATTTGAATAAAAAGGTGTAAGGGTAAATGAAGCTGAAAGGGGGTTCTTGTAAAAACCTAAAACAGCTTAGATGAAAATCAGGAGAGTTTTGGGGGAGAGAAGATACGAATAGGCCCCTGTGCAGATTTGTCTGCTAAGGCATGGGAGAGACAGCGGATTTGGAAGGAAGAAGGTCACTCTAGCAAATCCCTGCCTGAGTTTCCTGCCTCCCTGCCTGCCGATGCTTTCCAGTGATTCAGATCTGCGCTGAATTCCGAAGGATGTGCTCCCTTTCCAAGGCCGTGGAGAGGAGGTTGAGGATTCTGGATCTGTATTTGAAAGACTTAATCTTATTTCACTGATGTTTTCAAGGTTGGAAATTTTTGTCTGTATTCATTAGAGGAGAATGATCAATCTCTAATTTGTACTTTGCTAATAATAGGGATGAGCTTTTGTGCTTCATTGAGGTTAAATGAATCTCATGTCATCCTAGCTCAGCCTGTCATGCCATGTGGGACCTTGGGAAGAATCTCTTACACCTGTGAGACTCAGTTTCCTTCTCTGTAAAGTGAAAGAGTCAGACTAGGTGGATGTTGAGGCAGACCAGTCCTCTTTCCTTCCCTCCTGGGGGAGCATACCATGCCAGGCAGTAAGGACCCACAAAAAGTGACTGGACCTCTTGTCTTCAGGAGCTCCAGGTCTACATAAGTAACTAATTATAATAGGAGCTATAATTGCAACGTGCACAAATTACTCAAGGAGCACAGAGGCGGAAACAGTGACACCCTTCTCTGTGGGGACAGGCTCTGAGAAACTTCACAGTGGCTGTGACATTTGCAGGCTGAGGAGGAAGGCTCCTCCAGGTGTGCAGGCTGGTCCGAGTGGGTGGTTCAGACTCTGCTGGAGGCAGCAAATGCATGGACATGGTATATGCTTAGGGAGCTCACATGGTCCTTCTCAGTCTCTGGACAGTGTCAGGGTCTGAGAGGTGAGTGGCGTTGCACGCAATGCGGATGATGAATTGCTGAGGTTACAGAATGATGGATAGCACACATAAATTAGAGCAGAGTTAAAGTTGTCCTGGAGGGGTACCAGATGGGCCGTTTACATCCCAGTTGGCATTTGGGAGTGTGGGAGAAAGGGTGGTGTGTTAGCCAGCTCCCTGGAGTTGGGAACTGTGAGTCTGCAGTCTGGCCTGGGTGTACCCTTGGGAGCACATGTACTGAATGTGAATGACATCCCTCAGAGGGGTCATGTGTGCCCCATTGAACTGACACCTGCTCCCACAGGTATTCTGTCCTTGCAGTCTGCTTAGTTCACCAGGTGCATGTTTCATCCATACCATATATGGGCCCTTGGCTCTTTGTGACCTAGTAGGAGCTGATGTTTTAGCTGATAACTGACAGCAGAGGTTGGTGTTGATGATATAGTTCTTAGTTTTGGAGATGAAAATAACTTGTTTTAATGTTCAGGAAATATAAGGCACGTTCATTGTCAAAAATTAGAATAATACAGAAATGCTTACATAAAACTAAAGATCATGCTCTACTCACACAGTGGAATACCATCCAGCAGTGAGCGTGAATGGTCTACTACTGACTACTACAGCGTGCAGGACCCACCACCGCTGAAGAGGAAAGAAGGCAGACAGAAAAAGTTCACGCTGTATCACTCCATTTGTACAATGTTCCGAAATAGTCAAAACCAATGTAAGGGAGTAAAAGTCCCGCCAGTGGTTCCCCTTGGAGAGGGGTGTTAGTAATTGCTTGTTTGCTCGTTGGTTCATGCTTTTTGCTAGATGTGTGGTCCCCAGCGCCAGGCGTATAGTGCTTATTAGCGTACAGTAAGTAGCCTCACAGATACTTGTTGAAACAAAGAAGTTTTTTCACCTTTCCACAGACTTTGACCTAGGATTTGATATGCAGACATGGTGCTATTGGTTGTGAGTGATGATGTGGAGAGTATACACTGATGTTTTGTTAATGTGATTTACATATGGAACTTTAGTGAGGTCAAAGGCCCTTCCTCTGTTTCTCTTCCTGTGTGTCCTCGTTGCTTTCGTGGTTACTTATAAACCAGTCAGGCAACTGGGTAGTGAGTAAGAAGATGGTTTTTGGAATCTGATAAACTTGGGTTCACTCCTGAGCCCATTACTTAACTCGTCTGTGGTTTAGGATGAGTTCCTCAACCTTCCCGAGCCTCAGTTTCCCCATCTGTAAAATGTGTATTATCATATAACCTACTTTATGGAGTGGTTGTGAAAATCAGAGTATTAATAATATTAATGACCAAACTTTGTGTGTTTACTACGTCGTTGGCAGTGTTCCCAGCCCTTAAAACATAGGCCACAGTTTGTTTAATCTTCCCAGGACTCTGATCTGTTTGTGGTTTAGAGAATGTTGGCCACAACGTTGGTAAGTGTCGAGCCAGGGTTTCAGCCCAAGCACTTTCATTCTGGAGCCCAAGCTTTAAGCACACTGCCTCTGAGTTAAAAGGAACCGTTGCATGAAGAGTGTCACACATGCAGTTAGCGTGTATTAGCTGTGATTATCATCATTGTCATGTTCGACAGTATTACTAATTTGTTTTTCTCCTCTCTCTCTCCCCGCCCTCCTCTGCTGTTTTTCCTTCCTCCTGGCAGATGTTTTCCAGCAAGGTAAGTTCACTGCCTTCTACCTGCTTTCCCACTGGCTGTGCTCTTTTGGGAACAGGGGGACTGCCTGGGTGTAGAAAGTCATGGGGCTTCTCAATCTCTGATGTGTCACAGGGGCTTTAGGAGGCATCATGAGGACAATGGCTTGAGACCACCCGATGTGCCATCCAGCTTCTGGTTGCTTCCTTGTGATCATGTTTGTGGGTAGGATGGGACCTGGATGACTGGGGCAGGATGACTGGGGCAGGGACACGGGGGCGTGGCTCATGGCTGAACCCCTGTCAGGGGTCAGGGGTGCTATAGGACATGTGATATGGGGAAGAGCAGGTGTCTCTGGAGGCAGTCAGGGGAAGCCCCGATCCTCAGAGTTCCTGTATCATCAGGGCGGCTGAAGCTTGGTCAGAGGTCCACGTGCCAGCCTCACATGGGCGTTTCTTTGCCAAACAAATATGTCACTGCTCTGGAGGTGTGGGCAAAACCATAGCTGGCTGGTCGCTTTGTGCCCTTCCACCCAGGTATCACCTATGACCCCTCCATCTGGGCCTGTGACAGAAACAGGGCCAGGCTGGGGTAAGCAGTGTCTCATGTGTTTTGCCTGCCGAGGTCATGTGTTCTAGGGAGCTGGAGGCTGAAAGCTTAACCCCCAACTGCATCTTCTAGTGCATGTCTTAGTCCCACTTAGGGTGCACAGCCACCGTGCTCTGGGACACTCATGGCCATAGCCTTGTGGAACCTGCTAGACATAGGTGAAAGGGGATCAGCCTCCTGCCCTTTTTTATTTTTTAATCACAGTCTGAAGCTAGTGGGCAAAGTGGCAAGGAATAACTGTTTGTGCTCAAGCTGGGAAACATGTTTGTAGCACAGTCTGCTACGTCTTTCTTAAATCCAAGTCTGGCTCAGAATAAGAGACTGGTTTAAAAATACACCCAGGCATTCCATAAATAGCTTCCAAATAATCTTAAAGGCTTGCTATTTTCCCAACTATTATTTTACCCCCAACAGGCAGCATGTGTTATGGAGAATGTCTGCCTACTCTCCCTCATAAAAGCACAGTTGTGGATGTTAAGAGTGAGGGGACTGTTGTGTTGTCTTTTAGGAGTCTGGAGTCATAGACCTACTTTTATAAATAATTCATAAATCCCAACACGCTACAAGTAATAAGTTCCATTTGGCTGGAGACTGAGAGATGAGCAGAACTGAGAAGGAGCTGCGCCTGCGCATGGAAGGAAAGGGTTGCTGTCGGAGTCCGCGGCTGCAGTCCGTTTTCTTCCTCGAGAACTTGGGGTTCAGTGGGGTGCCCTGGGAAGGGAATGGGATTTTTTCTTCTGTGAGCTAGAGTGCAAGTACAACCCAATGCTGAATGGGTTGTACTTCTCCTTGTGAGAAGTTTCCTGATTTCTCCTTGTGAGGCACAGAACGTTTGAGTTTGGAAAGGCTTTCTGGAACCCATGAGCGTTTCTGGTTGTTGTCATTGGCATGAAAAATGGCCCATCAGACCGCCTATGTCAAGTTTGCCTCCTTTTTGAATCAGTCATGCCATTTGATGGATGGTGTTGGCCTGTCAGTAACAGTGATATGCAGAGCAAAAGTTATAATCATCTGCAAATCACTGGCTATCGAGACTTAATAGCATCTTCCAGAGACGGAAGCTGCTCGCTACCCGCTGCCCTGTGCACGGGTGGGTGGCAGTTCCCTTATAAGATATTACTAGGATTTCAAACGGAGAGAACTGAGCTGGCTTTTGTGAATTATTTACATGGCACCAGCCTTAGAGGACCATTTTGTATGCAGAGAGATTCTTGAAATGAGGCAGAGAACTTGCCAGCTGGTCCCTCCTCCTTACCTTTGCTTCTGGCCATTCTTCCTGTGAAATGAATGCTCAGTAAAAGGTGACAGTAAAAACGGACCAGTGACAGTTGCATTGGACCAAGATAACAGGTCTGTGTCTTAGAGACAGAACCTAAAGTATGACTCTGTGACATCTTTTGTGGTTGAAAGTCTGTTGCAGAATTGTGCCATTCACCTGAAACCTGGAGGCTGTGAATTGTGCTAGGAATAATCAGAAAACTAGGTGGCTTCAGATGGATAGGGACCACGGGCTCACCTCTGAAGCCCATTCACACAGGGCAACTCTGAGTGGCTCTGCGTGGCACCCAGGCCCTGCTTGCTTTGGGGCAGTTGGGGAGATGCTGCTTTGCAAGTGTGTGGGTATGGCAGTGAGCGAGTGGGGCCCCGTTGCCCAGAGGAGGCTGCGTGTTTGGGCTGCTGTGCATCATGGCAGGAGAAGAAGGGCGTAGGCTTGCAAGTTGACAACATCAGACGTCCTCAGAGGGAACTGCAGTTATTTCCTCTGGATTACATTACCTTTTATTTCATTGCAGATCAATCTTGTTATAGTCGGCGACAGTGCGGCAGCTACCGCTAGGCCTTTCTCTGCCGCATCTGTGCTGTGTGCACGTGGGAGCGTGTTACAACTCTGCTTCTGGGCCTTTATAGTGTTTTTGGTTCTTTCATCTGTAAATGCCACTTGCTGTGGCAGTTGGACCCAGGGCGTGAGGACTGTCAAGGGCAGGGGGCCCACAGCTGGGCCTTCCATATGGATAAGTTCTAGGGCCACGGGGCCAGGTTTTCAAAGAGCCTTTCCTGACCTAGATGAGGCTCTGTTGTCCACAGAGCTCAGAGCCAGGAGATGGCTCTCAGAAATTCCCAAGTGCCATAGACTTGCTCTTCACTATGTCAGATGCAGTTGGAAATGTTCTGTGTGCACACATGTCTAGAATCTCAAGTGTTAGAGCACTTGTACCAACCCTTTAATAATGAAGTCAGAACCACACGCACGCCTCATTTGAAGTTACTGGAGCATTCATTACTGGAGCACCTTTTGAATGCTCTTCCGTGGGCTCAACCTTGATTCTGAAATCGAACAGAAACCGAGCAAGTGGCCTGGAAATCAAGCGATACCACTCAGCAGGGTGTTTGAAAACGTAAGTGGGCATGGTATAAAGATTTCACTGCTGAGTTAATTCTCTGCTCTGCGCTATGCACCGAAGTCTGTCACAGACTCTGAGCCCAAAGAGGCATAGTCTTTCCTCTTCTTCCTCCGTCCCCCCTGGAGCTGGGATCTTGCTGTTGGAGAGTTTTTTCTTCCAGCTCAAGTAACTTTTGATACTTCTGGAATGTAGCGAACTTGTTTGTTTTGCAACCAGTAACTGTGCCACACACTTTCTGGGCCTTGAGGATAAGGGAATAGACAAGACAGCAAAGGCCCCATTCTCATGGAACTCAGTCTGGCTTGGGGACATTGGTGCCAAGCAGGCGAATCAATAAATTCTAGAGGGATACCTGCAGTGAAGAAAATATCACAGGGTGGTAGGCTGGTGGCCAGGAGGGCCACTTTAGATGGGGTGGCCAGAGAATAACAAGAAGGACCAGCTATTGGAGGACATGGAGAACCAGCAGGGGAACTTGCAAGGGAGAAGCCTGTTAGGCAGAAACACCCTTTGTTCTAGGATCCGATGGAAGCTGGTGTTGCTGGGGCTTACACTGAGTGAAGGAGAGAATTGTGTGAAAGGAACAAGCAGAAGAGAGAAAGAATGGCTGTGTGAGGATCAGAGGAAGGAAGCCGGTGGTGGGTTTTAAGCAGAAGAGTGGCCTGGTTTCATTTACACTAAAAATCGCCAAGCTGGCTGCTGTGGAAAAGCATAAGCACAGTGTGCGAGAACTTAAAGCAGGACCTTAAAGCTGGAATGCTGAGCGAGCTCCGGCCAGCTGAGATGGAGCCCTGCCCACAGCCCTAATTGCTCCCCTTAGCTCGTCTCTGCCATCCTGGACCTTTCCCTGCCACCGGGCAGCCCATTCCCAGCAGCTCGCCTCTGCTGGGTGCCACACTTTCTGCCCGCTTTGCCTGTGGGGAGTCCCGTGCCCGTGACTTACACCTCCTCTCCTTAAGGCTGTGGCAAGTAATGCTCATCGAGGGCCTCGTTAAAATACTCCTCTGTGCGTCTTTAGGTTTTTAAAAAGTCACTTTTATCCAGTATATACACACATGTATCACACATATGACATATTAATATAGATGCATGTTCATATGCTCAGGAGACCTCAGTTGGGCTCCTGATGGGGTTGCTAACCTCTGTGGGGAACTTGGGCCAGGAGCTTTGCGCCGTAGCCTGAGTTTCCTCATCTGTACAACGAGAGAGCTGGGGAGCTCCCCAGCTCACCTTGGCTTCCTGCTCAGGCTCTGTGTTATGGATTTGCCTTAATAGTGCACAGAAATAGCCCACGCTACAGGTTTTGGTTGTGGTCTAGAGAACCTGGGCAAAACAGAGGCTTCCCCTAGTGGCTGAGAAGTCAGGCTGAAAGAATTGCAATTTCAGAAGTGTCGCTTACCCATACGTCCATTTTGAAGCGCCAGCGCTTCCCCATGCGGATTAGTACGGCATTCACAATGGAGGGCACTGCTGTTACTCACTTGAACAGAAGAATCAATCACAGTTTGGTTCCTGGCAGCCCAGCCAAGCCTGTTAATTGTTGGGGTGGGCTTGTGGTGACAGGGACCAGGCCATTCGTAATGTGCTTGAGCTCTTCTGTATATTTCAAACTTATCAGTTGAACTGCTGGGGCTGGATCTTAGGTTTTCCCAGCCACTTCCGAAAACCCATCTGTTATAAAGCTCTGACCCTTTAGCCATGAATTATGGTCCCTCTGGTAATGTTACACGTTATGAAATATTGTTTTCTTCATGAGAGTGGGATTTACGGGAATAAATTAAATCTATTGTTACTATTGCCGGGTTAAACACATGCGCACGCACACACACACACACACACACACATCCAAGTTATCATATGACGTTAACCAGCAAATGAGAAAAATGGGTTCACATTTTCGTGGTGGCAAGTGGTTGGTTCCCTGGCCACATTTCCTGCATGCTAATACTTAACATCATCCTCCTTTTTGTCCAGAATCAGTAGAATATTCTGAATTATGTAGGAGATGCATCCATCTTTCCAGCACAGGCTGAACAACATTACCATTTAATTTTCCACAGATTCACTTTGTGTGCGGGTGTGATGTATGAGGAAGACGATAACCACATTTAAATAATCACATTCTCTGTGGTGCTTTATCACCTTCCTTGTGGGCCGTGCAGGGCTGCCTGTTCCATGCCAGGAGCCCGTGGGGTAGGTTTCTCATTGTGGCACGTCCACTGTGTGCCCACTCCAGTCACAGGACAGGAGTTTGGAGTGAAGTTCCAGAGCCTTTCCTCCCAGCAGCTGGAGTTTCAAAATTGCAAGATCAGTGAAGTGGGAAACTTCGGGATTCCTTTGCTGAGGTGGTTTGCTAATAAGAGCAGTGTGTCTTTTTAAAATTTTAGTTTATTAGGATGATGATAATGATGAGGATGATGATGACAACAACGTTTTTATAGCTTGCCTAGTCCAGGCATTGGGACAGGCACATGACACGCATTTTCTCATTGAATCTGCCCCCACACTTGAATAGGTTTTATAACCAGTAATCCCACATTACAGAGGAGAAAACTGAGTCACGGTGTGGACTCAACAAAGAGATGGTTATATAACTAGTTAGTGGTAGAGCCAGGATTTTTTTTTTAAATTGAGGAACTTTATCCTATAGAACCACGTTAGAGCGTCAGAAGAAAACTGTGAAGATGGTACAGAGAATGTCTTTATACCCCACACCCCGTTTCCTCTATTATTAATCTTACATTAGTATGGCACATTTGTTATGATCAATGACCTGACATTGATCCATTATTGTTAACTGAAGTCCATTGCTTATTCAGAGTCCTTTAGTTTTCACCCAGTGCCCTTTATCTGTTCTGGGATCCTATCCAGAACACCACATTGCATTGAGTTGTCATGTCCCCTTAGGCTCCTCTTGGCTGTGACAGTTTCTCAGACGTCCCTTGTTTTTGATGGTCTCAGCAGTTTTGAGGAGTACAGGTATTTTGAAGACCGTATTGTAGGAGGTCCCTCTCTCAGAGTTTGTCTGATGTTTTTCTCCTGATTAGGCTGAGTTACGGGTTTGGGGGAAGATCATGGAGCTAAAGGGCCCCTCGCATCACATCACATCAAATGCCCCTTCTACGAATGTGACTTATGGTGATCGATGTTGATCTTCACCACTCGGCTAAAGTAGTGTTTGTCACATCTTTCCACTGCCAAGTTCCTTATCCTCTTGCACTCTTCAGAGAGAATCTATGCAAAGCCCACAGTGAAGGAGTGGGGAGGTAGGGCTCAGCCCATTGAGGGAACAGTGTGAGCATCAACTAATCTTCTGTGTGAGAGATTTCCCTCTTATTCCTCATGTATTACTTTATTCAATCATTTATTTGGATCTGTATGGACTCATGGATATTTACTGTATACATTTACTGTTTCAGCTTTGGCCATCAGGAGCTCTTTCTGTTGGTTCCTTATGCCCTGTCGCTTCTTTTTTAAGCACTTCTGCAGTACTTACTGCTACTACAAGATGCTCCAGGGTCATGTTGTATATTACCCACCTCTGTCCTAGATTCTTGCATTTCTCCAGGAGTCCTGGTTACTTTGATTAGAGAATGATATTAGAAACCAAGATCTAGGTGCTAGGCATGGTTGTTACTGGAATGCCATTTCTTTCAAGCTCTCTCAGATGTCAGAGCAAAAAAATACACATGTGTGTATCTGCATATTCATAACTATTTCTGATGTAATCAGGTGTATCTGTATTGAGTTAAGTGTGAGTTCTTACTGACGTCTTTAACTTGGATCCATTACTACGTGGATCATTCCAGCTTCCTCCCCTTGCTTATTTTCCCAGAGTGAGACACCTGAGCCTGGATTTTGAACCTAGGTAGTGTGACTTCAGGTACTGCTATATGTTCACCTGACTCCTAAAGAAGGGCTTTCATCTATACCTGGTGTTATATGGTCACAGATCCTTGACGCTTCCTAACAAATCCTAATGTGACTGCCTGGGTGCAGAAGAGTGGGTTTATTGGGTGCTTGTGTTAGTCAGTTCGGTCTGCTATAACAAAGTATCATAAACTGTTAGGCCCCAATGACAAGCATTTGTTTCTCATGGTTCTGGAGGCCAGAAGTCTTAGATCCAGATGGTGTCTGCCGAGAGCCTACTTCCTGGTTCCTAGATGACCGTCTTCTCGCTGTGTCCTCACGTGGCAGAAGGAGGCACGGAGCTCTCTGGGGTCCCATTTGTAAGGGCACTAATCCCATTCATGAGGGCTCTACTCTCCTGATCTGACCATCTCCAGAGGTCCCACCTCCTACTGTCATCACCTTGGTAGTTAGGATTTCAACGTGTGAACTTGGAGGGGGAACAAACATTCAGTCCATCACAGGGCCCTCCTTCTTACACACTGGACTCAGGCTTGCTCTTGTGACTTCGCAGCCAGTTCTGGCTCCAAAAACTTCCAAGAGGGTTTGCTTTATCTAGAGCAGAAGCTGATTGCACAGTGCCTTGTTTTTGAGCTGAGACATTTGCACTTTCTCCCATAGCCTGGACAGGCCAGGGATGCAACAACTGATCTCTTTGTAACCTCCCTGCTGTTGACTGCTTAAAGCCCCCTGCACCTTCATTAATGGATTGCTGCTCATTGGGCTCCAAGACAGACCCACGTTCTAAGTCACTGTGTTTATCCTGGGGACAGATTATGAGGCTGTGTTTCTTGCTTGGGCAGGAGAGTGTATGGCATGTTGAACATGTTTATCTATTTGGGTTATCACCACCAGCCAATTCCCTCTCCGTGTCCCTACTTCCTCTCTCTGACAGCCCTTCCCAGATGCCTGGACTGGTGCATTGTCCACTCTAGGTAGAGAGGATACTCTCCCTGGGAGGCTTGCCTGTGATGGCCGCATTTATCAGCTGGCCAAGGGAGATGCCTGTGGAGATAGCCAGTGCCCACTTGCTGATGCCTTCTGGTACCTGTGGTGCACCTGGCCCCCTCCAGGCCAGCAGTCGGGGTGTGGGGGCTCTTGGACCCCATGATGTCAGGGAGCTCAACTGCTGTTGTTTTTGGAGCCTGGCTTGCTGGAAGCCACAGAACCTTACAAGCAATTGCAGTTGATTCATTCAGATTTTTTGTTCTTAGATGAAACAGTGTCTTGGGAAGCATTTGAGAACTGATAGAAATTTGTTCTTTAGCCTTGACAGTTGGTTTGATGGCGTATTCCCAGGCTAATGGCTGGATGTGGGCACTGGTCAACAAGCAGTTTCTTCTAGGCGACACTAGGCCAGACCTCTTCAAGCTGTGCCCACCGTTATTTCTTGCACCCCTCCCCCCATCTCATCCTGTTCATCCCCATAAGGCCCTATCTGATTGCTCTCTATTCTTCAAGATGCTCAGCCACACCTCAGTGCCTTTGGGTCTGGTGACTGCTCTGCATGGAGGATTTTCTCCTCCTTACAGCCACCCTTGTCCTGTTCTGTACCCCACCAGCAGAAATGTACCCAGGTCCTGCCATCATGGTGGCTGGCCCAGGTGTGGGTGCTGTGAGAAGCAGACTTTTGTTTTCACGTGGTCCTCTGATGTCTTGTTCTTACAATATTCACAACCATTGGGACAACATTTTACCTAGAAATCATTGAAAAAGTGCTACCCAGTCCCCTTCATTGATATGTCTTTGCTCCTGCTTACTCTCCAAACTCAGCCTAAGTCTTCTCAGCTAGGCCATCCTGACTCCCTCCTGCCTGGTCAGGCGAGGAATCCTGCCCTCCACTTGGCGGTGCCCATCAGCTTCTGACACCTCCGCTATGTATTTGTCGAATACATAAATACATAATACATAAATACTATGTATTTGTCGAATACAATGTGGGACTTCTCCCACATTGTTGCAACGGTCTGTTTCATCATCTGTCTAACCATGCCACATTGAGTGCTAGAGAGAGAGAATCTGGTCTTTTATTTTGAATGTTTAGCACCACATACAGTGCTTAGTACATAGTAGGTGCTCACTAGATATTCGACAACCGGAAGTGGAAATGAAATGAGGCTCAGAGGAATGAACATTTTGTGTATGGCTGCTGTGTGTGGATGCACATGCTTGCACACACACATGTGTGAGGACATGCACATGCATCTTTTATGTTTGACAGTCTAACTTCTGTAACAAAGTCAGGACAGAATGCTGGCAGTGTCACAAATGGTCGTGTCACAGTTGATTGTGTTGAGAATTAAGCCAGATCATTTCCTATCCTTGAGTCCTAAAATCTTTTTCCATTTTGTGCCTTCACCACCATTTTTTTTTTTCTGAAGGGATAGTATTAGGACCTAGAATGAGGCAGCAAATATTTAACTGCTCAGGTTTGTGCAAGGCATGACCAGGAGCATGAGAGAGTTAGCAGACAACCGGGCTTATCTTTCAAGAGCTGATGATGTCACAGGAGACCTAAGGCTAGCCAGTCTCTGGGTCAGTGGGTGCTGTCCTCTCCCAGTGCTGGGGGAAGTCACAGAGGACAGGGGTCCCTGGGAAAGGGGTTGTGCTGCTGGGAGAGTGCTGCTTGGAGTGGTTTTGAAGGAAGCAGAGGGTCTGAATGGGAAGGACAAAGGCAGGCCCATGGGTGAGTACAGTGGGGAAGGACAGGCTGAATGGAGGTGGAGACAAATACATAGCATTGTGTTTATGGGATATCAAGAGGCCATGAACCTCGCAGGCTCAGTGTTGGGATCAGCAGGGCCAGGTACAGAGCCTTCGTACCTGCTGATCATCAACAACCTCTTTGCTTCCTCGTGACCCCCAGCACTCCTAGTATGATTGAAAAGATTTTACCTACCAAGTGAATAGTATTGGTCATTGAGTTTTCCCATTTTTTATTACTCATTTTATCACTCCTTTTGCTACTCAAGGGTGACCAGTCAGCCAATCAGCATTCCTGATCAGCACACTGAATGTTATGCCTCTGAGTTGATGAGATTTAATAAGTCCATAAAAAAAAACAAGCTTGATATTTTAGAAAGCTTGAGAAATGGTGGTCTTGGTTATTTTGAAGTGTAGGCAGCAAAGCTTAAACTTGTTCTAGGAAGGTCAAGAGAGCTATTGCAGCTTTTTGAGCAGAGAAAGAGCAAGAATTGTGCACATGCTGTGTGTCGGGGGACAGCGGACGAGGAGGGGCTCTCCTTACTCAATGTGTGCCAGGGGCATGCGTGAACTCACTTGTTCCCCAGAACAGTCCTATGAGGCTCACTCACATGCTCATTTTTCTCTGTGTTTACCCCATTTTTCAGACAGTGAAATAGATCTGGAAGGCTTAAGTTTTACTTTACAGAAGGTCTCTTAGCTAATGAAAGACCAAGTCTGAGTTCAGACCCAAGCCATGAGACTTAGTCTCAATTTTCCTAATGGCCACATCACACAAGTCATCTTGGAAAGCCCAGGAAACCAAGGTGGGCTTGCCAACGGGTAGGATAGACAGTGCAGCAATCAGGCAAGAGGTCCCAGCCAACCCTGGAGAAATGGAAGCGTGTGTTCAACCAGAAAACCTGTGTACAAGTCGTCACAGCAGCTTTATTCATAATAGCCTGACACTGGGAACAGCTCAGTTGCCTGTCCGTAGGAGGAAGGACCAACCGCTGTTTTCACATGGAATGGAGTGCTACTCAAAAATAACAAGAAGCAAAGTGTGGACACTCACACAGTGTGGGTGAACCTCAGAAACCTGATGCTGCTGAGGACACTGTGTGATTTCATTTCTATAAAATTCTTAAAACTAACCTGTGATGGACGAACTCAGACTGTTGGTTGCCTCTGGGGAAATGGGAGTGAAGACTGACTTGGAAGAGGCAAGAGAGAACGTTCTGGCTGATGGTAGTGTTCTGTCTTGAAAGGGGTGTGGCCTGTACAGGTGCCTGCATTTGTTAACACTCAGGGAATATACACTGAAGATGCGTGCATTTCACTTATGTAAATTTTTTCCCTTAAAGAAAAAAATCTATGAACAAATACTGAACTCTGGTTAGTGATGTGCACACTGAAGTATTTAGGGGCGAGTGCACTGATGTCTTTAATTTATTTTGAAATGCATCCAAACAACAAAAACAGATCGACACCTGGGTAGAGGGGTGGGTAAGGTCACATGCTGAAGTTCAAGGTGGACATGGATTTGGGGGCAGGGGCGCTCTTCAACCGTGACAAGTGACCAACCCATCTGAGGGTCCCCAAATGAGGAGAGGGCATTATGGGAGGGCTGGGCAGAAGAGAGAGTAAGGGGCTGAAAGAAAGGGAGAGGTCCTGAGGAGAGCAGAGAAGGAAATCAGTTTAAACTTGGTAAGAGGAAGGAAACAGAGCCTTGGGGGAGAAGCAAACAAGTCCAGTAGGTTTTCCAGGAAAGGGCTGTGTGCTGGAAACCGTAGGCCTCCCTATCCGTTTATCTCCTGAATACATTAAAGAATTAAAATGTAAATCTCGGAAATTAAATCCATGGGCCAAGTGTACAGATGAGGCTTTTGCAGAGCAGACAAAGCTGTTCTTTTTCCCTGCTAAACAGCCATGGTGGGAAAACACGTTTTATTTGAGATGGATTAAGGTTCGTGATGAGCGAATCTCTGAAGGATTGGAGGGTGCAGTTCTCATAAGCCCACAAAAGTTCAGCTCCTTATCTGCGGCTTATCCAAACCGGAGGAAGCCTTTCAGGCTGTGTGGAGGTTAGGGACCTCCAGCTGCTGAAAGTTAATATCCTGCATCAGGAAACCACCTGCACTGTGAGGGGGAGGTGGGGAGAGAGGCCTCTAAATTAATGTGCTCTCCAAAGAGAGGCCTGCTGTGGTTTGGGGCTTCCTGACCTGGGACCACCCACTCTCTTTGGTGGTTGGATTACAAGTTCAGCCCTTTGAGCCCCAGAGAAGGCGGTCATGCGTGCTAGTTCTTGAGATCTTTTACTACATTCAGTTCTCATATCATCTCCGGCGATCTGGCCCCAGGCATGCCCCGCTCTTGCCTCCCTCTAGCGTGTCCCCTCACCTCTCTAAGTCACCTCCTCAGGCTTTCATTTGGACCTTTGGACCCGTCATCTGAGCTTACTCATCATCTGAGTCATCTGAGCTTCCTCAGGGCCCTGGAACATTCCTCCTATAACAGGCTACTCTTTGTTAGGCACTCACCTCCTCAGAGCTGCCTTCCCTGGCCATTCCTGCTAAAGTTTCACACCCCAAACACTGTCCCCCATTTCCTCATTTCATTTCCTCATAGCATTTGTACAAAACAGGTAAAGGGTTGAATCCATGTCCACCTGGAACCTCTGAATGTGACCTCATTTGGAAATAGGGTTAGGTAACAGTCTTGAGATGAAATCATCCTAGATTTAGGGTGGCCTTGAATTCAATGACTAGTTGTCCTTATAAGAAGAGGAGCAGACCCCGAGAGACAGAGAGGAGGCCACGTGAACACGGACGCCGCGACTGTGATGTTGCCACAAGCCAAGGAGCGCCTGAAGCTACCAGAACCTGGAAGAGGCTAAGGAATATTCTTTTCTGGAAGCTTTAGAAGGAATACACCTCTACCAACACCTCAGTTATAACCTTCTGGCCTCCAGAACTGTGAGAAAATACATTTTTAAAATTTTGATCCACTAAATTTGTGGTAATTGGTTGCAATAGCCCCAAGAAATGAATACAGGACCCATTACAGTCTGAAATTACTTTGTTCATTTTTTTTGTTGTTGTTGTTTTCCTGTTCTTGGCTTGTCTGTCCAGCCAGAATATAAAGCACTTGAATGCAAGGGCCTTGCTGTGGCTCTCTTCCATACATCCAGTGTTTAGAACAGCGCCAGGCACAGCGTAAGTGCTCAATAAATACTTGTCAAGTTCATAAACCCTGTGTCATAAGAATTGTGGTCTTTATCTCAGACACCCAGAGAGGTTTCTTAATTTCCCCAAAGTCACATATTTGGAAGAGTCAAGATTCAAATTCAGGCCTTCTGGTCCTCAAGTTCAAGTTTATTCTAGCACATCACAGCAGCTTTGTTGTTATTTCAAAAGAGTTATTTTTAGTATCGTTACAGTTTATTTTGAAATGCATCTTCCCATCACCCCTCAAAAGCCCTAGTATAGTCTCTATCCCTTACAAATTGGAACTAGAACCTTTCCCAAAGGGTTTTGGTTAGTAGCCTACCCTGCGGGGAGGAAGCCCACGCAGGCACGGAGCAGGCAGCTTGCTGGCACAGCAGCACAGCTAAGACTGAAGTCTCTGGGGACCTGGCCCTGGAGGAAGGAACCAGGTTCTGTCCGCACCTCGACGGGATGGGTGTGCACCCACAAATGGGCTGCAGGAGCACTGCTCGCTCAGCTGGATTGCAGCTCTGAGGTCACTGCTCTTCTCTTCTCCCCACAAAGAGAAAAAGAACGGAATTTGATTTTTCTCCCTGGCTACTTGAGCACATCTGGAGCATTCATTCGATTGTATCTGGGACCTGCAGTTTGGCTTTGGGATTGATGATCTTGCGGATTTGATTCCTGATGAATCCTTGCTGTCTTTTCTTTCTCCTCCGGCTCTCAGCCTAAGTGAGGTCAAATCAGTCATCCCTTTGGCTCCCTTGGAGCTGTTTCATACCTGTTTTTCTACTAGCCTATCCAAGTGCCATTCACCAACCTCTCTCTCTCTCTCTCTCTCTCTCTCTCTCTCTCTCTCTCTCTCTCTCTCACGGACACACAATTTTAAGTTTTTTAAATGAATAATGCACATACTGTCAATTGTTTATTAAAGAAATATGCTTTGATATGCAAACATGACAAGCACGACTGCTCGAACTTCTGTGCACCCAGCACTGTGTGGCTTCAGATCCAGCACCCACGAACAGATTTATTACCGTTTTTACCAAAGGGAGTTAGTTACCTTTCAAGTCCTTCTGTATAAAACCTGTCTTCTTCCTAGCCCCCAGTTTGTGTGTGTGTGTGTGTGTGTAAATAAATAAAGTTTGTTTTGTTCTTAAAGGGAACCAATAGCATGTAGTAGAGGTTTTCTAATGTTCTCTCCTAGAGCATGTCTTGGTTACATGAGGGTGAAATCTGGCTTTTGGAAGGAAGCTAAAGTTCAAAGTTCATTTGACAAGTCATCAGGCATGGTCCTGCTAATCTGGGTCAGAGATAGGCTGTGGCTTTAGGGTTAGGGTAAGAGTTAGGGTTAGGGTTAGCAGAACAGTTTTCCTGTGTTCTCCCCACTCTACCACAAGCTTCTTGTGGGAAGGACCTATCTTAGTCATCTTTTTGTCTCCGGGGCCTGGTACACAGTGGGTATTTGATGGATGTGAATGAATGGATAGATGGATGGTTGGTTGACTAAGAGCCTTTACAGTGAAGGCAATTCTGAAAAAGAACCTGCTATAGAGTTTAGAAAAATGACCGCTCTAAGGTACATATCAGGTTCTGTTCTGTACAGGAGGCGGCTGGCTGTGTGTGGTTGTGGCTAATGTGTTTGAATTGATCATCAATATACTAAATCTTTGTCCTTTCTTATGTTTCCCATGCCCACTAAAGTGTGGTTGTTCCAAAGTCTAGAAGTATAGCTACAGAGTAGAAAATTCATTTCTTAGCAGACGAGCATTCAGAGGGCCTGGAGACGTTTTGGGGCACCATTCCCAACGACTGTGTGATGTTCGACAAATCAGCTTCGATGCCTGAATTTTCTCATCAGTAAAATGAAGGGATTCGTCATCATTTTGAAGACGCAGCCTGTACAGTCTATTATTCTAGCAGATGATGGCTTCCAACCAGTTCTGCTTTCATACTTGAAACCTGTCTTTCCCTTCATCCGGATCTTCCTTCTTAACCGGGTTTTAAGCCTTACCTTGGCCAATACATCCCTAGTGGCATATGGTTAGCTGAGGATGGTAAGTGTATTGAACCTCCTTCTGGAAGAATTTTGGTTACCCTGAGCCATGATTTTTGGAATAGTTTAAGACTGTATAGTTTCTGTGAACTTGCTTCTTGTTTGAAATAGTGATATGTGGGTTTCTAAAAAGTCAGTCAGAATTTCGGGGAGATTTTGAAGGCTTACTTGAAGGATTTCTAAGCCACATGTGCCGCTCCATATCACCTTTGTTTGTGTGTGTCTGGTGGGGATTTCCAGTGGGGAGAGGCTTGGCTGGCAACCCACTTCTCTTTCAAAAACTTTCATGCTGGTCTCTCTGCCTGCACTCCCCCAATTCGCTTCAACTCGAAAGGTAGTGTAGTTGACAGAGTAATGACCCACCAAAGATGTGTTTGCATCCTATTCCCTAAAACTTGCAAATGTGTTATGTTACATGGGGAAAAGGCCTTTGCAGATGAGAGTGATCTTGATATGGGAAGATTATCCTGGATTATCTGGGCCCAAAATGCAATCACAAAAGTCCTTATAAAGGGGAGGCAGAAAGATCAGAGTCAGAGAAGGAGATATGACAATGGAATAATAAGAGGGAAAGAGAGAGAAAGGGAGAGAGAGAGATCAATTTGCAAATGCGATGCTGTTGGCCTTGTAGATTGAGGAAAATCACAAACCAAGGAATGCAGGTGGTTTTAGAGGCTGGAAAAGGCAAGGGAAGTGCTTCTCTCGTAAAAAATCTGTAAGGAGCACAGCCTTGCTGACACATTGATGTTAGGACTTCTGAGCTCTAAAACTGTAAGATAATAAATTTGTGTTGTTTTAAATGACTGAGTTTATGGTAATTTGTTATAGCAGCAATAGGAAACTAATACATTAGGAGGGCTTTACTATTAGATTAAAATCCTGAAGGAAAGAGGGTTACTTGGGCCAGAGAATTGTGTATTTTTTCATCCAGTTAACATTTATGGAACATCTATTGTATGTCAGACACTGTGTGAAACACAGCATGAGCATGCTGGAGTAGATAAACTCGGATGTAGATCTGGCCTTCAAGGAGTTTACAGTTATATAAGGAAGGTGAAGTCTACTGTAAGAATAATACCACAAGGCTGAGAACGATCTGTCTACAAATAATGGGCGGACCAGCCAAGTGGCTGCCCAGGGCATCCATCAATGAGAGGGGCTAAAACGACATCAGACATGGCTTGGAAAGGACTGTACAAACCGTGAAAAGACTATGGGTGTATATGGAAAAAATTGGTAAGGAATTTGGATTAAGAAGTAGAACCCCAAGGAACTCTCTTCCTTAGTGAGGCGTAGGTTTCACGAAATAGGTTTACACGTTTGGGTCTGAGTTGAAATGTTAGGAACTAGACAGGGGAATTATGAGTGCCCCACTGGTGGTCCCTCTGGCCCTTCCCTGATATAGCACTCTCTCTGCCCTGTACAAGAACGCCAGGCAGCTGTTTACAGGCTATTAGTTTGAGAGGCACAGAATTAGCAGTCTGCCTGGCATGCCCCAGGTCTCGTCTGATGGTGAAAGTGGTACAAAAAAAGACAGAACCAAATCAATAGGGCAACTTAAAGTACAGAAAGAGTTCTTTTGGAAGGTACTAAAGAAGGCTCAGTGGGGGAGGTGTTTTCTAAACTTGACCATGACGGAAAAGAAATGATTATTTTAGTGCAAGCGTTGACATGCTGTGGCCTGCCTATTTTTGTAAATAAAGTTATTTTGGAACAGAGCCACAACCAATCATTTAAATATTGTTTATGGCTCCTTTTGTACCGTGGTGGCGGGGTTGAGTGGTTTCCACAGGGACTGTATGGTCTACAAACTGAAAACATTTATTTTCTGGCCCATTATAAGATGAGTTTGCTGACCCCTGCTTTCCTGTGTCTCCAGAGCAGGTAGTGGTGAGAAACCATGATGAATCATAAGTTTCAGAAATGGTCCTTTATCTGTTGAGGGAATTAAGATGAAGATACTGATGCTACCAGTGCTTTTCAGTGCTTGAAGCATCTTCTTAATTTAGTCCTGGAGCAAACAATTATTGATGTCCTGCTATGTGTGAATCAAGAGGCTAACAGTTAAATCATCAAAAAAAAAAAAACCTTTCTCAGTGGTTTTGTTTCTATTCTAATTATTGAGCATCTATGGATACAGGGTAATTCTCCATCAACCAGAATATTTAATTATTCAGAAGCCCAGTCCTTCATTCAGCTAAATATTGTACACTCAGTTAGATATCGACAAAAACTATGGCAGATATTTTAATTAACCTTTCAAACTCCCTTTTGATTTCTTCAGGATAAATGAGAGCACATAGAGCATCCGCAGGGTTCATCTGCAGAGAGGGGTAGGTTAAAGGTGACCCAGAAAGGTGAGCGGAGTCCAGAATGACTCACTGGAAATGGCTTTGTTGTTTTGATTTTCTGGTGGGAAAGAATTCATGTGGTTATTTTTAGGTATTCTATTCTTATCAGTCAACTTTGGCAACATCGATTTACCCCATGGACCCAATTTGTAAATAGTAAAACAAATGCATGGGAATATTTAGAAACGACTTTCCGCCTAGACAGCAGGCCCCAAAACAGCACATTATTAGAAATTCACTGGCCATCCTAAAGCTCCTTATTTAAGGTTTCATGATGAGCTTCCTTTTTTGAGATTGTTAACTGAGGTACATGAAGTTGGGGGGGGGTGGCAGTGGCTACTGGGAAGCAAGTCCAAGTGCTAGAGTGTCCCCACTGGGTTAACTGACTCTTTGCACCCGCTGAACATCTTCTCAGGTAGCACAGCCCAGAACTTTCCCAGCAAAAGTAGGCTTTGTGTCTCTTAGGAGACCAGTCCTTCTCTGCTGGCTACGTCAGAAAATGCAAAACAGACGTGGTCATGGTGAGGGATGGGTAACATTTCCGTGGACTTGGGACTTGAAAAAACCCTTTCCCTTTCATCTCCAGTGCGTAGTTTGTTCACTTCATCTCCGCCAAGTGTGTTTGGTTTTGTTTTCCTTTCAATGGTAAAGAATATGTTAATAGATTTTTAAGAATCAACTTGAAAAACCTTAAAGTCTTACACATGCTTTCTGTTTCCTTCCCCTCCCCAAGTTTTCACAGCCCCTGGAGGGGGTGTGGAGGTGGCAGGAATCTTCTGTGCTTCCCAAACCCGCTGTTCGCACAAGTAGCTGTTACGACTGCAGCCACGTAATTGCTCTGAAAATGCCCCGGTTAAAAAAAATACCTATTTTTATTTCATCATCTTCAGGCTCCTTGGCTTCCCTTTTTCCAGGTGACTTTAGTAACTTCTCAAACTTGGCCTGCAGAATACGGTTTCCCAGCTCGATCAAAGAACAGCTCTTTGTCATGGGGGTTGGCTGTGTGCGTGTACGTGTGCGTGTGTAGAAGTGGGGGAGAAATGAGAAGGTGGAGCTGTGAAAAGGGTTCAGGGATTGGGTTCCTAGATGGCAGCTGTTAACACCTTCGCTGGACCACTTAAAAGGAAGCATAAAGAGAGAAGCACACTTTCCAGCCCTCCCCTGGGCCTGCCTTTGTATCCCCAGGCTTGGTTGAGAGTGAGGGGTAAGTAAGCATCATTAACTCCTGGTCTATTCTTGGTGCTTGCTGGGCTGGCCAGTTTGAATCTTCAGCACCGTGAGGGGCCCCGCCACACTCATGTGGAGTCTTCTGTGTGTGTTTCCAAGAGGGTGTGCTTGGGCTGAGGCGGGGTGGGCAAGAGCTTGTCGGCTTTGCGGGGGGGATTGCCTCTGGGGTGAAGGTGCACCAGATGGCTTCTCCCGAGTCTCGGGTGGTGCGGTTTGGCTCTGTGGATTCAGTCTGCAAACATAGCCAGCGTTGTGTTTGCCTCGGATGATTAGCTCACCCTCCCTAGACCATGATGTTGACCTTATTTGAGATGACGCTGGAAGTATGGCTCCCAGGGGAAGAGTCACCTCAGATGAATTTTCCAAGGCTATTTCCAAGATGTTGCTGAGAACAGGCCCCTAACATCTAGAGGCCCAGGGCAGATGTGCAAGCAGAGGCCTTCCCCAGCTCCTGTCACAGCCCAGGGGTCTCAAAACACCCAAGCTGCAAACTCAAGACTCCCAGTCTGTGATAGGAGTGATGATTTATTTGTTTGCCTTAGGGCAGATATTCCTGGCCCGTTGGGACAAAGAATGGAGGTGTCTGGTCAAAGCGAGGAATTTTATTATCAGTTCAAGCAAAAAGCTCCAAATAACCAAGACATGAAATTACTCCTTAAATCATACTGAAGAAGGAAAAAAAAAAAAAAAGAATTCCTTTGGACTCTGCCCTGTTAATTCAGGCAACACCTAAGCCCCGTTAACTGCAGACTCCCTCAGATTTGTTCACACTGCCCTGATCACTGAAGGATAGTCCTTTATTTTCCTTTTAAAAGCTTTAGCTCACTTTAAAATGTTCTCAGCTACTTGGAGACTTGAGGAGACAGTCTAGTAAAACCTTGTAATTTCCCCCTGTCAATGTGCAAGTTACCCCTTCTTGCAGGGCGAAAAGGTATAGTTAAATGAAGTCAGGTTGTAGGATGCTGTATGGTTTAGGATGTCAGTTTCGTATGACGCGGCTTCTGAAAAGTTTATTGCCTTGTGCCAAAAAAAGCCATTCTGATTTCATTTTTGAAAGTTGGATTTGAAACTCAGAATCGACTTCCCTGATAATTATGCCTCTTATTTGGCAACATATGGTGAAAATTTATATGGCCTATCAATGTAAAAGAACAGAGCTGAGGCTCCAGGCTTTTATGGTGATTACATCTACCTGTATGGGGGCTTTATGTGCTTACAATTTGAATCATTTATAGATGCACACTCAACAGAGTTCGAGCATAACTAGTACTGTGGGGTTTTTTTGCTGACTAAATGATAGGCAAAGCAATTTTCAACAAATGTCTCCCAGTAGGTTGTCATCATAGAAGCCTTGTAATATTGCTTTTTAACCTTAGCACTGGCAGCTGTCCAGAAATTACTGCATTGATACCAAACTGCCTTGCGCCAGGCAGTTGCCCTTCTCTCCCTGGGAACCCGGTAAACTCTCAAGTAGGCACCTGTTCCCCCCCTCGAACTCCCTTGTTTTCATTTCAGGAAGATCTTTCTACCTGTTCTTGTTCAGCTGTAGGTAGCCAGGCACACTGGAAGTTTAAAAATACAGCAGAACAATTCTCTGGATCGTGTTATTATGCCTTTAAGGCATTCAATTAACATTCAGAGCTTTGTCACCAAATGAATGACCCACGTTGGTGGCACAAAGGGAAAGAAAAGGAAAAGCTCTGTGGGCTTATTTTTTTTCCTTAGGCAAAGTCAGATTCAGCTTTCTTTCTTCTTTCCTTCTTCTCTCCCCTCCCTTGCCCACGTTTACTCTCAGAACCTCTTGTAAATGGCTTTGGGGAATTGATAAAGATCATGATTCTGTGTTTTGGGGAAGGCTTTGTTGAGACTTCTTGGGAAGGACTGGATGAAACACTCCTACTGCCTGGAGTTTCCTCACGCAGGAGTTGGAGCCTGGCAGCTTTTTTTGGAGCTGTGCAGGGACTTTAGCTTCTGGGTGTGAATCCAGCTTCCTCCATCTGCTGCCTGTAGAGACTGGCTCAAGGTGGACCTGAGTTCCTGGGAGCCCACTGCCCTTGAACTTCAGTGAGAGGGGTGCAGTGCTCATCTCTCCTTTTTAGGTGGAGAGAGGAGCAGACTGGTGATAATTTAGTCCTAGAATTTTGAGCTTGCACATCGATCCAGTTCGGAGGGGTGCCGATCCTGCTCGGTGTAATGAGGGGGGCTGATCCCTTCAGAGAAACGAAGCTCAGTCCACGTGTTGAATGAATGATTCTTCTCCCATTCTGAGGGAGTGAGTGGGTTGTATTCACGGGTCGTGTGGCCGCTGGGCATGACTCGCCAATGCTTCCCCCAGCTGCATTCCAGTTGCTGCGCTGTGGTGCCCTTCCTAGCTCTGGTCCCCTGTCTGCCTCGCCTGGGGCTCTCATCAGGCTTGAAATGCCTCTCTGAGGGGCATTTGTCTTCTCGTAGAGAACTGTGCTCATCTTTACCTTCATCAGGAAAAGAGACCTTAAAAAAACCTCTGGCCTAATGCATTTGCCTTGACCTTCTAAAATGATGAGTGCTATAAGTGGAGAAACAGATAACTATTATATATCCGTGGTTCATAGAAAATTCTGTCTTTGGCTTGGGAGAAAGCACTGTACTGGATAAAATTGTAAATGTAAACTGCAATAGAAAATCAAACTCAAAGCGCTGAATAAAATTGTGGATGTCAGTGGTTTTCAACCCACTCTCCTTATTTCTATTGCTTAAGAGGTGTTTATTCTTTAAGTATCAAGGAATGAATGAATGAATAAATGAATGGATTTCAGAACCCATTTAAGTAATAATTATGCTATGAATGACTCTTAAAGAGAATTAAACTTTTAAGGTAGTTCATTTATGTGGTTGAAAATGTAAATGTTGCTGCAAAGGCTGAAACATACTTAGAATGTAGCCAGACGAGAGGGGGGCGAGTGGAAGAAGGACAGAGAGGTGATGCTAAGTCCGACAGGAAGTAAAACATCTAGATGAAGGAAAGCACAGGCTGGGGCTAAGGGATGTTATTCCTTTGATAGGAAAACAAGAAGTGTTGATTAAGGAAACCCCTTGGAGGAAGTGTTTCTTGAGCTAGGATTTGGAGGAAGAGAAGCACCCCGTGCCAAGTGCTTCCTGGTTGATAAGCACCTCTCCAAACAGTCGCCCCTTGTTGGGGAAAGACGTTGTTAGTGAAGAGGCAGAACCAAGTCTTTGCAGGTGGACTCACTAACTGGCCTCTGGGAGATTGGTTAGGTGCGTTAATTATGCCCAATTGCTTGCCACCTTTAAAAAAATGTGGGAAAAATATGTATATAAACACATATATCACACATAAAATTGACCATTTTCATCAATTTTTAGTGTACAGTTTTGTGGTATTACGTATGTATTACAGTGTTGTATAACCATCACCACTGTCCATCTCCAGAACTTTTTCATCATCTCAAAGTGCAGCTCTGTCCCCATTAAACACTAACCTCGCATTCCCCTCCCCCAGCCCCTGGTAACCAGCATTCGACTTTCTGTCTCCCTGAGTTTAACAGACCTAGGTAGCTCTTATTATAAGTGGAATCATGTCATATTTGTCCTTCTGCATCTGGCTTCTTTCATTCTTGCCTGCCTCTTTGGAGTTTGGTTGACTGTCGCCTGGAGCCTATGCATCTGGGGCACCGGTGTTAGTTCTTCTGAACCTCTGCACCCGTGGGCACCTCTGCATGTGGCTGGACCTCTAACCCTGCAGGTCTCACCTTTAGTGGTGTTGCCTTAAAGAGGCCTCCACCCCTGACTGTTCTAACTTAAGAGGTCCCCTTTTCCTTTCTTTGTGATCCCTGTATCCTGTATCCTATTTCTTCCATCTCAGTGTATAATTAACATATATATATATATATATATATATCCTCCTCATTGGCTGACTGGTCTACCAGATTTTAAGATCTAAGAGGACTAAGACATCTACTGTCTGGATTCATGTCTGAAGTGTAACCCAGTGCTCATCACATAGTAAGTGCTCAGTAAACTCTTGTAGGGTGGAGGGAGGGGTAGAGGAATATCTTTCTTTCTGTATCTTTGGCCAAGAACTGTCATGAAATCACCCACCAGTGTTTATCACCAGTGTTTTGAGTGTCTCGGAGATGGATACTAACTTAATGTTGCCATTCTTATCAGTGACCATGGTGCCTTCACGTAGATTCTCCATGACAAGCATTTGGATTTCAAACTGTCCCCATCTCGTAGCCTAATAAGGTTCTGGACCACTTTGTTCTAGTCCCTGCGTGGATGTGTGCTCAGAAGCAGTAAACAAATTTATTGTCAATCTAAATAGAACACAATTAGAAGCTAAAACCTACTATAGAAAAGTCAATCCTTGTGTTCTTGTACCAGAAAAAATGCCTCATGGATGAGCTTCTTTATTGGATTATCCAAGCCACTAACTCCTAGACTGTTATGTTAATTAGACTTCATTAATGTTAAAAGTAAGATAGCAGTTTTCAGGCCTGGAGAATTAAAACAACTTCTTGAATAAGGCTGAAGTCTTAGAGGGGACTCCCTGAACACCTAGTCCAACTTACTCATTGTATGAAGAAGAAACTTATAGGCAAGTCACATCAGAGGGGGGAGGTGTCACCGTTGTCCAGAGATGCTGGCCAAGCAGGCACTGGAACCCAGGGCTCTGGCCCCATGACCCCAGATTTTTTAATAAAAAAATACAGAAATTAAATATTCACAGACCATTTGCATTCAGGGAGAGTTCATCTTTTTCTAGAATACTTGGTGCCTTTATTAACTAATGCAGGTGTTGCAGTCATCATTTTTATACCTCGTTGACTTTAAAACCCTATCTTCCACCCAAATACGATGCTTTGATCGTTAAAATAGCAGTTATCTGAACACACCTATGAAAAACCTCAACTTCCTCTCTCATTGACTTCTAACATTAGAGTTCCCAGGAACATTACTGATACTGGAGAGAAGGACTGAGATGTGAACAGGTCATCTTCCAGCTTTTGGGGTGACAGCTTGAAGGGACACTATTAGCTTGAGACCAGTGGGGAGAAAAAGCATTCTAAGTTTGCTTAGAGGTCACAGGAACTTGAGGCACAAATTTCAGTAAAAAAATTTTATTTTTTGGTAAGGGCAATCATATGCCTTATAAAAACAGTACTTTCATTTGCAAAGAAAAAAAAATCTCATTTCTTTTATGTTCTGCTTACCTGAAATGAAAATAGGAGTTTGCTTGCAATTAATTAAGCAGATGATAGACGGAACTTAAAATGAACATTCAGCATTTTCCCTCGTCTGTGTACAGAGTACAGAGATAATTGGATGCGAAACAATATGGCATTTCAATGTGGATTTTTAAGAAGAGCCTTTCCCCCTTGACTTCCACAGATAAAGAAAGGTTGGCCTTTCAGAATTGTGGAATGTCACAGATGTATGTGTAAACCAATCAGTTGTGCCACGTGCCCTCATTTTTTAATTGTGCCCGCTCATTTGGCTGTTAGCAAGACCTTGCTGAGCAGTGCATCAGTAATTAGGAACTGCCACCACCTCTGCGTGAAGCACGGTGGCTTTTTTTCTCGTGTCACTTAGTTTCTCGAGGGGCTGTGGGAGAGTCACATTTCATCACAGGCATGTTATAAACTTATCTGGAAAGTGGCAAGGGGGTCCAGATCTGTTTTAACTGCATTTGAACCCTCAGAAGTCTCTTCCTATCCTATGAGCTGTCTCTCAGACAATAGTGCCTGCTGCTTGCTCCAGTTTGGGCAGGTGGCTTTCTTTCCTGCAGTGCCACTTCTCGCCCTGCGGTCCTGTGCTGGGCCAGGGTCAAGCCACGGAAGACCTGCTGCTGGCCAACCTTGAGTTCTGAGGCTCTGGGAAGAAATCTTCCTTTGTACTTCCTCCCACAATGCACCTTTCTCCCCCAAAAAGAAGATGGTAAAATAAAAGAAAAAGGGTTAAAACCTCAGCTTACCCAGGGTACACAAAGGCCATGCCTAGATATCAACTCAGGAATTCAGTCCTAGGGGACATCGTGAAGGATACAGTAACAGTTAAATGAGTGACGATAACCACGTGCCTAGCTTTGTTGTCCCGCTAGTGAGCCACAGACTGAGATGGGAATGTGTGTGCCAATGAGTCCTCAAGGAATCGCTCACTGAAGAAACTGGCAAAGGATCAGGGAAGGCAGGACAGAGAAGTGGAGAGAAACGATATAGATTCAGGTGAAGGTCTCTTGGGGGCATGTGGGCACCTGGTGGAAGTGGTATCCTACCAGAGGGGCTGTCCACATTGACCCTGCCTCCCGATGGCCAGGGCCCTGCTTACAGAGCCAGGAGCTGGTGCGACTGAGGTGGCCGGTTTCCCCTGGGCCTCCTGCTTTGCAAACTCAATCCAACCTCATGTTGTGGCAGGGAAGATGCACTGAAGGGTCCTCTTGTCTCCTCTGTGACCTCTGAGGAGACATTTCGATTAGACCTGAGCAGCCAGCCAGGGAGCTCAGCTGTGGGTTCCACCACCTCTTGGAGATCAGAGGCTGGCAAGGAAGAGAGAGAGAGGGGGAGAAAGCGAGCAAGCACTGGCTTTCTCTGGTGTCCAGAAGCCACCCCCAGCCTGTTGTGGGGTTGGGGTAGGGGCTGCACCCGGGAGATGCATGTCCCTGGCAGGCCCAGTAAAGAAACACACATTGCTTTTTTGGAGAAATGCTGTAATTCATCGTCAGCTTGGTGAGTGAGGGCCATTTCTGAGAACTGGGAGGCTGATGGATGCTGGCATGTGGGCCTGGAGAGAAGTCTGCCATCCATCCTCCTCTGAGCTAAGTGGGCCTCTCCATTAGCAGCCAGCCAGGAGGTAACTGGTCCTGGCAGCCCGTGATTTTCAGGAGCTCCCCCAAGCCATCTGGGGGCTTTGGCTGACAGTTCCTCTGCATGCCTGGAGATTGCGTGAACTAGTTACCAGAGGCTCAGGAAAGCCACCCTTCCTGGTCTATTTTTACAGCATTGGGAGAAGCAAAGGGTCTGTTCACAGTGTGCATTTCATGAACAGTTAGACTTATGCAAAAGCAAGGGACTTTCTTAGGCTCCCAGGTGGGGTCGGCACCACATATTGTGAAAAATGCCCTGTGCAATCTCAGGAAGGGCTTACCCAAGAACTGGGTAAGACTGTGACTGTCACCTGGCAAATTTCCCAGGGGAAGCAGTGGGGCGATGCCAAGAACATTCACCTGGTGATCTGGGGATCTGTCTCAGGTCATGATAGTGAAACTGGAGCCTGTCCCTGGGGTTGCTGAGAAGGAGCAAGCCCTCTCCTAGCCTTCAGGGAGCTTGATGAAAAACTAGTCTGATAGATGGGCAATGATACTCAGATCAGTGGCCCTGGTGTGCTACCAAACACGGGAGAGCCAGCACCAAAATTCTGGGTCACACAGCATCAATTTCTGTTGTTTTTTCGGAGTCACAGACCCTGTGAACTTAGAGAAAGAATAGATGAGTGAGAATAAGAGGGGGGAGGGGATGAAAGGCAAGGGAGAACCCAGGCCTGGACATCTCCTCTCAGCCTGCAAGAGTTCTGGGCCTTTCCTGGAGAGGAGGGGCTTGGGAGAAGGGAGAGCCTAGTGATAGTGTTCTCCACCTGCCCCTCAATATCTCTATATTTGATGGCACATGAGCACCTTGCTCTCCATCCATTGGGCTCTGCCCACTCAGTGCTGAAATTGGGTGAAAGAGCATGGTTTTTGACCAACCAGAGTTCACATATACCTTCTTGATCTTAAGCAAGTTAACGTCCCTGAGCCTGAGCTCCCCCATTGAATGGGTGTAATAAAGGGCAGCTCATGGGCTATTGAGAATCACATGACATAATACATTTTACCTTGTTAGGGGACATGGGTGCGTGGCATTCACTGTATTCTGTGAGTAGGAGCTAACTGGGGTGGACCCAGCAGGGTGCTCCCAGTGTAAGGTGCTGTCCTTGACCACCAGGTGTTACCTGACTTGAGGGGACCAGCCCTGAACCCCCGGCCCAGTGAGCAAAGCTTCCTTCCTCAAAGGAAATCAATCAACAAATGCGGTGCTTGTTCTCTCAGAGAAAGAGTGCTTTTTCCCTCCAATACTCAAAGACTTAAGAAAGTCAGGAAGGTAAAGAAAAATGAAGAGTGCAAAATACATTCAGCTAGACATTTGGGAAGGGCCTTGGGTGACCTTGATTCCAAAAGATAAATTACACAGTGTTGGGTCATCACAAACTCCTTTTGGCCAGAAGCACGGGGAGAACAGGATCTTGAGGCCCTTCCTGGAGTGCTCAGCTCTCGGTGAGATGGCAGGTGATGTCATTGTCTTTTATCTTAGTGACTACAACCTGCAGATCGAGGTGTTGCTGGCTTCCTGCTGCCCCTCCAGGCATGGGCCTGGGCACCTCTCAGAACTGACAAAGTGACAGTGAGAGGTCCTTTGTATTTCTTCCCTTTTGTGATATGGGGCATTGGATGAGTGGGGTTTCTAGTGCTCCCAGGAGTTAGACAAGAAGCAAATGTTGCTTTGTTGGCTCCTGAGTCACTGAGCTATGTCAGGGTCATCTCCAGCTGTGAAGATAGGGACCAGCTTGCTCTGATTTGGAGCCAGCGTTAGCCTCTAGGGGATTTCCTGAATGCAGTTCAGTGAATGCTACTGACCACTGAAGCAAGGGCTCTTCAGATCTGCTCCCTCAGCAACTTTCTGAAGGGTTTAGTTAGGCTTTTGAGTTTGGGGGGAGTGGAGAGCGATTGCAGACAGAGCGATGTTCAGTCCAAACTCCACTGCTTAAAACAGGTTTTGCTTTTTAACGAAGCATTTAAAATGTGTTTTCCTTTCACAGTCCCTAAAAATACAGAGCCAGCAAGAAAGTTATTGTTCTGTTATTATTAGTTATTATTACTAATATCATTTGGTCATCAGAGAGTCAGATGACTGTCTTCCTTGACTGACCACTACTTTTGTTGCCTTGTCAAAGGGACAGCCCTTCTCTTTGGTTTAACTACGTCGACTCCACTCCACGCCCAGTCTCTGCTGCCCCCCTTACCCTCTCTCCCATTCATGTGTTTAATCGGTGCTCTTGAACATGTGTGTGTTCTTGAATATGTGTGTATCCTTGGACAAGATATTTTTCTGGGTGCCCATGAGTTTTTTAAAATACAGATATATGGCTCTACAATGCTTGTTCAGTTTCTTAGCATTTGCACTGAACATTTAAAAAAAAATTATATATTGACTATTGGAGAGGGAGAAAGGCAAACAGAAACATCTTTTGTTGTTCCATTTATTTATGTGTTCATCAGTTGATTTTTATATGCACCCTGACCGGGGATCAAACCTACAACCTTGGCCCATCAGCACGATGCTCTAACCAACTGAGCTCCCAGGCCAGGGCCTCCTACTAAAAACTTTTGACGATCAACCCGTGTTTTTGTACGTATAGCTAGTTTATGTCTTCTGCTGCGAGAGCTTTTTAATGAATTCCTGAAAAAGAAAAAAAGGAAGGAAAACACGGCGACCTAACAGCTCAGTGAGGCCTCACTGTGGGCACCGCACAGATGAAGAAAGTGAAACTTCTCACGTGGGCATGTAGGTCACGGTGCGCGACTGAGCTAGGCCTCACCTGTGGCCAGTGCCCTCCCCACTTCTAGGCCAGTGACCTCAGGTTTCTTTTTGTTCTTTTCAACTTCCTTGGTGACTTGAGCCTGTGACAGAGTCTGACCTTGATTGTCTTATCAAGTCCCCAGGCTGAAGCTGGGTTCCGGGGCCTTTGGCCTCTCCTCACCCCGTTCTCTTATTCTGCGCTGAGGACTGTTCTCACCAACCATCTCTACTCACGTTTCTTGCTCTTTGCTGCTCCATGAGAGATAGCAGTGCCTCCCACACACTACAGCAAAGGCAATATCCCGTTATTACTCTTATAGGCATAAGAATAATAACGTCTTTGTTCCCAGGTTCTCACAAATGGAGTCCGAGAGGCTTTTCTCAGTTTATTATTATCATCCACCTCAGGAGCTTCATCAAGATCGGTTCTCTGCCGGAAAACATTATTCATGGGTGACAGTGGCACATGTGGTGATTGAGAGAGAGGGCAGAGTTTGGGCTTCTGAACCCAAGGCTCTTTCTTGCTAAGATGATGGATCCATAAAAGGCTTATAAACACTACTCAGAAATGGAACAGAGATCTCAGAAAAGGGATGCTTTCTCAAAAGAGACTGCAGGTGTGACTCACAGGAGGGTCTAGAAAGTACTTTATTTGGAGGGAGGGAAGGTGGGGTTGTGGAAGTACAAAAGGAATGGCGCTTCCCATTGGAACATAGAAAGAAGTTCCAGCCCTGATCCATGTGGCTTGGCGGGTTTGGGGTCGTCACACAAAGTGAAAGGTCACTGGTTCGACTCCCGGTCAGGGCGCATGCCTGGGTTGCGGGTTTGGTCCCCAGTTGGGGCGCGTACCAGATTCAATTGATCGATGTTTCTCTCTTACATCGATGTTTCTCGCCCTCTCCTTTCTCCCTCCCTTCCCTGCTCTCTAAAATAAATAAACAAATAAAATCTTTAAAAAAAAAAAAAAGAAGCTCCAATCCCAGAATTCAAAACCAAAATAGATCTCTTAGAAAGACACCTTCGAATAAAAGAGGATGGAAGGAGGCTGAGACACAGGTAAAAAGAAGCCAACGACTGGCCGTCGTGGAGGGTAGAAACTAAAAAGTAAGGATGAGATCAGTTCGTTTCGTTGGGAGAAAAAGGGGAGAAGTTGGTGACAACATGTGTCGTGAGTACTGAATGAAAGCTGATACATAACTTTAATTACATTATTCTGTTATTCGTTACTCTCTTATTACCATCCTTTTTATTTAGTAACTGAATAATGGGAGAGTTGATATTGATGAAGACCCTCGAGTTGAAATATTTATCACGGGATCCAGCTTTCTTGGAATATGTGTCAGGGAGTGTAGATGCACAAAAGAAAATTTCATATTTGTGAGGACAGTATAAGTATTTGGCTTTTATTTATGTTCTCACACGCTACACAAATAGCTTTTCTGTCCAGTGCACTAAAATTTATACTGCAGAGTCTTATTACAATATTGTAAATTGAACTGTGTATGAATTTTCCTGTGGAAATACCATTATTTTTCCTGAATGTTCACCTCAGCCAGGCACTTTAAAACCTTTGAGTCAAAAAGGTGTTGTCTGAATTAATTATGTCTTTGTTCGAAAAGAAATATTTGCTGACTGGCATGCATTGGAATAATGATTATTAAGGAATCTAATTCATTTGACAAATTGCAGATTGCCAGAGTCCCAAGATTCATGGTGTAGAAAGCAAAAAGTCTCCTTTGCATGGTCAGCTCAGTGGGTGACACCTAGAATCTGTGCTTCCTCTCTAGGGGACAGTACCCAGCAGCAGCCTGTCTGGGCTGGCGGCCCCTGGAACTCGAGAATCTGCACCCTGCCTTTCCGTAGCCAAAAAACATGCACCTTTATCTATTATCAGTGTCTGCCAAACCCGGTGGCTCTTCAGAGCCTTCAAGAGTGGGACAAGCCATCTCCTGCTCCCATATCCCCAACTCCCCAGCCAAGCCAGCTCACTCATCATCCCCTCTGCTCACTTTCCTGGCTCTCTTTTTGACATCTCTTCTATGTGGAGTGGCCCATTCTGGCCTTTTGTGCCTGGCTACATCCATTCATTATTCCAGGCCCAAGGCACATTTCTTTGTCTCAGACCGTGGTCTCAGACCACTCGACTCAAAGGGTTGACCGTACCTTCTGTCTCCAGGGTCTGGCTCTGGTGTCTGTAGGAACATGAAAGGCAATGTACTGTAATGGTGAAGAGCATAGGTTCAAATCCTAGCTCTACCACTTACCTGTCACGTGACCACTAATTAGTCACCTCCATTTCCTCATTGGTAAAATGGTGATGAAACTAGTTTCTTCATAGGGTTTTTTTGAGCAGTTAATTGGTGGCTGTTTGTAAAGTTCTTAGATCAGTGCTGGCCATACGCAATATGTTCAATAAAATGAATAGAATAGAGCTGTGTGGTACTGAGGGTCTAGGAGGCTAGCTGGAAGTTGTATTTGGTCTTCTCATCTGAACTGCAAGCTGTTTGGCGGCCTTCCAACCTCAGACTTCTGTGTAGCTCCCTCTACATCAAATACTGGGCTGTGCACACCAGCCTTTGTTCAGTGGGGAACAGAGGGAAAGCGGCCCTGGCCGGGGAACGCTCTGGCTCCCACAGGCAGGCATGTTCCACCTACATGCAGGCTGCTCCAGGCACGTGGGGGCCTCAAAGGATGACCAAGATTCTCTCAGTGACCCAGGGGGGAAGAGCCCTGGAGGAGAATGAAAGAGAAAGCCCTGTGTAGCAGACACATGATGACGACTTTCTGTTTGCACACATCTCCTGCCTTTGGAACAATGTTCTTTGGTCCCACTCAGGGCTCCCCAGGTTTGACTGTATTTACTGATACTAGCAAAGATACAAACGATGGTGGACCCCAATCAGTTCAGATCAGAGGGGGTGGAATTAATCTACCATCTTCTGAGCATCCACTGCACACGGTTTCTACGTCTTTTAAACTCTTATGCAGTTACTCATCGGACATGAATCTGTCTCCTGCACCTAGGTTTGAAACCTTGGATTGCTTCCCGAAGCTGTGATTTAGATTCTTGAAGTGGCGCAGTCACTGAGTACCTGCCTTGTGGCACGCAGGCCAGTGTAACTCAGCCCCTTCTCAAGAAGCTTGGCATTTGGCTAAATGACAAGGAAAGAATAATACATCAAGAAGCAGTTAATTGACATACAAGACAGTAAAGACAATACATATTGTATAAGTTTGGGGGGAGGGAAAGCCTCCCCCCTAGCAGCCCCTTTTGGGCTGGAGCGCTCTAGGGCAGGGCTCTGGCACAGGGAAGATCCCTGTGTGTATAATACCACTGAAAACGTTACAGTTTACTAGTTGGGAGGACGCCAAGCTCAAACAAAATCTGTATGCAGCTCCACCTAGGTAAGCTGCAGGCAGGACTGCCCTTGCCTTTAAAAATGTGCATTTTACAAGTCTAATGCGCATACTTATAAGGAGGTACCGAAGTGCAGAGTTTGAAAATGCAAGTGTGGCAGTGGCTGTTGTCAGTGGAGATGTAGATCGGGCTGCCTCTGGTTGTCATGAGCCTGGGCTCTTTGGTAGACACTGTGTCATGGCATGTCCCCTCTCCAGCTCAGGACTTGGAACGTTTGGCTTTGTCCTCAGTGCACCCAGATGTGTAGACGTGTATACTTATTTGTAGTAAGAAGAAATAGCAGGGGATAGGTAGAGATATCTCATTATAGTGATACCACTCAGATAGGAAGCCCTTTTACTGTCTCATGTTCATGTGATTCATTTTCCCTGCTCAATTATCATCTCGATGGCATCTCAGGTTCCTATGGAGAATGGAGAATGGGAATGGATGCTTGATGCCTCCTTTCTTCCTTCTGCCTACTCTCTCCGGCTCCCATGGTTAGAGTTACCCACCTGTATTCTGACAACCACAAGCTCTGGCCCAGACCCTCCTCCCAAGCTCCACTTCCTTATTTCGGCTGCTTGTCCCTCAGCCTCTGAAGACTCCTCATCGATTCAAGCCCAGGGCTGCCCTTTCCCTGGGTTTCCTGTTGCAGATGGCAGCGCTGCCTTGGCCTCGAGCCCGGAGTCAGTCTGCTTTCCTGCTGCTCCTCCCTTCCATTCAGCATGCGGACATTCATCAGGTCCTGGGATTCTGCCTCCTGGGTTTGTCTCAACTCCTCCCCTTCATTTCTGTTCCTCTGCCTTCTCTCTTAGCCCAGCCCTCGGGCCCTCGTTATTTTGTCTGGACCATTGTAGAAGCCTCCGGATGGACCAACTCTTTCTGTCCTTGACACTGTCATTAGGGTCACCATCCTAACACATGGATATGGTCTAGTTTGAGAACCCGGGCTGACCCCTCATTGTCGGGAAAGAGACCTACATAACAGCCGTTGATAGTCTTCATAGTTAGGCTTCCACCCTTCTTTCCAGCCTCATCTTTTCTAGCATCATTTATATTCTAGACACACTTGTGGATTTTTCTTACCTTTCCCTGATATGTTACAGCCTCTGTGCTTTTGTTCATGCTGTCTATTGGTCTCTGTCTACCCTGTTTACCTAGTGAATGGCAGGTCACCCTTCAAGATCCAGCTCAGAGGCCCTTCTCTGTGAAGCTATGCACATGACCACATCTCCACTCCAGCACCTGCCGCACTGCATAGCCATCTCCTCGTCTATTGGCCTGTTAGAAGTTGACTTCCTAAGGGCTGACACTGAGTCTGATCTTTGTGCCTGCAGTGCCTGCCCCATGGTAGGCCTGATATTATTGTTGTGGGGTTGGTTGGAAGCATGAGAGGAGAGCTGGCTGAATAGACAGGAGGAGGGAGGGAAGGAAGGAAGGAAGGAAGGAAGGAAGGAAGGAAGGAAGGAAGGAAGGAAGGAAGGAAGGGGAAAGGTGGAAGAAAGGAATGCGTGAATTTCGTTTAGAATCCTAAAGGAAGCTCCACGTAGGCACTCCTGCCCCATCTTCCAGATGTCCAAGGATGCCACGTACTTTCTGTTTCCTGTCCCACATCTCACCAGGAGCACTGGCACATAACAAATGGGCTCCTAGTAAATATTTGCAAATTGACATATGTTTGTGGAAAATGTACTTTAAAATTCTTGAGCTATAAAAAAACCAGGCAACTATCAAACTGGTTGATATTCTCTCTGCTTATAAATTAAAGATTCGTTTGTCATCATTTTAAAGAATAGTGCATTTGCTGGGTTATTTGTGGTGGAAACAGTCTGTCAGCCTCAGAAACGAGTAGCCCCTAGTTTAAAATAACTACAACCACAAAAACATGTACTGAGGAAAAAGGTACAGGAAGGTCATTTGGTAACCAGCTAGAAACTCCATCTCACACGTGGGCCTGCTTTTTGACTTAATGTTCAGTCCTTACAAAGTAACATGGGCAGGTAGGTCCCTTTGGATAATAAGGCAATGAACATAACGAGAAAAATCAAGATTTCCATTTCCTCCTGAGTTTGAAAAGCTCTGCACCTGAATTCTTTGCTTCCTTTAAGTAACATACGGATGTTGTACATTTTGCAACAACGTGATGAGGCAGTCCCACAGTTGGGGGGTGGGGGTAAGCTTTTCCCCATGATAGCTCTACGGCAAACCAAAGGGAACCCGAGGATGGCAGAGGTCTGGGCCAGCTTACTTTACTGCATTTTCCCAAGTTTCTAAATTAGCTTACCAAGCAAAGCTAGCAAGGAAATCCTGGGTGAGGTTCCCAGGGAAGGATTGTAGTGAGTGTAAAATCAACCAGCACTAACTTCACCCTTTAATGATCTATACACAGTATTCTAACATTGCATTTTTAAAAAAAAAATTCTTCTTCTGTCCTTGGCGGAAGGCAGCCTGCTGGGCTCCCGCTTGCTCAGGCTTCTTGATAAATGTCAAGGCATCGTTTGGAGCTGGTACATAGTTAGACAGCTCAGAAGTCACATATTTCCTCCAAGTCATCCTCTTTCTCAAGGATATGGCTCCATGTTGAGGAGAAGGCTTGGTGCACTTTCTGCACCGGGCACAGAACAAATGCTATTAACCTGGAGGGAAGCTGACATTTCCTCAGGCTGCCGCAGCCTTGGTATTTTATTTGCTTCCCTTGGGGCCTGACCATATCCTGGCTCTTCCTTGTGATGTGCTCAGGTGAAGCTTGAATGCCACGTACAGGTTTTCTAACAGGTTGGGGAAGACAGAGATTTCATTTAGAGTCCTAGGATACCGGGAGCAAGGAACACCTGCCACCTTAAATTGATTAGGACAGTGCATTTGTAGGCAGGACCCACAGTTGGGGCTTTCTCATCAGCTATGGGAAATGGTCGGGCAAACCTTTTGGAAAAAAAAATACAATAAGTCCATAGCTCTCTCAGAGCCATTTATATATCATATTTTGCTTTCAACATCAAGAGTGAAAAATGATGTTTTAAAGCTTATTAAAATGTTACCCATATAGTCTTAAAAGATGGTTTATATTAGCACTGGTGCATAACCTTTTAAATGAACAATTCAGAACTGTGACTAGAGGTTTCGGTCATCTCTGGTAGTATATTATCTGGCTGTTCCACTGAGAAATTAGCACTTGTGGACTAAGGTATAAAATTGGAAAAAAAAATCTAACTCATTTGGTGGTCTGTCCTCAGTGAGGAGAGGCTCCTTCAGTGAAAGCTTATTAGTGTGAGAATTCTGATTTCTGGACTCAAATCTGCTTTTGGTCTTTATGGAATTTTATAAAGGAAGGCCACTGCTGCTTAACAACACGTTGAAGTCTTAAAAGTGGGCAGACTATTGATTTTTAGCAAGAGTTTTACAGCCCCAGACACTGAGGAGCGGTTCTCATGACTAAAATTTATAGGTTATTAAGGAGAAGAATGCAGGGAAAAGACTAGTTGGAAGATTCACAAAATTAGCTCATTTGGTTCGTTAGAATTCCCTTAGCACTCTTCCCCGTGATACAGCTATCTCTGAGTCTGAAAGGGTTCTCCATTCCCTGGTAAATTTATATAGATCAGAAATATACTGGAATCATATTTTAGCCCACAAGGACACGTTCACTTTTTGTACGTTTGCAAGGAAAAAAAGAAAAGCAATTTTTTCTGAGAAGCTTAATCCATCGAAAAGATTGGCGTGGGCAGATCTGGCCGCTGGCTGACTTTTTCACCTGGAAAAAAAACAACCCTGTTCAGCCCAAACTAAACAGTCACATTACAGAAAGTTTTCTCTAGTTCAGGTTGGTATTTAATGCGGTTTTTGTTTGTTTGTTTGATCAGATTTTATGCCTCAGTTTAGTATAGGGGAGGCTTTCTGAATCCCTTGGAGGTGACTGACTGTTTGGGCCTTTCAGAGGGAATGGGTGGAGTTATTGGGAAGGCAGTTCTGTGAACGCAGTAAGTATATTCTTTATGTCGTGTGGGGGTTAAAACAGAAAACGTGTCTTATGCTGGAGACAGTGTAACACAGGAGAAACCACTGCACTAGGAAGATTACAAAGGGACATTTTGTCCCAGCTCCATCTCTGAGCTGATGTGATACTGGACACTCTGACCCTCAGTTTCTTCATCAGTAAAATAGGAGCCGTAAAACCCACCATGCCTCCATCAAACACAACCTCAGAAATGCAGTCCAGCCTCCTACGCAGGGAGTGAAGACAGCATCAGCTCAGCAACCAAGAAAAGCAGCGACCTCATAGCTCCAGCCCTGGGGACAGAGGTGTGCTCAGTACCGAGATATGGGGGTTGAATCACCTATAGGTGAAAAAACACCTACATGGAAGTGCTTTTACGAGTGTATAGATGTAAGAAACTGAGCATGTAACGATTTCCAATTTTAAAAATACGAGTTTGTATTCACTACCAGGCACACAGAATATAATCCACAAATGCTTGGTGTGTGAGTGAAATGAACTGACGTATTGAAATTATGTTGTCTCCTTCAAAGCAGGTGTTTTCATATCAATATTTTGTCCTCAGCCTGTGGGCGTCTGCAACAGGTAACCAAGGGGCCCTTGGCTTCTGGGTATGACCTTTTGTAAACCTGCCTCCTCTCAGGGGCCAGGGAGACCTTGTTCAAGTGCAAATCTGAGCCTGCGGGTCTGCTCCAGGCAGCAAGGGGCAGTGGTGTTGAGTCCCTCAGGTGGCAACTACCAGGCCCTGTCAGAATCAGGTCCCCATTCTTTGGCCTGGGAGGTATGGGATGCAGGACCCTATACTTCCTGATTCCTGCCAACTGTCTGGCCTCTCCTAAGACATACTCTTCCCTCCAGGCCAGCGGGAATGACTTCGATATCCCCCAAAGTTCCAGGCCCTCGGTAGCCTCTTGCTTTCACACCTGTTTTTCTTCCTGCCTGGCATGCCCTCTGCCAGCCTGCTCTTCCCTCCAGATGGGACTCAAGTGCCATTTCCTCTTGAAAACCTTTGGCTCCCCACTTCCAGCTCAGTCTGGGCTTCCTCCCGTTGGCAACAGATGCTCTTACTCTTTTGTACTGTAATTTTTGGTCTCGTGTTTACCTTCCTTTAGGACTCTGGACCTAGTGAGAGTAGGCTGACGGGGGCCTTCATTTCTCCCCACTCCCCCCACACCTCAGCAGGAAACACATTAGAGGCTCCCAGTAAGCACTTACCTTTAGCCTCGTGTGTGCCAGTGGCCAGGAGAGAACAGCATTGCAGAGAGATGTGGGTCTACATATTCCACTTGGATTTGTGAGCATCTCAGATTCTCTCTACTCTTCCTCTAGCAAAAGGCCAAAGGCTTTGTAAAGGTGACAGAACCTGGCTCAAGGCTGTTCTACCTGGTGTCATCTTCCAAGGGGTCCTCAGGGCTGAGGGCAGACAAGGCTAAAGTATTGAAGTGTGTCCTCGGGAGGAAGGAGGTATTCAGAATGGAGCTGTGGGGAGCCCGAGTGGAGGCAGGAGAAGGGAAAAGGAGAATCAACCAACCTGGGCCCCAAGACCATTTCCTGTGGGCTCATCTCGGGATTATTTCTTTGCCACGCCGACATGTGCAGAGTGACCCTTCCTGAGGACTCCTCTTTCCCTGTGAGCAGGGGACAGTCGCCAGCAGAGGCCTTCAGATGCTCAGAGACCATGGGAGAGGGCCCAGGAAACTAACGACTCCTTGGTCCAAGCCGCAGGGAAGTTTAAGGAAAGCCACCATCAAAACGTGCATGTGTCCCGGCATCTGCCCACAGCCACCATCATCCCAGCTGTGTGTGAGGCCTAATAAATCTGGTGATTTAATTACACTAAATTACTTAATCAGAGAGCTTTTTAGGCTACAAATTATTACTTTAATAAACCAGAGAGAATAAAGAAAAGTTTCTTGAATCTCTTTGCCAAATCAGTCTAGGCCTCCATTTTCAATTTAATAACTAATAGCGGAGGAGATTGGGATAGATGTTATTACAGATTTTTACAAGGCAAAATATATTTAAGCAGGATCAGAAGGTTAATTAAAATTATAGTTGAGTCTTGTCATTACCCAGTCACTCTTTTGCTTCAGCGCGGTTGCTCCGAGTTGAGCGTCTGCTTGATAAAAATGCTTAAAATGGAATCCTCATTTAAAAGAGAATTATACTCAGTATTATTTCTGAGCCTCCTCTCATGTACCTACGCCGGAAATAAATGCATAATTAACCCTTTTTCATGATAAATTAACATTCATTTTCCTAGGATTAGTAGGAAATAGCATAATACAGGGCAGGGTTTGCCTTCATTGGAACAGTCTCGTGGGACCCTAACACTCTTAAAGGATTAGCGAAGCCTGTGATTCATCGTGCGGCCGTGCACGGGAAAATAGGATGCAGTTTCTGATCATCAGAGAGAGGTTTTCCTAATTGATAGCTTTTACAACTGCACGGAGAAGGATTGGCCTGCAAATATTTGTGGGGATAACTTTGGAATCTTGGCCAGGGCGTGTGAGCGAAAGGAGGTGTCCTGTGAATATTTAAAATTTAAAATGAATTCTTCCAGGACTTCCAGACATCAGGTTACAGCAGCTGCTGAAATCAAGGTCCCCGGAGGACAGATAAGCTTTCAGGAGGAGCTCTTTGTCTAGCGCCTTTTCCCCTAAACTCTTGGGAATTTTTGTGCTTATCTGAGCTCCGTTTTATCAACTGATAGGTTTACATTTACATAAACAGTATTGTTTGCTTCATTGGATTTATTAAGATCAGGTTAGAAAAGGCAAGGACTGTTTGGAGAATACACTTCTGAGTCTCCTTGAGTCTTTAACTCAAAATTCCCAAGGCCTCGATGAACGTGAATGAGCTGCCATCAAGTGTGTATTAAGCACCCAGAAGTCATGAGATACGGAGTCTGCATTTTAAACGTTCAAGGACGGGGGTACAGGGAGGAGAGGGTGAAAGGCTTCTGCCACTGCAGTCAATCCCAGATAGGATATAGGGTCCCTTTGATGTGGTCCAAAAGACAGGAGTTTACAAAGGTAAATGGAGCCGCCCTCTGTTAAGTACCATATTTTGCCATGTATAATGTGCACCCAAGTTTTTTTGTGTGTTATACATGGGATTATCATGCCCATTATTATACCCTTGGTATGTAATCATTATATCCATGTATAACATGCATCCTTATTTTTCCCGCAGAAATATCGACTAACCCCTAGCTGGTGTAGATTAGTGGATTGAGTGCTCTTCTATGAACCACAGGGTTGCTGGTTCAATTCCCAGTTGGGGCACATGCCTAGGTTGTGGGCCAGGTCCCCAGTTGGGGGCACACAAGAGGAAACCACATATTGTTGTGTCTCTCCCTCTCTTTATCCCTCGCTCCCCCATCTCTAAAAATAAATAAATAAAATGTTTAAAAAATTTTTGGGCAAAAAAATATGTGTCCAGGTCATTACACTCCAGGCATTTTATGTGAATTATCTCAGTAGAAAACTTGAAAGTAAAGAGTGAGACATGCAGGAGCAGTGTCACCCAGAGAGGGGGTGAGGTTGACCTTTCCTCTTCAATGGCACCCACCTAACAGATGTTGAAGAGGAGTTAAGGGTCCTCCTCCATTTGTCCTCTTTATTGGTGGAATCCTTATCAAGACTAGCACAGTGTCACACCGTGGATAACCCTGGTGACTTTCTCCTGCTCATTTGGGACCTCTGATAAAAATGCTTAAAAATGGGAGATTAGGAGCAGTTTTATAGGAAGGAGTTTTTTATTTTACTTTTTAAAGTTTAAGATCCTGGAGAGTCTTTGGAAGGCAGAGTGAACTCAGCTGCTCAAGTCAAGGAGAATCTGGATGATCTCAGGGGTGCTGGGTGAGTTTGCTAGTGTCTGGAGCTAGTCCTGTGTCCTGAAGTTGGAGGCAGGATTCCAGGGTGGCAAGGGCAACCGTCCTGCAGGGAGCAGGATTCGGGGTGGCCAAGCGAAGGAGGCAGGGCCAGGGAATGGGGGCCTGCAGCCATGGAGCTGCCTCTCAGTTCCCAGGGGTGAGTTCACTGAAGTGCTCCATCTGGAACCCCCATCTAAATGCCACTTAAGGTTTTGTTTTCAAAGGGAAGCTGTTGAAGTGCTCTGAAGTACTGAGATTGTTTACATGGCAGAGTCACTGTGGGTTTTATTTTTGAAAGAAAATCTGGTACGCATATAATCTGCATGCTGGATGAGAATGGCTTCAAGAAACAGTTGGATCCAATAAAAGTAATGATGAATAAAACAGTGCCAGTGCCAGCCAGTACACTGGACAGATTCAGCACCTGCCCCCGCCTCTACCTGGTGGAGCGCAGAGGGGAGGCCCTCTGGAATCTGTTTTATAGAGACCTCCTCCCCAGCCCCCACAGGCTTTCCCTGTCCCCCTTCTGCGTAGTGGACCCATGGAGGCCTGAGCATGCGCTTACCTCCACAGGCCAGCACCCATGTCTTTCCTTCGGAGGCCTGGGGAATGGGCAGAGTGAGGCCAGGACCAAGCTGTGACACTAGGACAGGTAGACACTTGAGGAGGGAAGTAGCTGACCCAGAAGGACTTGGGCCAGGGCTGCCCAGTGTGGACAGTGGTTACATCTGTTACAGAAGTGCTTGTGTTCTCACCCTGTTCAAAACTTCAGGAGCCAGCCATCGTTGTTGTTGTTGTGTTGTTGTTTTTCCTGCCTTGTTCTCTGTCCTGTCGTGAGACTGTTCTAAGTGCTAACATGACAGAGGGGACCCTGACACCCAGGCTCTGCCAGAAGGCCACGGAAAGTTTGACTTTAACTCACGCCATATTCCAAGTGCCTACCCTCGATAAATGGTGACTGACAATCGTATGTGCCTGTTTCACCTAAAAAAGATTCCGATCTTCATGAATGAGGACTGAATTTTGAACCTGACCCTAAGGTTAACTCTCACATGTGATTCGTAGCAGTGCTTATATTGGGATTATGGGTATGAAACGGCCATGAATGCTTGATGAAAATGAAGATTCTCGGGATCCACCCTGAACCCGCAGCTTCAAATTTTCTGAGTGTGGACCCTCGGGATCTCTGGATAGTATGCACAGTAAAGATTGAGAGCTTCGTCTTACAGGTGCCAAATGAGAGTCTAACAAAGAAAATGGGAAGGAAATATATGACTTTGGTTACAACTAATTTTGAAAATGAGCTCATTCAGCATTCAGTAGACATTACATACCAGGCATCAGGCCAAATGCACGGAGATTTTAGGAGAGCTGAGCCTGTCTTCACCAGCAGTAAGAACAGGGAGAACCCAAGGGAAAAGGGCTAACCGTGAAGTAGAAAGTCAGAGGGCTGTGTCAGATAGAGTTCCAGCTGTTCAGGGGGAGAAAGACACACAAGGCCAGAGAGAAGGCCTCAGTTTGCTGGTCCTGTGATGTTAGATCGGAGTCAAACAGTTGGTGATGATGGGTAGGACAAGTTCAAGTCCAAGAAATTTCTTAGCCGAAGTATTGATATGGGGAAGGCTTGAAGAGCAGGTGGCCAATTAGGAAACCCTGAAGAGTCTGATGTTAGGAAGGGAAAATCCATGAAGAAATGGACAGTTGACAGTCTTCTGCTACGTAAAGGTTAAAGAAGATACATCTGAGAAAACATAGTTGGATTTGAGATTGAGGAGATTATTGGGATCCTTCAAGAGAGGAAGATGGTCGGCAGGTTTTGGCTGAAATCAGAGTTTAGGGAATGGGAGGGACTGGCGAGTGCAGAATGCATGCTGTCTCCCTGACTCTATGGTGTGGGGGATTAGATGATAGTTAGGGGTTAGATGGCAGTTTGAGTTGAGGGAAGATGCGTTTAGGTGAAGGAGATCTGAATGTGCACAGATGGGGGCCTGGTGGAGGGAAAGAGGTTTATTGAAATGCAAGAGAGAAGTGAAGTGATCCCACAGAGCAATGTAGATCTGGGAGCATTGCTGTGTGAGTTTAAATAGCCATGCAGTCCTATTTCTCTCTCTCCCTCTCCCTGTGTGTGTGTGTGTGTGTGTGTAAGGGAGAGAGAGAAAGAATGAGAGAGAGAGAGCAGGAAACCAAGACCAAGCCAGTAATTGGAAACCTCACACATGCACAGTAAGTTCTAGAATAGTTTGCGACCTGGGAGAGTAGCAATAATCCACCAGACTTATCCTGGTTGGATGTGATTTCAAGGGCCAAGGGAGATGCTGTTAATGGCCATGGAGGGATAGCAGATCCGAATTACCAGTTGAGAGAGCAGGAAGTACAATTGCAAGAGAGTGACAGCCTGACGATGCTGCTGAGTAAGACTTTCTCTCTTGGGGACATCCTCAGTGTTATAAGTAGAAAAATGTTCCAAACAGTTCAGGGAAATTGAAAGTAATTTCTTATTACCCACGATAGGAGAATGATTGTTGAGTGATAAGAGCAAAATATTGCAACACAGAGTCTCCCTATGCCTGCTCTTTTGAGCATTCCTGAGATATTTTTTGAGGACTAGGATGTTTTGAATGCTGGCCGAGATATTAAGATAGAACCACTGAAGAAACTAAGACTCTGGTTTATTCAAAACTTACCCCCAAATCAGAGATTTCATGATCAAAAGCTCTTAGAAGCTCAGTGTTCCCAGAGAATGCCACGTCCGAAGGACAGTTATAAATTCAGTAACACATTATTAAGAACCATCAATCCTGTGCAAGGTAGAGGGAGAACACACAATATTGGAAAATAGTGCTGGCTATGTACTTAAAAGAACAACAAAGGAATTTACAGAAATTTCATTTAAATGGTTTCACGAGTTAGGAACACCATGTCTGTGGTCCTTTTAAACGATCTTTTCTGACAATGGTCTTTGGGAAAGAGGAAAGTGAGGGCTGAGTATAGATGGATGCGGGTTCTGGTTGACCTTAAAGTCTGCTAAAGGCAACACTGGCTTGCTGCTGTTTGAAAGTGAAGTAAAGATCTTATTTTTCAAGTGCAAATCGTGTTTGACTTTAATAGTATGAATTCTGTCAAGTAGTCTCTAGAATAAATTTGCACACAGTTTAACATAACACGAGTACATTAAATAGGATTTGGCATTAAAAGACCCAACACTGAATGGGAATCTGAAAATAAATGCCCACATTCTCCCCAGAAGACCATTCACCCTGAGGCCTTGGGCATTAATTTAACTGAATGAGGAAGCCACTGGGGCAGCTGTCGGGAGCTTATTTGATTTGTGAATAAACAATGCCTTCATTTTAAATGCTGTTCACTCCTACCCAAACCAGGGCAGGACCACAAGCACAGAAGAGACTAATTGGTCACACACACACACACACACACACACACACACACACACACACACACGTAAACTAAAAAACAAAACATTCTGAGGTTTTTTTTGAGGGGGGGGTCAGTGTTAGATTTTTATTGAAAGGGAAGTGCAGAATTTGATAGCAACTGCTAATTTTTGAGCCCAGTGACTGGTGCTAAGCCCCTGGTTGTGTCTTGCTTTTAACTGATACGGAGCAGTTAGACATCCAGTAATGAGGAGCTGGGGTATGACAGGCCATCCAGGAGTCTGATCTCTGGGAGTGCTGGCCTGAATTAGGCAGTGCCCTGTCTGTGGCCCACAGGATCGGTGTGACAAGGAGAGGGCTGAGAAGCACAGCTGTCCTGTGTTGGTCTCCTCGGGGGAGGGAGAGGCCAGGTTCTCCTGACCTCGGGCTGTGGCACCCCTCTTCAGGAGTAGGAATGGTGTCTCTGAAGAGAAAACACCAGGGGTTCGGTGGGCACATTTATGGAACATCTACAGCAAGGACCTGTTGACATTGCACAACGTCTGGTGGCATTCATTGTCTAACACCTCTCTGGTGCCGGAAAGCCAAGTTGAACTTGAGGATGTAGACCCTTGAGGATTCACTTGAGATAGAATCCCTGGATGAATAGGGCCTGTGAAGAAAATCTGTGGCCGTGGTTGAAGCAGAGTGAGCTTCTAGCTTGCCTACATTCTTCTCCCTCCATGGCTCACTAATTCCCCATGTGCATTCCTGTCTGAAAAAGGAAGGTACGAGAACCAGGACACCCAGGTGGGGGCCATGTGCTTTGGGTTCTGTAGACCTGCCTCAGGCCATCCAATGCTAAGGGACCGCAGTAGGACAGCACAGCCCAGGGAAGGAGCCCTCCTGGGAAAGGTGAAGGCATGTTTCCAAGGAATAAATTGTATTTATTCATGAATTCACATGAATTTCAAGATGTGGCTTGGAGTTTACACTTAGCAACTGACAACCCACGATGAAACGGCCCCGGAAGGTACCACAGTGACATTGGAAATCTGAGTCTGCGTTGGAAAGCTGGGTCTGTGGATAAATTGTTTCCTGGCAATGTCTTCAACGTTCTGAGAACAAATAGGCTTGTCTTGGTGTTGGTTGTACTTTGATGTCTGATGTTTCTCAAGCAAGTGACTGGCCTATGGGCACTTAGGGAACACTGGATCCAAGCAAGGGCAGCTGGTATGGACAGAAACGAGGAAGAAAATGTTAGCGTGAGTGCCCTGAGTGCTTTTCCTCCCCAGATCGCATGCGTTAATGGAACACGGGGTTATGCCCTACTCATAGAATTTTATGGTATTTTCTTTCCTAAAGAGCCAGCAAATAACTAGAGGTGTTTAGTGACCTTCTTTATGAGTGCATTCCTTATGGGTCATTACATTGATTTTCCTCATCCAGGCCCACCCGGGAAGATTAAGAGTGGGGCACTTGGCCTTTCCCACACTGTGGACTACGGGGTTGGCTGCCAGCAGCAGCATGTGACATTGGAGTGGTCAGCAGCCTTGTGCCCATTACAATGAGGAGTTGACTGTCTTTGCGTCCTGTTCCACATGCAGGTATAGCTGCCTTTTCTAAGACAGCAGATCCAGATGCGCAATCTGTCTTTGTGAACTTGGTCACGTTGTCCATGTGCCAAAGGCATGCACAGCTCCTGCAAAGGAATCCAAGTCAAAGTCTTTCTTTAAACAGCTGACATGTAATTCACATACCATGGACTTCACACTTGAAAGTGCCTTTCAATATATTCACAAGGTTGTGCAACCATCACAACACAGAGACCTTGGAGCAATAGGATGTCATCTTTTTATTCCAGGAGGAATCTGTTGTGGTGGTTGAAAGTTTTCCACGTGGGTTATTAGCTTTCCGGTGGGCTTTTTGCATTAAGTGAAATGCCCATGCGTGTGTGCATGCGTGCGTGTGTGCATTCTCCAGAGCCTCGGCAGATGAACTTCTTTGGCATGAACTGTGAGGCCTGACCACCTGAATTTGGCAAGAAGGGAGCCCAGAGCCAGTCAAGCTCGGGAAGGCCCACCCAGGAGGCCTTCTGTGCTCCAAGCACCACCTGACCACGATTAATGCAGAGCTTAGGCAGGTGGAGAAATACATGCCCTAAGCTCTGAGGCTAGAGTTAATGCTGCTCTCATAGGATCTCTGATCCCCAACCTCTCTCTGTGCAGACCTCAGTTCCTGGTCTCTGGCTGGACCTCCTCCTGCTCACTGTATGGGTCAGGCCAGGCTGCTTGCAGAGATGCCAGGTCCAACTGCTGCTGGTTATCCCGGCCTGGGTACCCTTTATATTCTGAGTGAGCTGATAAAACACGCTATGGTCAACATGTGAAATAGTCTCGGAAAACAAAGTTGTAAAGATCATGCTGCTCGGAAACCTGGAGCTGGAGAAGGGACCAGTAAGCAGGAAACAACGTGGCAAACCAGCCCCTCCTCGTCTGGGTGTTATTATCTGAGTGATGGCCAACAATAATTCTAAACTTTTTGATGGCCCCACATAGGGCCACATGAGCCATTTGCATATCAGCCTATACCTGTTTTACACAATAGTTAGTAAAATTGTACACAGGATGTGCTTTTTCAGGGCATAGTCAGAGTCAGTTTCCTTCCGGGGTTTATCAGAGAAATGCCACTCTTCCCAAACTGATTCTGGTAGAACACGGTGGGATTCACGTGAGTAAGAGTCTGCATGTTTGGCAGCTGGAAGGCGAGGGAGGGTCTTGGATTTAGAAGCAGCAGGAAACACAGCACATCAAAGGCCACTAGTCAGGGTGGAAGCACCCGGTGGGAGAACTGAGCTTTCTAGTGACGGAACGAAAGAAAACCTAGAGTTTCAGAAGGTCATGGAAAATGTGTTTTCTCGTTGAAAACTTCCTAAGACTGTGGTTAAAGATGCATATCCCACCTTTCTCTCCATCTGGTTAGTCCCATGGGTGAAGCACAGGCCACCAGGGCTCACCTCTCCTCTCCAAGTTGGCCCCATGGCTCTTCTGCCTGAGTAATGCCTCCTTAGGCCCATCCTCCAGGCTGGAAACCGTCCAGTGACTCTGGTTACTGGCACCATCTTGCCCAGAATTCTCCTGAGAGGGAGACAATAGTCCTGGGTGTCTCCTGGTTTCTACACATGCATGGATTTCCTATGAGGGGGTGAGCAGTAAATTAAGATCCTATAACCAAAGAATTAATAATTCATCATTGTTATTGACAGGTGTCCTCCTTTCCACGTAGTTCAGAGACCAGCCCTGGCTTACGTCGAATTGAATTCAGCCTGTGAGTGGATGTTTGGATCCATTAATGGCTGTGTGCCTGGTGGTCCCCGCCTCTTGGGGGTTGTCTAAATGCATGATTTGTTAAAGGCAATACATTTTTTTTGTGAAACTTATATTGCCCATTAATTGGCCATTGATCTCAAGCCCATTTAGGACAGTTATTCTTACAGATAATTGTATGCCTTTGTCATGTTGTATAACACTGGATCTTAGTTTATTGCTTGTGGATTATGGTTTCATCCCAGGCACTTGAATGATGCCTAATGATTTCTTACTGACATTCATCCAGCAAATATTCCTGGAGCATCTACTGAGTGAGATGAAATGCCAAGCACGTGATACACAGAGATGGATAAGCGATGTTTGCTGCCTTGTAGGCATTTTCTGATTGGTTGGGAAATAAGACATATACCCAAATAACTATTATGGGAAAGTGCTAAGCACCCTTCTTCTCTAGTGTTGGCAGGGATGTAAGATGATTACAACAGTTTGAGAGAGTAATTTGACAATATCTTCTAAAATTAAAAATATTCTTTCTTTGACTCTGCAATCCTCTTTCTAGGAACTTAGTGTGCAAACATGTGGTATGCGAAGTCATAAATTCCAGAATGCTTACTGCAACATTATTTGGAACAACAAATAGTAAAAACCAAAAGACAAAAACCAAAGGGCTTTTATGTCCAGTGACAGGGGATGGGGAATAAGTGACGGTTCTTACAAGGCAGTAGAATGCCGTTGATCCCATGGACAAGACAATTCCTTGTGTCTCTGATAAACTGGTTAGTGGAATAAGGTAAATTTCACCCGATTCAGTTTTTATACAGAAAAAAATTCTGTACTTTGAAATTTTTATGGTTCATTCTGTGATGGGAGGTGGGATTCATTACTAGCGTGTGATTTGTAAGTTGTGGAATTACAGGTGGTCTTCACTTTTCGTTTCCTGAATTGACCTACAAGCAGCTGGGGTGGGAGGGAAGAGGGGACGATGTGCTATCCCTGGACCCTCTCTGTGTGGTCACCTGTGTCCCGCGTGCCTCAGGGGGCGCCTGGGGGTCAGTAGAGCAGGCCTTCTGCCCCAGGCTGCCCAGAAGCTGCAGCCTCTCACTTCAGTTGCCCATGGAGGGTGTGAACCAGGCAAAAGCAGTGCAGCGTGTAGTATGTAGTGCAAGTTCAGAGTGCATGCTTCTGGTCAACATGCACAGCCGGACCCAGGGCCCAGGGCTGGGGCACATGATGCTTCATACCCTGAAAGAAGCACCTGCCTGTGGGGAAGGTTCCTGTGACGCAAAGCTCCGTACTTCTGTTGTTCCGTCACCATCCCATGAAGTAAGGCATGGAAACCCCGCATAGGATGTAGGGTCACCTGCTTGGGGGTCTACCACACGACACCGTGTAAAAGGCTCTGACAAGTTCTGTGGTGATGAAATGTGCTCAAGAGAGAGGGACCAGGCAAGGGAGGTGGGGGCAAGAGCAGGAAAGAAAAGAAGGAGAGACGTGCTCAGCTTCCTGTTTATCTGACTGAGGTGACTTTTGCTTGTGAGCCCTTCATCCGGTTCTGAGGTGCACACTCGGGAAGTGCTGCATTAGAAGATCCAGGGGACTAGCAGGAGTGGGGCCAGAAGTGGGCCCCCTGGTTATTACTCTGCCCTCTCAGAGCGGCAGGGGCAGAAGGAACCCTGGGACTGTGGCTGTAGTCATGATCGAGGCTGTTTGGCTTTCCTCTGCCACTTTAGCCTGTACTTTGATTTGGGTCACAGATACATTGCCCATAGTTAAATACACTCAGGATACGTGTTGGCATTTTTTTTTTAAATGTAGCTACATCACACCTTCGAATCTCAGGTGTCACGATGCTCTGTTCCCTCCAAGTGCAAGGTTCTGCTGTGAAGGATGGGTAGCCCCGGTATTTGCTGGCACCCAGAGGTCCAGTGTCTGTGTGTGTGGTTTGAAGCTGGGGTCCCCAACCTCTGGACCATGGACTGATACCGGTCCAGGCCTGTTAGGTACCGGGCTACACAGCAGGAGGTGAGTGTGGATGTAATGTGCTTGAATCTTCCTGAAACCATCTCTCCAGCCCTGGTCCATGGAAAAATTGTCTCCCATGAAACCAGTCCCTGGTGCCCAAAAGGTTGGGGACCGCTGGTGTAAAGGACCACACACACTGCTCACAGGGCCGAGACAGCATCAGTGTGGGGCCTTTGGCACTGCAACTCTCAGTGACCCTGTGAGCTTGCCCTGGGCACCACTGCCTTTGCACCAAGGGTAGACCCTGGGCCCCTTTCTGCAAAAGTCCTCATTGTTTTATTCTTTCTCAGTGCCCCGTGGGGGCCAGGGAACAGATCTCTCTCCCCTTCCTTGCTGTTGTCTCCCCATCCTGCTGAGCATTGTCTAGACACCACTCTCCTTGTGCTGACCCTGTCGTCCTCCCTGCACTGCTGGCTGGAATAATGGTCCCCTTCCAGGGGACTGGCTTCACTCCAGGGCCTTAAGCCCCCTTCCTCCTTGGAGGCCCGAAGCTCAATTCCTGCTTGCACAGAGGAACCTCTTTGGGCTTGCAGAGTTTTCTTATGAACAAAATGGAGAGAAAACTACCTTTTGGCCCAGCTCCCAAGGTTTTTGCCTGAATCATTCATTTATTCCACAGATACCTTTTCAGTCTGGTACTCTGCCCATCCTTGGTCCCGGCCCTCATGGAGCTCAGTGCGCCTAGCTGGCCATGTCATTTCTGAGTGCACTTGGCGATTACAGTCACAGGGGCAATAAATCTCCAGGTGTGGGGCAACTCCCACTACCTTGCTTTCCGGGGAGCATGTCAATCAGGAATAATAACCCTCCCAGCCCAGGGGCTGCTTACTCTGCTGAGTCCATCTTGCTGAGTCCGTCTTACTGCCTCCGCTGGTGGGTGTGTGGATCTTATGGGAATTCTGCATCAGTGCCACTCAGACAATCCCTGATGAAGTGGGAATGACAAGTCATACCACCAGGACTAGTTAGTGGGAGTAACCCAGAGATCAGGGACCTTCCTATGAGAGAAGTTTTCAGACCCACCACACTCACCGAGCAAGGAATGGAAGGCTGTTGTGTGTTCAGATTGCCGTGTTTGTACAAAGCCAGGGAGCATCAGAGCAAATCAAAGATGACCCTCGTCACCACCCCTGAGGTTCAGGACTGGAAACTGGACTGTGGTGATCTGTTCACTCATTCATCCCTTCATCACATCGTTATCTGTTGCCCACGGTGCTGGGAATGTAAAACTTACTAAGGTGGTTCTGCAGTAGAGAACTCCGAATTTAGCAGGACAGACAGGCATAGGAACAGATACTGTGACAAGTGTCATTGGTGCGATGAGGGTGTGGCAGGGCAGGGAGGAGGAAGAGCCTCATTGGAGCAGAAGGCAAGGAAGGCTTTTTCTTCAAGGTCAAGTTGGCCATCATCAGGATGGTGTAGAGGTGCTCAAGGCATAGGCACAGCATGTTCAGAAGAACAAAGGCTGGGGAGAGCAGGACTGTAGATTCTGGGGAGGGTGACAGGTAGAATGGTACCCCTCCCCCCCACTGTCAATAGTCACCATAGTGCTGTGTGATGGGTAGTCCCCAGGTGGCCAGTTCAGAAAAGTGTAAGAAACAGCATGTCTGCCCCTTCTGGCCATTTGATACCCAGGTCCAGTAGCTGTTGAGTATTGGACCCTGAGAAGAAGTCACTAAAACCCTCCTTTGGAACCCACATGGAGAGCAGTTTGCGTCCAAGTCAGCCAACAACATGTCTTCAAAACACCACTTCCAATTGTTCTACCTCCAGGTTTCTCTGTCCACCCCCAAGTGGCGTCCAGAGAGCCAACTTCCGAGGAGATGTTGGGATTAACCTGTCCTTCAATTTTTTAATGTTTGAAAGCGCCTTCTCCCTGCGTCCCCCTGTTACTCATCCAACTTGGGAGGGCAGCACAAGTTGCAGTTGAAGATGGCTGCTACACCCGCAAAGGGGCTGTGCGGCAGTTGAGACTAGCTGGTTATAATTAGCTGGCCTTGACCGTGATAATTATAAATGAGGGTGCCCAGGCAACACGTCGGAGGAGGGGACAATGAACCCCTCCCTCCTGTTGGTAACACAATGCTACTACCCAAATTAAAGAACAAAAGGGAAACGGCATAGAGCTCGCAATGAAATATCATCTCTAATTGGGTTTCCCTTCCACAATAGCACAGATTAAATGCAGAGTGTCAACTTAACCTTTCCATTTGCCGTCTTTATCAGCCAAACACAGATGGTTAACATGATTTATAGTTTTGTTCTTATTGTACTTCTCAGCCGTTTTGTTGGAATCAGATTATCAAACCGTTTGAAAACAACGTGGAGTTGAGGTGTTGGTTTTGTTGCCGAGTAGGATAAATAAGGAATAGGTAGGGATGGAACACATATTTGACCAGACCTGAAAACACCACGTGGGAGATGTGGGGGTGGGGACAAGACAGATTTTGCAGCAGTTTTAGCTAGATCCCAACATTCGGGCCTCGCACAGTTCTCTGCACGGACAGGCTTTTAAAATCGTGTAGATGATATTTGTCCTGTGAATGAAACATGCCAGAATAAAATTCTGGGGAAATTCTTCAGAAAACTGAAGAAAATCATTTGAACCCATAACTTAATTTGAGATTACCCCTAATGACCTGTCGTTTCCTCCGTCTGAACTGGTCCCATTACATTAATCAAATTGATGTAGTGGTGATTAATTATTCTCATTAGAAGGAATACTCTTTTGTTGTCCTCGCCGGTCCGCCATCTAGAAACCTGAGCGGGGTAGTTCGGAGAGTCTGGCTGCATCCCCTGTTTTGAGGGGCACGCTTTGTCTGGCTTGGTTGGACACGAGCCCTGCACTGCTTCTTGCCCAGCCTGAGGGGACCCATTTGTGAATGAAAACACACTGTCACTCGGTACCTGCCTCAGGTGAAACTGATTCACCTGGGCCACACAGGCCTTCTCTGTTTTCTGGCATTTTCTTTCCATGGGTGTGGCAGAGAGCCTGTTTGGTCGGAGGGCTTGTCCCCTCCCCGCCAGCCAGATTCACAAACTAGAGTTGGTCTTTACCACCGTCTGTTTTTTCCCAAGCCCATCAGCCTCTGCGGCTCTGGGACTGCCTGTCGTGCCAGCATGCACCAAGCGTGACGACTGGGTGGCTCAGCAGCAGGGCTGTCTACACCCTGACAGCCTACCCTTCAATTTTTCATGAGGGGCTGGAGGAGTGAACGTACCATCCTGCATTTTCCTCAGCGCTTTGCCTTTGTTAACCCTGTTTCCTGAGCCGACTTGGGCTTGCAGGGTAAAAGTTGCTCGATAATCAGCAAATTTGGGGGTGAAATGTAAAAACATATTTTATCATTTTGAGTTCATTAATGTTTTATCACTTGCTGGGCTCTGGAAGAAAGGCCTTGCTTTCTCTGGGGCCTGTCTGGACCTTTGCTGGTGAGCTGAAGCAGATCGCTTTCATCTCAGGGCTGCCCGTTAGCATCCTGTATGTGACACGCAGGTGACAGGTGGCCTCTGCTGCTTGCCTCTTCAGAGGGGGAAGATTTAAAGGGACTCTGTGTCACCATGTTGGTAACAGCAGTGCCAAGTCTTAAAAAGACATGGGAGCCCAGGAACCTGAACTAAAATCCATTTGCTCTGCCAGCTACCAGCTCCGTGACCTTGGGCAAGTTGTTTCACCTGCTTTAAGTCCAGTTCTGTATTTTTAATATGAGAACAATAATATGCCCCTCATAGGCTTGCTGGGAGGATTCAATGACATGAAGTTCTTGCCACGGGAGTTCTGAGGAGCTATTAACAATATTTTTACTTTACAATGGAGCTAGGTTGTCTCTCTTTTTGTGATTGTTTTGAGGAGCACTTGTCAAATCCAGATAAAAATCCTGTGTCAGATAAATGTGTTGCCAGTATCTCCTCTCACACTGTAGCTTGTCTCTCACTTTTTAAAGGGTATCATTTGATGAACTGAATTTTGTTCACTCAGTGCTGTCCAGCTTACCGGTTTTCATTATGGTGAGTGACCTTTGTGTTTTAAGAAATCTCTGCTTATCCCAGGTCATTAATTTATCTTCCTGTTTCCTAGAAGCTTTATTATTAACTTTCACAGTTTTAAAGAGCTCTCAAATAAATGGAAGGCTGGCCAAAGTGATGTCCTAAGGTGAGGGAGTTTAATTTCCAAAGCAGCAGGTAACACCCAACATGACAGGATCGCAAGCATCGTTGAGGTGGGGATGCATTTGACAATGCCTTGTTGCTCCACCCAGGGCCTGACCCTGACCATGTCCCCGCCACAGGAGATTGGGGACTTCTCACAAGTGCCCTGGTCCTTATCTGTACAAACCTGTTCCTGCTCTAGGAATTCCAGGAAGATGTGTAAAGGGAGGGGGCACGGTGAAATGGCCTCGGGGGCTCGGGGAAGGGCTGCATCCTTTGTTCGGCACTCCCCTTGCTTACCCCATCTCTGCACCTTGTGAAAACCTTTGTGTCCAACGTCTAAACCTGCTCCCCTGGCTCAGGACCTCTCTAGAGTACCAGCTTTGTAGTGTCAAACAAATTATTTAACCGTCCTGAGATTGTTTCTTGATCGGTAAAATTGGGGCAATAAAAGAGGGCCACACAGTATTTATTTGTTGGATGGATGGATGGATGGGTGGGTGGATAGATGGATGGATGATCAACTGTGCTGACCATTAAATAAGACCAGGTTTCTAAGTACTCAGTCTACTGTTGACATGCAGTTCAGCGCTCAATAAAAGAACTTGTCTTCTAATCCCTCCCTCACAAACAGTAATTACTTGCTGAATAACAAAGTGTCATCAGCATAGTGAATCTAATGTGGCAGATATGAAACTAAGTCTACATTATGTTAAGAAGTCCACAGGCAGCTTTGCCCAATGGTCATGGTAGCCAATGTGTGTGATTCTGAAACATCACCAAAACAAGACACTGCCTTAAAATGTTTAAATGGGCGTACACCTGACTAATGCAGAGTGGGTGAACGTGCTGCTAGAGAGATGCTTTCAAAATGGTGAGCATTTTTAAGTGGTGGTTGTAGAGATGATGGGTGATCACACAGCGTAGGGTACTGAATTACCGCAATGGCCTCCTCATTGGCACCGCTGCTTCCTCTCTGGCCCACCTCACATCTCCATGGCCACGCATCCTCCACTCAGCAGATGGTGAATTGGATCGTGTCACTTCCCTGCTCAGAACCCTTCAGTGATTTCCTTCTGCAAGTAGAGTAGTATCCCAACCTTTCCCCATGCCTACGAATCTGAGTACCCGACTCTTAAAAGCTTTTCTGACCTCATTTCCTCCCCTTCCCCCTTCCCAAACTGCATTTAGACACCCAGTCTCCTTGCTTCTTCAGATCACCCAGTGTCTCTCTGCCCGTGGCTTGGCTCAGCCCTCACCTTCTGGGAGACCGCTTCCCTGACTTCTCGTCCTAAAGTTGGGTGGTAGAGTTGACTGCTCATGTTACCATATTACCCCCTCTGTAATAAACACTATGTTTGTTAGCTTTGCTTTGGTTTTCTTCCTTTCTGGATCTAAGCTGAGGTTCACTTCAGGGCCACATTGGGTGCTCAATAACCAACTGAATAAATGAATGACCGTTTGTTATCAGCCTCTCCCCACCCTGTCTTTTAAGACCACCCCTCTGCCAGGCCTTCGTCATTTATTTATCCTCCTGCCTCCTACCCTCACCTCCTTCACGGCCAGTCACAAATTTCAGATGGGCCCTCTCCCTTCCATCTTGCTGGCAGCCGCTCATCTCCCTAGCAGATTCATTGTTTCTATTCCAGTGTCTCCTTGAATCGATTTATCCAGCGACAAGTCACTGCTTCGCTCCTGTATTAACGATCATCAGCTACCTCCCACCTAAGAGAAGAGGCATTGCTTTGGCCTTGTAGCAGGTGTGGGTGTTCCTAGCATTCCTGCCAGAGGAAGGGCTTCTTCTTGTCATCAGTTCAGTAACACAAACTACCAAGGCTCCCCTTTGGGATGTTTCCTTGTCGATGGTCCCTTGGTTGGGGAATAAGAATCCAGGCATGTCTTATGGAAACCTAGGAACAGAAAGCACGTGTGAGGCTTACCAGGGGCCTTGGCTGGACATCTAGTCTCAGTGTAAGCAGGCAGCAGATTGGATTGACCCAGGTGGTGACCTCTGGTTCAGTCAAATGTGGCTGGGGTGGGGGACTCTTGGGGTTGCTCTGTGAGAGTGAAATCCGTTCCTAGGGAGATGTGGACTGTACACACACCCAGTGGGACTCCTCAGAGACATTTCCATTTCTCCTAGGAGATCACATATCGGGCAGGGACATTAGCAGAAAAGGCTGGCCAGCCCGGATCTGGGAAGCTTCCTGAAGGAAATGCAGTGGGGCTAGGGTTTTTCTTTAATGACGAGCAGTATAACAGCCAAGGAGGTTAGAGGAAACCTTTTCACTGGGATGGCTTGGGATATGGTGGGCTGGGGTTGGGGAAGCTCATGGATGAGAGAGGAGGAATAACAGGCCCTCAGGAATGGAGCTGACCGAGAGATTTGGCATCTGCCTGAGTTCACATCCCAGCCCCACCACTTAGCCTTTCCTCATCTTTAAAATGGGGAGGACAGGGTAAAATTATGCACGTAGAGTTCTTGGTTGGTGCTACGTTAGACACACAGCGAGCCCCCTGGAAATATTAACTAACCTAACTATTAGAAGGCTATAACTGCGCTGTCTCCAGGGAGGTCATTCTTGGAGTACTTGGGACACGTTAAGAGGAGAATCTCTGTGTGAGGTTCTTAGCCTCTGGTACCCTGATTTCAAGCTGAAAATGGGAGTGCTTTTGTTTTTCATGGTAATGAAGAATGGTTTGATAAATAGTAAGCCACATTCAGAGCCTTCCCAGCCTGAGGAATTGAGGAATTCTGATTCTTGTCTTTACATGATAAAGAATATGCTAAGAGAAAAAGTCCTAAGTCAGCTCTTTCACTGATGTCCCCAGTTAAGGTGCTGGAACGTCAGGGTGAGCTGATTCCATTAGCTGATGGGCAGGTGACCGATTTGAAATGCTTGGGGATTGTTAAGCAGTCACGACATGCCACAGAAAGGATGTATTTTCAACTTCTGAAATTCCAGATGTCTTCCTGCAGGGGGACGTGTTTTCATCCTCCAGCGTGTTGTGAGCAGTTTACGTGCTCACAGCTTACTGCCCCTTCAGCTATGCATTCCCTTTGATCCCAAGCTTATTAAAAAATGCAAATCTAAATTGTGTCTTATTAATGTGATTCTTTGTGCTAAAGCTGTAGGGGGTTAAAAATCCCAGGTTCTTGAACATATTTGGATTTTTAATGTGCAAAGTGCGATGAGAGCCTGATTTTCCGCAGGCTATATTTTCTAATCAACTGTTATGAAAGATTTTTTTTTTATTGTGCTGCTATTTCTTGCTTTTTTGGAATTCAAGGAGATAACGAGTATCAATAGCTTCATTGTTTTACGCCAGGTATTCTCAAGCATGTCAGGGTCCTGATTAGTTTGCTGTAACTTCTCCAACACGACAGTGGCTCTGTCTTACAGGAACATCCTAGAAGCATATTTTAAAGACGTGCGTAATGTTGGAGCTACCTTACTGATCATATGACTTGCTGGTGATCCCCCTAGGCTTGTGGGGCACTTGCGTGGTGGCCGTGTCCAGCCAGTTATGTGTCTGGACGTGCTCTCATTATTAGAACAGTTTCTTTCCTTTAAAAAAATAATGCGTTGGGAATTTAATTAGAATCAAGTTAAAAAGTGATCCCATTCACTTTTTAGTGAATCTCGAAGACCTTTAGCGAAGATCTCGACCCATCACTCATTCTCTCATCTGTCCTCTCTCTTCTTCTCTGTATCCTGGAAAAAGCTGCATCCTCGTGTTTAAGGGTTTTGTTTTCCTTCAGATCAAAGTCAGTTATGTTACAAAGTCATGGTGTGGAAACGATCATTTTCTATGTATTCGTCTGACTGTGTGTGCTCTCCCGGTCAAGCTCTTTCTGGAACAGGGCCTGTTCTGGTAGAGCCATGGCAACGTGGAAGAAGAGTGTGAGCTGGTCAATGACAAGGTGAGAACAGCCCACACTGCTAGCACGTGCTGTGTGCTAGGCGTGGTCTCATTGTGTCCTCACAGCAACTCTGGGAGGTCTGTGCTGACATATCCCGTTTGACCGATGAAGGCAGGAAGAATGGAGGTTAGTAACTTGCCCAAAGTCACATGATTGTAGGGTCTGCTGTGGGAAGATTGAGTCCTTCTGACGCTGCCTTCAGCTAGCTGTGTGGCTTCAGGCAAGTGGTTCCTTTCTGTCACCTTTACTATTTTATTTATTGGGGGGAAGGCTGTGATTTAAATATTTTTATCATTTTTATTGTTATTCTATTACAGTTGTCCCAATTTTTTCCTCCTTTGCCCTCCTCTTCCCATCTCACCCCCCCCCAACTCCACAGTCGGTCCCCACACTGTTGTCCATGTCCGTGGGTCATTCATACATGTTCTTTGTCTAAGCCCTTCCTCTTCTTTCTACCATTGTCCCCCTCCCACCTCCCCTCTGGTCACTGTCAGTCTGTTCCACGTTTCCATGCCAGGGGTTCCGTTTTGTTCGTTAGTTTATTTTGTTCATGAGATTCCTCTTAATTCATTGGGATGACGTTGGTTAATGGAGTTGCATAAGTTTTAAATGTACAAATTTATAATACATCATCTGTATAATACATTGTGTATTCACCACCCAAGGTCAAGTGTCCTTCCATCACTACATATTTGACTCCTTTTACCCTTTCCCGCCTCCCCACACCCCTTTCCCTCTGGTAACCACCATACTGTTGTCTGTGTCTGTGAGTTTCTGTTTGTTTATTTGTCCTGCTTGCTTATCCATTGCTTTCATCTTTCTCTCTCATGTATTGAATGGGAGTGAAATCACATGGTTCTTGACTGTTATTAGAATATTGGACTGGATTACCTCTGAGGTCCCATACGGCCCTAAAGCTTTATAATTCTTGGTAATTATTTTAAAGTATTCCAAGGGTAAGCCAGAAGACGAAAGGCAAACTTTTCAAAACATTACCCCCCTTCGCCCCCACCCCCACCAAATAATGTTCTTTGTTCTCATTCTTGATAAAAGCACAGTGGAAAATAGCCCAGCCATCACATCCTATAATAATCGCCATTTGAGGCAGAAATTGTTACAACTCATATTCTAGAGAAGGCTCCATGTGGCTTTTTGACACCCCCACTGCGGTCCCCAGGAAGGTCCCCGGGAAAGGGATCTCTGGGGGAGGAATGTTGGCGGGTGGGGAGCGGCAAGGGCCTGCTTTTAGCTGGACACCTTCTGCAGAGGTGCTGCCTCCTCCGTGGGCTCCAGGTCTAGGAAACGGGGTTTCTCTTCTCTCTCACACGGAAGGCCCTGTGGCTCCTGCAGGGAATTTTCTCTTGGTTGTTGTTGAAGCGTTTTACAAAAAAAGAAGTTTGATGTGCTGTGAGAGGATGGCAGGTGGCCGCTTTTTGTGTCATTCTTTGACGTGTGCCAGTGGATGCGAAGTGACATGTGGTGACAGAGTCACGCTTGGCACTAACGATTTCTTTTGTCTCGATGAAGCAGGTAGCCCTTTCTGTGGGGAGTGGGGGCATAGGCTGGTCTCTTCTGCAAAAAGGATGTGTCACACGTGCGTTTTTAAACTTGAGGCTGTATTAGGGACTCCTAGCTCTAACCAGCAGAGCGCAGAGCTTAACCCTTGGTGACTGACAGCTGTCACAAGATCCATCAGGCTGCCACCCCGCCCCCAATAGTTCACCACTGGTTGTTTCCCAGGAGATTTCAGGATGCAAGCGACTCAGCATTTTCTCTGTTTCTGTCTTTACCTCTTAATGGAACATTTCAAACATACCAACAAATGTAAACAGAAATATACGTGTGCACACAAGTACCCTTATCAAACCTGAAACTAGTGCCATAGTTGCAGCTGAGATCACTCTCTGTCACACACACACACACACACACGTAAATAAATCGTTACACATCCCTTCCTTCCTCATCCGCAGTCCCCAGGGCTGGATTTACTGGGAAGCCTGATGAAAATTAAGATGCCGGCACCTCCCTTCCACAAGCCCTAGGAGAGGCGCTAGCAATGTGTGTATGTAATTACATGCTTTTGTAAAAATTTGTAAAATTTGTGGAAGCTAAGACTTTAGCAACAGTTGGCGAAGATTGCCGTCTCTTTCCACTCTTGTCTTGTGGGGTCCCAGTTATTTCTGTGTATTGTTAAGTCATTGCTAGATGTCCCAGTGGAAGAAAGTGGTGTGGCTTCCAGGAATATGCCTACCGCCCACCGTTCCCACTTACCAGCAACATGTCACGGAGCCATGGGACCAGAGGTCATAGAGCAGCATGCTGTATGAGTGTGTCCTGTGGTGCCCGTACCTGGTGTTTGTGGGTAGCAGAGGAAAAACAAAGTATGAAAGGTATAGAGCCAGGAATTAGGCTATGGGAAAACATGTCAGATCATTAAACATATCAAATTATAAGCAAATACTTTTACTCGTATCAACCCTTACTCAAATTGGAAGTCATCTCCTGTCAGGAATATGCTTGATAATGTGGCATGTACAGTGATAACACATCATATTTTTCTGTTCGAAACTCTGTTCTTGTTTTAAAGAAAGCATCCTAGATTGTATATGCCGTGGCCTTACAAAACCTGGGGGATCCCCTTAGATATACTGGGTTCTGTCCCCCTCTTGATTTGGTGTTCATCATTATCATTTGTATTGTATATATACCAACTATATAAATATACACATCTGTATTCTAGGTTTTTATTCTTTATAAAAATATTAATCAGTACCCATACCTTGACAGTTTGCTTTGTTTTCAAACATTGTTTTGAAATTTACCCATCTTGACACATATTCCTCTTGTTTATTCATTTTTCATGCCATTTGTAGTTTTCCACGTTGTGACTATACCATAATATATTTGTCCTGTCTTCTGCCAATGGGCGCTTGGGTTATAATAGTTATTAATTGGAAGTAAACAAGGGACAGTGAAATCTCAAAGTTATTCATACGGTTGAGAGGTCCCTCTCTAGCTGTGGTCTTCAAACTTTTTCGCCCGTAGAGCCTCCAAAAAAATTTTGGAAAACTGTGTGCTTCCTCATACATACTCTAATTGACAGCTAAACTATCTCAGCATAAGTTTATGTAGTTGGAAAGGATTTAATCTGCATACTTTTTAATGTATTTCAAGATAAAATACCACCTTTTTCAAAGAATTCAGTGAAATGAAAATAGTATAATGATTTGACTTTCACTAGCATCCATTTAAATAATATACTACTAAGATTTTCCTTAATAGTTAGAAACTTTATATCACTCCTTTTGTCCTTTGAACTTAAAATTCTGTTCTTTTCCACCCTCATAATTTTATTATCATGTAACATATTTTTACGCTTGATAGTCTTTTTATTGATCTCCTCGTCATTTTTTTCTCTATTATATTGATTCACAGGAGTTCTATATGATCTCTGGGTGTCATTCTTTTGTCATTTTGTGAGTTTAAGTATCTTTTCCTACTCTGTGGCTCACCTTTGTACATGCTTTTGGAATTTTTTTTTGTGGTACTGTTTTCCACTTTAATGCAGTCAATTTATTAGTTTTTCTTTATAGTTTGGGGTATGTGTGTCTTCTTTAAATATTTCTTCCATATCTCCAAGTCACAAAGATAATTTACTATGTTGTTTTCTAAAAGTTTTCAAGTTTTATTTTTCACATTTTATTCTTTCATTCACTTAGAATTTAGTTTTGTGTATGGATGCTTTAAAAATATAATTTTATCTTTTTCCAAGGGGATACCCAGTTTTCATAGGACTATTTTTAAGTATTTATCCTTTGCCAGCTGAGAGTTTCTGCCAAATCCCATATATTTCTAGCACTATGTTACTCTTTGAGTATATTTGGTCCTTGAGTTTTTAACAAGAAGGGGTCATTTTTTGCTTAGCTGACATTATCTTGTATTCCTCATAGGTAACCAGCATTTGTTTGGTTAATGTTCACTAACTTGAACTGAATGTGAGTGGGTAGATTGGTCTTTGAATAATAGGGACAAAATTTATATGGCTTAGCCTGATAGTGAGCACTGTAAATGTTAGCATCAACACTATGAATGAATGAGTGAATGAGTGGTGTGATAGAATTACTAAAGAATACTTATAGCTTAAATTATCATCAGCTTATCTTATCCTTTGGATGTAGAAAATTGATCTCATTAATGGACTTAGCTTTCTAGAAAGCCGTTTTCTTTTAGCAGTGAAGTATTTCTCAAAATGTGGTGTAGCAGGACCCCAGGAAGTGTGTTGAAATGTAGATTCCTGGGTACCACCCAGACCCACTGAATAGATTCTGTGGGGATGGGATCCAAGCTTTCCAGGAAATTCTGATGTTCAGAACAATGTAAGAGTCACTGGTTTAATGAAGTGTCGTTCAGAACCCCTATTCAGATGTTCTACCAAACAGAGCAGTGACATTCAGGCCAGCACACCCTCATACAGCAAAGCCACCAGACAGACTTGTAGGTCAAAACCCACTGGAGTGGAGAGAACATTGGCTTGGGATCAGGATCCCGGATGCTCATATTCCATTCTTCTTCTGAGGACGCCGAACACCTTCCTGTGTGACCTCACTGTGCATATTCCTCTGTTCTTTGCATCTTCAATTTCCATCTGTGGCTTTTCCAGCTTGTTGGAGACTCACAGTTAAATCAACCACGTTCATTGTAGGGGAGAGAGAGAGAGAGAATTAAACTAGGGCAAGGAGCCCTGCCAGCTGCTATCTTTTTCTCCCTCCATAAATCTAAATAACATTCAGGTAGCATTTTCGATGTCTAGAGATTTTGTCATCAGCTCAGAGCAAAGTGACCCTTGTGGAAACTTGGCTCATGGTCCCAGCAGGAAAACTGCCATCGCTGCCATTTGTAGGTTGTCTTGGCCTCTCACACCATTGTTTACACCGCCTGCTTGAAGGTGAGTGGGCCCAAATGGCCATGCTCAAGACAACCGAAGGGTTGTTCAAACCAACATCTTTAGTAGACTCACAAGGCCTTCTGGGTGAAAAAAAAAAAAGAACCGACAGTTCCCATTTGTTTGAGATGTGCTTTGCCCAGGATCCTAAAATCCAGCCTTGGGAATTGGTTCATTTCAAGTCTCCATAAGGCTCCAGCCTTTCTTCTTTGCAGTAATTGATGTGAATGAACGGATCCTCAAAGTATATGAACTGCACAACAGTTTTAAGCAGTGATAAAGCTGGGACCATCCCCACCTCCATCCTGAATGGTACGATCATTTTTTATTTCATTCTGCTTGGCAGTGGCAGCAATTAAAGCTCCCAAAGTATAAAATGTTTTTATCAAGGAAGGTATTAGAAATATCGGCCTGTCAGAGAGGGCAGCGGACTTGTGCTTTACGGCCACTCTTGCTCAGCGGCACCAGGGCATGAAGTGGTGAAAGCATTCATTTCGCACAGTGGAGAAATAAGGCCGACTCCAGCTTTCATCTTTATTTTGAAGAGTCCAGCCCCTGCTGGAATGGAATGAGTAGATGCACTCCATTTAGCTTAAAGTAACAGATCTATATAGAGTTGTTAATTTGCAGATAAATATGGGTTTTCTGCTATTGATGTTTCTTGATCTACACAAAGTGGTTATATTAATACTGAAACATTATTAATCAATAGTTTGCTCTTTAAAAATACATCAGAAAGACTACCCAATTACCTTTAAGTATATATCAAAGGGCACCAAGCAATCTGACTTATACTCAAAGTCCATTAGAAGACACCAGACATATTAATTAAACTTTCTAGTCACAGTGTGGATAAACATTTCTGCTTTGGTAACAGTTCCTGGCTAACTGGAAGGCAGGAGCTTGCAAGTTCATCTGGGTACAGGGAGGTCTTGGGGATTTTTTTTGCCATAATGAAAGCTGAGGATGACTTTATTTTCTCGAATCTAACATATGAAGGGTTTTTACTCAGAGCCATGAACTGAGAGATGCAGAGGGCTTCTCCGCTGTGTGCATTTTGGAGGGAAGGGAGGGATTCTCATCATCTGAAATTAATCATATATTAAAAATGCACAGGTGAAGCCTCAATGGGGGATGAATGAAAATCCAGGGGACTGGGTCTCCTTTCAGTTATAACTTAAATACAAAGCAAAGCACTGAGACATATGTCATACAGCCCTTTCTTGGTCCTGCTGTGTGGCCGGCATTTTTGAACTTGACCATCTCTTGTGCCATTAATAATCTCCACACTGCATGGTCCCTGCCCCTTCAGCAGCCATCCATCCTACTGGAGGGCTCTGAATCGGCACTGAGGAGTGAGTCATCTTTCGCGCAGTCTTCTAGCAACAGCAATAAGCTTCCCTTCCAAAGTTGAGTTCTCACTGCCAGCAGCCTAGGCTCATCTCTCATCCAAGGAGACCCGCTTAACCAAAGCATTTGCCAGCCTGGCCCCCAGAACTCACAGGAGCTTTAAGAAAATGAGAGGAGAAGGCCAGGGCAGGTGAATGCTGTCCCCCACCACAGCCCCCTGCTCTTGGGTTCTCTGCATCCAGTTACTTATTGCAAGAAGAGAGACAGAACATATACTCTTATGGTCTGGGGATGTGATTTACAGTAACAGGCTCACTAAACAAAACTCAAAACTAACACCTGGGTGCTCTGAGGAACTTGCAGTGATGGTACTGGTCCCTTCATGTCTAATTACCTTGTCAGAAAACGGCAGCCTGCTATGTTTCCTTAAAGGCCAAGAGGAAACATACTTGAAATCTACATTTAAGCATCACAGATCTGCATTGCTTGTTTGGGGTTATACTCCCCACCCCCCCTTGGCGTCTGTCCCTGGGCCGTTATCCAGCACAAGCCATCCTCTGAGACTACTGTCAGGTGTAACGGATTGTCATTCAGTGCAAGTGAAATTTTTAGGTGAACATTAGTCACTGTTTTAGACATGTTAGCTTCAAGTGGAAGCAGTCAATTATAGACCAGAGGTTTTATGGCTACATTATTACCATCATACTATTAGGTTTTTAGCAGTAGCATTCTGTTTGATCGATCTGTGCCAGGACATTGATGGATAGCTTTGTTCTTCAAATGTCAAATATGTGGGACTTCTGTGCTTTATGTATTTACTGACACACTCATCTCCCATGGATACCTTTCCCTCCTCTGTGGTGTTGGGTTTTAGCAGATGATTGAGACAGTGTGGTATTTGTAATTTTGCGGGTTTAATTTCCTGTCTATTCTCTCACATGCAGAAGCGCTCCTGAGTTACTGGTGATTTAAAAAGTCTTCCCCACACAAGGCAGATCTCTTATTGGCGTCAAAAAATAGATTTAGACAGTTGCTTTTTTTCTTTCTTTCTAACAAGCAGGCACCATACTAGAAATGAATTCTCAATTTCAGGATGTAGATTTCCAAAACTCTAGTACTCTGTTAGTATGTTTTTGCTCTATCTTCTTAAAGCTCTATTTAATTTTTGTTTCTTAACAAATATATTCCTAAGCCAAATCTCTGAGCTGCATAAACCACCACTATAACCCCCCAACCTCACTAAATAGGGTTCCACTGATACTGTTGAACAGAGCTTCTCACAGGATCTTCTTGAAGGGCTGGTGGAAAACTCTGGGGGGATAGATCTCCTTTCCGTTACAACGAATAGCTCTTATGTCTCGCGCTGAAGATCATCTGTCCCGCACAACAGATAAAATAGAAACGGAGGGAGCCTTGTTTTCCCACCTCGACAGCCTACTGGCCTCCCATTTTGTTTTTAGTTTTTTTTTTTTCGAGAACTTCTGGGTCCTGGGGATGCCTGCTTCCTTACTGAGTCACACCAGCCCCCCCCTTCCACCTTCATCTTCCCCTTAGGGTCCATAGTTCAACCACCCTTTCCACCACCAGAACGTTCTTAGCTTTTGGGTCAGTTCATTAGCAAATGGCACAGCGAGAAGACTCTGCAGTCTTTCCCTGAAATTGGAGGCAACTCTGGACACCTCAAGGACATTCTCAGGAGCTGTTCATTATCCACTTTTTAAGGCCAAAGGGTCAAAGGCTAATTAATACCTGTGTTTGACAATTCAGGGTAAGAAGGTCTAAATCACAGAGACCTAAGGGCTGACTTTGTGTGGTTCTTCCTGTGTTTCTCCTGCGGAAGAGCAGGGTTTTCTCCAACACGGAGCCCCAGCCGGCAGTGCAGGGTTGTTTGGGGGCCCAGGCTGGCCACCTGTAGGACGGAAACTCATCGCTGCTTCTCATCCCCACTGAGAGGCAGCGCAGCTGGCCAGTCTGAGGCTGGGCTTCCTCACTTCTGTTGTCCTGGAATGCCCTATCGAGAGGGTGACATTGCACCTCTGGCATGTCCAGGGGTGCTGAGAGCAGCATTAGTAGTTGGCATGTACCCCAGCATTTGCGCTGAATGTCGTTCTGATCTCTTCAGGCATAAAGCTGATGGGATCGTCTTGACCCCAATATTTACATCCAGCTTCAGACTCACCCAGGATTAAATGTAGCTGTTCAGGTAGCCATTTTTTACAATAACCAGCTAGTGGGCAAGTTCAAGTCTCTGTCAGAAAAGGCACACTTTGAAGTTTAGAAGAGCACATACAGTTTTCCTGGTATACCCTTTTTCTAGGACTGAGCAAATAGCTAGGTAGAAATATCAGGCTGCAGAAGCTGCGATTATCCTCATTTAGCCCATGGTTCTTCAATTACATGTACATCAGGAATGTAACATATATATCAGGAATGTGACAACTCCATAGATGGCTGTTTGTATGAGCAACGGAGGAAAGACATGTTCCCCAAGCAGCCTGAGCATGCTGGGTTCTCCACCTGCCTCAGCCCGCCTCACCAGACTCGTAGCATCCCCATGGACCGGGGCCAGGTGGGAAGACACCTCCCTGGGAGAGGTGGCTTGGTGCCCATAGAGCACCATGTGGAAGTGGCTGTATTTACTCTGCAATTCCCATGGGGGACAGAGCTGCAGATTAAGCTACAGAGACACAGTGGAGGTCTTGACTAAGGAATTTTAATGTAAAAATTCCAGGGTTTAAACTTAATCCTTGAGCAAACTGGTATAGTCCTTCAAATGGGATCTAACAGGAATTACATTGAGGCTCAGAAGGGTAAATGTGTGAATGCATTCGGAACCAATTTAAAGCTAGTTGTGAAATGAGCAGGAACACTTGCCAACACACCATTAAAACAGAGGTTCATTGAGGCATGCGGATGGGTGCACACATGCCCAGTGTGCTGTCTGCTTCCTCTGCAGCCCGTGGGGTCTGTGGTACATCAGTGGAGGGGGGAGTCTTTGGGTTAGCCCACCTTAGAAGTGTCTATTCTGGGGCTACCTGAAATCTAGTTGAGGCTTAATTCTCAAGTGACACTGGGAACATGAGCAAAGGAAGCCCTCTCATCAACAAGAACTTTCTGGAATGACATCTGAATGAGCTCTCCACCAGAAGTCACCTCTTAGGGATGCCACTCCTGAAAATGTGACCAGAACCAACTGGAAAGCTGGGATTTCCCAGGAAAGTAAGTGGGTATGTAAAAAGGAAAGGTTTAATTTCCTGATCAGCAAATTCCAAGTCCCATCATCAGAAGCCCTTGGGAGCTTTCTAAGAATCCAGATTCTCCTAGGGTAGGACAGGACCCAGGAATCTATAGTTTTGTGTTTTCTCTAAGGTTTGATCTCCATGGACTTCTGGTGCCCCTGTTTGGTCCCTGCTTGAAGAAATCAGCTTTTCAAATACATACAACCTGTTTGCATAAAAGAGAAATAAGCACTAATCTTCATTAAAATAGGTCACCTAAGAACCCTCCGTCACACAAAATATTATTAACCCAACTTGACATGAAAGCAAAACACCATGGAAGTGTGTGTGTGTGTGTGTGTGTGTGTGTGTGTTCTGGAATTCACAAAATCTGACGAAGATCGCCCTTCTTTTCCCGGCTGCTCACTTTGGAACTCACACTCTACAAAGGCAAAGTCCTGCCATTATTATTCATGCCGCTTCTGTTTATCTTCCCAAAAGAAACAATTGAGCTGTAGCAGGTGAGTGATGGTTGCAGGGCTGCCGGGAAGGTAAAAGCCACTGCAGGTGGAGCAGCTTAATGGGGTATTAATTGGGAAGCAGGTGAAGGCAAATAGGTAGCGCAGCAGGTATGTAAATAGGCTCCTGGGAGGAAAGGCGTGGAATTTTATGCTCTTTAACTAAAAATAAAGACCTGATATTTAGCTTATCTTCGCTGAAAATCCCACACTGTGAGGGCCCTGACACCCGCTAAGATCATCAATGATGCATTATTATCTCAGCATCATCCAGGATACTTAATAGGATCTTCAGCCTCTTCATTTTTTCATTGTTTCAGCTGATTCTTTGGCTTTAGAATGTCTGCTGCTTCTTCTGTCTATGTGTACCAGAGGGCAGGACAATTTTTTTTGTAGACTCTGTAGTGAAAGTGACATTTGGGCCTCTCGCCTGCCTTCTGGTGGCATCCTGCTGCTCTAGCTTGTTGGGACAGCGCAGCAAATGTACGCTGTCATTGTGGATAAAGAGCCTTCCAAGAACACATACACCCAGATGAATTATGTCCTTCAAGGTGGCACCTTGAGAAGCAAAACCCTCGTCCCAGTGCTATTGTTGGCCCCTTTTCAGGAAAGCCACTTGACTGGTGATTTTAGGTCACATAGGGAAAAAAACCCTTACAGATATTCTTCACTTATTTGCTACCCCTAAGCACTGCCCAAATCAGCATCTATTTCATGACCACACTGAGTGAGAAATGACATTTGGCTTTTCAAATCCATCCCCACCCAAAGCAGAGATTGTCTGTTGCTCCCAGTACTCCAAAGAATCATGCCTCAGGCTCCTAGGGAAGAGTTTTATGAAATGTCTGGAGTACTGGCAGCCTCCTTGGGTTCACTGTCCAGCTTGCCAGAGCAATTACTTTGCATGGCCCACACTTAGAAATTTTTGTATTTGTGTATGCTAGAGTAAAGGTTCAGGCACTTAAAAAACAACAGCAACAACAACAAAAAAAAACTACTTCATGTTTCTTGGTCAGTTCATCCACTCAGCCCTCTTGCTGGCGATATGTTGGGGACCAGCGAGGGGGGACTTCATTGCTACGTTGGCCCTCATTTGTTGTTTTCTCTGGGGAGCAGCAGCACCAGTTTGGCCCTTTACTGCTGAAATGGCTGAATATCAGTGCAGCTTGCACAGGCCAGATCTTAGCTCCAGTGCGTACCCCCATAAAGTGAATTAGGTTTACATTATCATGCAGATCTCTTCCTGTCGTTGAAGCACTCATTAATTTTACTGCTAATGAGATGTGAGCAATTAAATACCTTTAATTAATGAAAATCAGACAAAAGCAAGGGATGTTCTTTCTTTGTCTTCATCAAAACAGAGAAGATGCTTGTAGCTCTCATGCTGACTTCTGTGTGTACAAGGTGCACAGTTCTGAGCTCCTGGGATCAAGTGTTCTAGTCCAGAGAAAGTCATTAAAAGATTTCGCTTTTAGGCAATTAAAGGCGTAGGCATTTGTGGATGTTATAAAGATGATCTGAGATTGGGGAAAAATGCTCATAACTGAGAGCCAGCCCTACATGTAATAGCAAATTTCATGGTTGAAGATGCAACAGGATTGAGCACAATTAATAGTTCTGAAGCAGTCATTGAGTTCTGGGGTAGGCCCTGGACGTAATTAGATTATTAAAAATGGTCTGGCTTAGGCCGACTATTACTAAATTGAAATCCAATTACGGCTTTATGATTTTGCTGAAAAATATTTAGCTGTTTTGCTCGAGCCCCCGTAGAAGATCATTTCCTTTTCACATCCGCGTTTGTACATGTCACAATACATTTTCCAAACAAATCTGACCTCAATTATCTCAGAATCAACCTTATATTAGATAAAAATATATTTTAATGAGTGTTTTTATGTCTAATATCATAATTATGCCTCTTCATACTTGAGGAATTAAAAGATGGCGATAGGAGATTTTGCAAAATATCTTTTTAATGAGACGCATGCATATTTTAGAAATAACTGAATTGTGCCATCTTAATACAGGGAAAGGCATTATGCTCAAATATGTGCCCGAGTGTGCTGCGAGGCAGACTTGGTTCAGTTTTCAGTAATTGGCATTGGAACTGTAATAAAGCAGTTGTTTGCAAAGAGAAGGGCTCCGAAATTTCAGGCACTCCTGCCGTGTGGATTTAAATGCTAAGTTAAATATTTATGAACCCGAGATTTTTATAATTGATCACTGTATGATTTATACACAGTAATTATAATTAGCTTGCAAGAGATTTTTAAAAGCCAGTTTCCTGGTAGCCAAGGCCATTAAATAACGCTAAGCTGCCAAAACAAAAATTAGGTGGGAACCCAGCCACCAAGTTCTGAGCGCCTGTCCCCATATCCTACGTACAATGAGGCCCCACAGCTCACCAGGCATCTCACCTTCGCCCCGACTCCTGAATCACCTGCTATCAGTTTTCATGCTTTTGTTGCAAACTCAGTTGAACTGAGTGGAACGTAAACAAGTAGAAAACTTCAGAGAGGCAATGTATAACAAAAAGCAAAGGTGGAGGAGGTTGGGAAGGTTAATTAAAAATGTAATGATCCCATTTACTGAGACAGCCCTATTAATCATTTTGCAGCAGCAAGCATGTGATTTGCACACCACTCATAGGTGGTATCTTATTTTGTAAGGTATAGATGGCGTGGTGGGCCACAGCGTGTGCATTTTGGAGCAGGAGGCACTAACGGGTGAGCTTGGGGTGAGCGAGCATGGGGTGAGCCCATGGCTCCTGCTTCATTCACACTGGGCACTGTCTTCACCAGAGGGAGGAATTGTTTCCAAGTTCACAAGTTTTCAGATCGATTCAGTCACTATGAGCCCCAGAGAAAACTCGAGTACGACTTAAGGCTTAATGTGGTCATGTAAGGTAAGGAGAAATAGGACCAGCAGGAAATTCGTCATTCTGTAATACAACATGTCTGAAACGCTGTGTGAATGACAAAACGCACTCCCAAGAGCCAACGTGTGCGTTTTAAATGTAATTTTTAGCACCCCAGCTGGAAAAGGCCAAACTCTTGAAGGATTGATTACAAGGGTCGCAACCTGTATGATCAGATTTGCCATCTGATCCACGTGGCTCCCCAAAGACCAGACTGCAAATGGGAGCTTCCAGAAAAGCATGCTCTGCCCCTGTGAGGATCTTAGAGCTTTTTGCCCATTTTTTATTTGCTAGGAGAACATGTTAGAGGGAGCCTATTAGAAGAAGAACAGTAGTTATGTTAACATGGTAATTAATCAAGTCAGAAAGGAAGAGGAAACCAGTTGTGAATTCAATTCTGCCGCCCTAAGGAGAAAGGCAGAGAGATAACCCGGAAATCAGCAAGCATTTGTCACCAACGTCCTCTCGTTCCGTCTCGTGAACTTTCTGCTCCATGCAGACTGTGCAGATTTTAATATATGTGCTCTTTTATTTCCCCTCATAATCTATAGAAATGGATTTCTAGTTGCTTGCATCTGTGTTTCATCCTGCATCATTTGGACTGGTTAGCTGGCCCCGGCGATTGCCAATAACAGTGGCATTTTCTAAGTGTAAATAATGAGAAGCTGCCGGACACAGTGATAGCCTCTTTGATTTGGGACAGTGTGAGGATTGTACTTGGGATAAAGGCAGTTCCTCGCTGCAGAGGAATTTAGAATGTGAAAGCGTCTGCCGGTGCATAATTCATCCTGACACCTCCACAGCTCCCTTCGTTGGGCCTTTTCCATTCGCTCTGCCTGGAGGTTAAAACCAGTGGTCCATGCTCCCTTTGGAGCAGCAAACAGCTGAGAGGCTAGTTAGTGCCTGCCGCCCACTGCTGGGGTTTTACACTCTGTCCCTGATCAAGTTTTGTTTTGTTTTTTAAATACATTTTATTGATTATGCTATTACAGCTGTCCCATTTCCCCCCCCCTTTAATCCCCTCTGCTCTGCACACCCCCTCCCACCCGCATTCCCTGCCTTTAGTTCATGTCCATGAGTCACACATATGAGTTCTTTGGCTTCTACATTTCTTATACTATTCTTAACTTCCTGTTTATTTTCTACCTACCATTTATGCTACTTATTCTCTGTACCTTTCCCCCTCTCCTCCCTCCCACTCCCCTGATGATAACCCTCCATGTGATCTCCATTTCTGTGATTCTGTTCCTGTTCAAGTTGTTTCCTTAGTTTGTTTTTGTTTTTGCTTTTTTAGGTTCAGTTGTTGATAATTGTGATTTTGTTGTCATTTTACTGTTCATATTTTTTATCTTTTTCTTAGATAAGTCCTTTTCACATTTCATGTAATAAGGGCTTGGTGATGATGAACTCCTTTAACTCGACCTTATCTGGGTAAAGTTTTATCCTAAATACTTGATGCTATAATCAGAAAAGGCAATTTACATTACAACCTTCAAATCAAAGAAGCTTGAGGCTTGAAGGGGCCTTAGATATATCATCCCACAAATGGGGAAACTGAGGCCCACTGAGGGAAAGCTGACTTGGACAAAGACACTAGGTGATCCAGACCCTATTTAATGCCTCCACTCCTATTGCATTGCTTCGTCATTAGCACCTGCCTCTTTTTATTCCACGGTCTCGGGGCTGGCCACCCATTTGCTGTGAAGGTTATATCTCCCATGCCCAGGGAAACAGGAAATCAGTCGCCTCAGATGTGATTGCAACTGGGGAGGCTGAGAATGATGATAGAGAAAAATACAAAACCTGCAAAGCAACGGCGTGGTTATGTCTAACTTTGAAATGGCAAAGCTTCTCCGCAAAGCAGTGCTGGGCTGACACTGAGAGGAACTCATTAGCCAGCACAACCCACACCCAAGAAAAAGGGATTTCTAGTCAACAGCCTTCATTCTGAGAATACTTACCATTCAGACAGCATCCCAGACATTCTCCTGAGTTAAAGAATGAATAACAGCAGATGGAGGGAGAGATTAGAGGTGGAGGGGCGGGGGGAAAGCGACATTTTAATGCTGAGCTCTAAAATGAGCTGCAGAGAGGATGGCACTCAGAGTTATGGCAAAGCTGTTCAGAAGGCTTCCCACGCAGGCGACAGGGCGCTTGTGTCCAGACGGTAAAACACAGGCGTGTGTGCCTGCCCCTCTGTGCCCTGTGTGAGCTGCCGAGCATCGGGCGTGACTCAGTGGCTTCCCTTGAATCATTCTGCTCATTCCTTCCTCAGCCCTCACGTCATGAAGGTTGCATTTTGGGGCACTGGGGGAGTATTTTATAGATACAGGGGCTCAATCTTCTTACCAAGTGAAAACTCGAATTTCCATGTCCTACAATTTCAGGAGTGTTTATTCTGAACTTCGTTGCAGTAGGAAACGCAGCATTTTACCTGAGAGGCTTGCAGGTGAGGTGATCTGTGAGGCAGTGAAGAAGGGAGAAAATGAGGGGGTGGAGGCTGAATTGTTTGCCACATTCTGTGTGTGTGAAATTTTTTTAAAAAGAATAGACCTGAATCTGTTTTTCCAGTATTTTATTTGAACATTTTCAAACACACAGAAAAGTGGGAAAAAAAATGAATGACCAACCCATTGCCTGCATTCTACCACTAAATTGGAAAGTGATTGCTTTGTAAGTGTCCATCCATCCATCCATCCATCCATCCTTATGTCCATCTGTCGGTCCATTAAGTTCTTAAAATGCTGATATCAATATACTTCTCCTGAATGCTTCCACATATATATCATCAACTAGTTTTCATTATTTAGGTCTTTTTTTTCTTTTGAGGCAAAATTCTGTATGTACAAACCTCAAGTGCACATTCTGAGTTTTGACCCAAACTCCCGTCAACATAGAGAACATTGTCATCACCCTAGAAAGGCCCCTCCTGCCCAATCCCAGGCCATTCCCACCTCTGTCCCTTCGAGCCAACCACTCTTCTGATTTTCTTTCATAATAAAGTAGTTTTGCTCATTCAAGAACATCACACATATGGAGTCTTACAGCGTAAGATTTTTTATGCAAGCCTTTTATTTTTTCACTCAGTGTAGTGTTTTTGAGATTCATCCGTGTTATTACGTGTATCAGCAGCTGATCTGTTTTTGTTTCTGAGCGGTATTTCATTGTGTTGATAAAACCACAGTTTATTTAACCATTTTCCTACTGGTGAATACGTGAGCTGTTTCCAGTTTTGGGTTATTATCGATATAGCGTTAGGATATTCTTGTACAAGTCTTTCTGTGGTCCTGTGTTCTCCTTTCTCTTAAATAAATACCTAGAAGAGGATGTGCTGGGTGAAGGGTAGGCATATGTTTAGTTTTATAAAAAAAAGCTGCCCACCGTTTTCCCAAAGTGACTGGACTGGTTTTCACTCCCACCAACACTGAGATTCTGGGAGCGGCACATTCTTGACAAGGTCTGGGCTGCCGTACTTTGATTGTAGCCACTGGGGTGGGTATATGGTGTGCCTCATTGTGGTTTTCATTTGTATTTTGCTGATAAATAATGACGTCGAACACTTTGCACGTGTTTATTGGCCATCCAGATGTCTCCTCCTGTGAAGCGCCTGCTCAAATATTTGACCCGTTTTTCAACTGGTCGATTGTTTTCTTTTTTTATTACCGAGTTTTAGGCATTCCTAGTATAGTTTAGTTATGGGTTCTTTGTCAGATACATGTTTTGCAAATATTTTCTCCTGGTGTGTGATTGGTCTGTTTATTTTCTGAATTTCTTTGCTGTCTTTTGATGAGCAGAAGTTTTAAATGAGATAAAAATCCAACTTACCAATTTTTTTCCTTTCAAGTTTGCTGCTTTCTGTGATGCGCTGGAAGAGAGAATTTTTGTTTGTCTGCTTCCAAGATTATCTTATGTTTTCTTCTAAAAACTTTATGATTTAAGCTGTTCTGTTCATCTGTGATCCATCTTGTGTTAACTTTTAGGTGTGGTGTGAAGCAGAAGTTGAAGATTTTTATTTTACGCTGATTTTCAGTCGGTCTAGTACCATTTGTTGATTCTTCCTTCACTGGATTTCTTTTGTGATTTTGCAAAAATCAGATGATGGAAGAGGTGTGCATGTACTTAACTGAGCTCTGCTTTCGGTCCCAGGGTTAAATCGGCCTGTGCCTCTATTAGGCCACACCTTCTTGGTAACTAGCTTTATGGTAGATCCTGAAGTCAGCGTGAAGGCCCTTTAGCTTTGTTGTTCTTTTACAAATTGCTTTGGCTATATTCTGTCCTTTGCAGTTCCATAGGTTTTAGAATCTGCTTTCCAATTTCAAAGCGTATTAGGATTTGGAGATAATCGACATCTTAACAACATGGAGTCCTCTGATCTATGAACATGGTAATAATTTCCATTTATTAGGTCTTCTTTAATTTTATCAGCAATATATGCTGGTTTTCAGTGTCGAGGGGTCTTACATGCCTTTGGTTAAATCACTCTTAGGTGCCTTTTTTTTTTTAGTTTATTTTTGGTGCTATTGTAAATGGGATTTCATTTGAAATTTTTTCCCCAATATTTTTGTAGATAGCATATAAAATAGTGGATTTTTATATATTAACTTTGTATCCTTTGATTTGAGTAATTCACTTATTAGTTCTAGTAGTTGTTTTGTATATTCTTTAGAATTGTTCAGGTTATCTGCAAATAGAGTTGTGTTCCTTTCCAATCTCCATACCTTTTACTTGTTTCCATTATTTTATTGCGATGGCTAGGACCCCCAGTACCACGACTGTAAGTAGTAAGAAAGGGCATCTTTCCTTTGTCCTGATGTTAAGGGGGATACAGTCAATAATTCAGTGTTAAATATCATATTAGACGTAGGTTTTTCATAAATGACCTTCATCAGATTGAGAACGTTCTGTTCTACTCTTAATTTGCTCAACATTTTTATTATGGAATGAGAATTGAGATTTGTTGAATGACTTTTTTTGCTTATTATAATAATCATATGGTTTTCTGTCTGCCAATATGGTGAAGTCAGTTGATTTTTAAATATTAAACCAACCTTGCATTTTGGGATAAACCTTAGTTGATCATGATGTATTATCCTTTTAACATATTTGTAAATACTACATAATATTTTTTGAATCTCTATTTGTAAGCAATATTCGTCTGTAATTTTTTCTTTTGGATTTGTCAGGTTCTGCTAGCTAGGTAATACTGGTCTCATGTATTAAGTTGGAAAGGGTCATGAAAATGTTTTTTGTGAGCGAGAATCAAAAACAAAAAGCAAGTCCAGCCCTGACCTCTGTGAGCTGCAAATCAGTTAGTCGTTTTTTGCCTCTTTGAATCTGCCAGGTTGTGTACTCTGAAGTTTGTCATAGGCTTTGAAACACTGGTAAGGAGATGGTGCTTTGGCAGCACTGTGTATCAGAGAAAACAGAATCAGCTGAACGTCAGGCTGAGTCACGTCAATTGCTAAATGGGGTAAACTTTGAGCAACTGGTTTGGACACAAAATGGCTCTTCCCAGGCCCACTTGGTACACAGCTTTTTTCTTCGAAATCTTGCTTTTCTTTCTTGATACTATTAAGAAGAAAATAATTAATTAGTAGTTTATGTAGTTTTAACAGCTTCAAAATACAAGAATATAAATCTCTGTTGCCCATGGGCCCAATTGAACAACATTAGAAGTCTCAAAAGAAGAAAAGGCTAGAAGTGTCACCAAGGCCTGGAGGGCTTGGTGATCTTGTCAGGGCAGGTGGTGAGTATGTCCCTCCTTGAGCCCTCAGGAGCATGAGCATGAAAACAGGAGCCAGAGAGAAGCTGGACTGGGATGGTCATGATGGAGAAAATGCACCAGGTGTGCTTGTTAAAGCATCAGGCATGTGGGCGCAGCTTCGGGCTTTGTACACTGCCTGCCTCTGAAGGGCTGAGCGTCCTGTGTATTGCCTGCCTTCTACACTAAGTGGTCAGATTCAGATGTCACAGGCGGAATCGTGAACCTGGAGCATAGTAAAATAAACGCTGCTTGTGGTGCCAGGGTATAATTTTGTTCTCATATTTTTGTGTTTTGAGTTTTCTTTAAAAAAGGCACACTGTTGGTACAACCGGGAGAGAAATGTTGGACTTGGCTCCGTGCGTTCTTTACTCACTTATTTTAAAATTTCTTTCATTATAGTAAGAGTGTGTAACGTGAGTTTACCCTCTTCACAGGTTTTTTAAGTGTACAATGTAGTATTGGTAAGTATCGGTGCAATGTTAACAGCAGATCTCTAGAACATAGTCGTCCTAAGACTTTATACCCCTTGAAGAGTAACTCCCCATTCCCCCCACCACCCCAGCCTCTGAGAGCCACCTTTCTCTTCCCTGCTTCTATGAGTTTGAGTGTTTTAGATACCCCATACAAGTGGAATCATACTGTTTGTCCTTCTGTGATGGGCTTATGTCACTTAGCATGATGTCCTCAAGATTCATCTATATTGTCACATGTGGCAGGATTTCCTTCTTTTTTCTTAAGGCTGCATAATATTCCGTGTGCTCGTCAGACTTACACGGAATGCAGTGCCTCGTCTTAGTCCCACCCAAAGCTCCTGGGCTCTTTCTCCTCTGTTGCCAATTCTCTTAGAATTGCCTTCACGGTCTGCATTGACTGGGATCATAAAGAGAATGAAAGAAGGTTCCAGAATCCAGGGAAGGGCTGCGGTCTGAGCAGGAACTTGCTGGGCATTTGGCTCTGGAGGTTTTTCCATCACTTCCTCTCTCTGTGGACACACCTGTGTCGTGGCGACTGAGATTAATTTCTCTTGTCCACTTATCTTTTAACTTTACCTATTGGGCTTGGCTCTGCCAGCCCCTGCCTGGCCATCCCTGTGGGCTCTGCCACCACCAGGCTCTCTTCGCAGGCCACCAGCAGACAGCCCTAGTGTCTCGGACAGCAGAGGGCTGGGGCAGAAGGCAGCATATGTTTTTCTTTTTTAAAAAAGTTTATTTTAGAGAGAGGGGAGGGGAGGGAGAAAGAGAAGGGGAGAAATATTGATGAACGGGAGAAGCATCAATGTGAGAGAGAAACCTCGATCAGCTGCTTTGCGTATGCGCCCCATCCGGGAACCATCCATGCCCCAACTGGGGACCAAACCCACATCCTAGTCATGCACTCTGACCGGGAGGCAAACGCAAGAACTTTTACTTTGTGGATGATGCCCAGCCCACTGAGCCACACTGGTCAGGGCAGGGGAATGGGTTTTGTGAGGCTTCAAAGGCCTGTGGTTTGTAATACCATTGAAATTCCACCCAAAACACTAGCCGAATCTTTCTAATCTGCAGCCTCAGTACGTACAGATCCCATGTTTTATAGATGGTAAGTTGAGCGGTAATTGAGATTTGTAAATTTTTATGTAACTTATTCTGGTTTTCTTCCAATGGCCTGTGAGCTAGAACTTAAATACAACTTCACTGTAGTTGCTTCTTCTTGTTTAGAGAGCCTGGCATAATATTTTGTCTTCTGGGCTCAAATAACCATGCAATTACTGTGTAATCATATAGTAATTAGCATATCTTATATGCATTTATTACATAATTATATTCCTGGAGGATTGCATGGCAATTACACTTACATTCAGCATATCGATTTATATACTGTATAATGAACAAGTATATAATTGGTTGCTTTTTCTTTTATCCTAATTTCAGTTTATTAAGCAGGAGTTGGAAACTTCTCCTGTTGCTTTGTTTATAGGTAGTTGGGCAGGTGCCTGATCTCCTCGGGCCTCTCTCCATACCTCCTAATTACGCGTCTAAGAGAGTGCTAGGAGTTTGTGTTCCGCCACGGGCTCCAAGTGTTTGCACTCAATGTTTCCTCCTTGTCTCGAACTCATTAAGTTATTAGCTTAAAAAACTCTGAGTTGATCAGAGCTCCCAGCACTGCCAGGTAAACGCAAGGTCTCCATTGAAACACAGGAGGCGAGAGCGGCGCAGGCGCCCAGCACGGCGATCACACCCTGCCTTTCTGTTCTTTTGCAGTGGAGCACATTCCCAAGGGCAACAACTGCCTGGACGCCGCCAAGGCCTGCAACCTCGACGACACCTGCAAGAAGTACAGGTCTGCCTACATCACCCCGTGTACCACCAGCGTGTCCAACGAGATCTGCAACCGGCGCAAGTGCCACAAGGCCCTGAGGCAGTTCTTCGACAAGGTTCCGGCCAAGCACAGCTACGGGATGCTCTTCTGCTCCTGCAGGGACGTCGCCTGCACCGAGCGGCGACGGCAGACCATCGTGCCCGTGTGCTCCTACGAGGAGAGGGAGAAGCCCAACTGCTTGAATTTGCAGGACTCCTGCAAGACAAATTACATCTGCAGGTAAGCGCTGGCGGCCGGGTGATTAATGAGGAAGCAGGGAGAACCTTTGTGGCTGGTTCTGTGGCCAAGCTCCCGTTTTGTTTCTACCAGGGGAGAGGTAGAAGGGGAAGACAGGGATTGGCCAGAAACTGGCCTCTGCATCTGACACATGGTTCTTCAAAATGTGGGCAGGCTCTTGTGCTGGGGAAGGCTCCCATCTTTAACTTGGGCAGGCTTTGAGAGATGCTGGAGTGAGGTAAATACCTCTGTGCTCGGTAAGCAGGCAAAGGTACCTGAGGCCAGGTGAGCTTGAAGGCACTCCACATACCTTGAGGTGCTTCTGGGAGGCATGAGGGGTTAAGTCAGGGAGGGGTAGGCTGGAGATATGGAGGCTCTTAGCCATCAAGGTCAGAGCACTGCAGAAGACCAGACAGAGGGACTGGGCTATGTCCGAGCCCTGAAGAGAACTTCCAGGATCCCTGGGTCTGTTCGGGGCCATTGATTCTTCGATGTGGTTAGGAAGAGTAGTCACCTTGCTGCTCGGCCATGCTTCCAGATCCCAGCCTCCATCAGGCACCCAACTAAGCCTGGGCCCTGTTGCTGTAAAGTTTCCTTTTCCCTTGGGGCCACTTATTTTAATGTTTGAAAGAGTCCATGAACGGATTCTCTCTATCTCTTTAAAGTAATATAGAGTGAGGTAGAGGGAAGAGGGAATAGAGGGTCTCCAGTCATCCTGCTCTCGCCCCCAACTGTCACAATCAACAATTAAGATGGGTGTCTTTCCAGAGTTTAGGACTGACTTCGGTTGCTGACCGAAGCGAGTAGATTTTAATAAAGCAGAGACTTAAGTTTTTGCAGCCTCGGGTGATGTTGGTGCCACATTCAGATGCCAAGGCTGGATCCAAGGGCTGGAGGTTCAGAGGAGGCATCACGTTGACAACACCTGTACTTTGTCCCCAGGGGAGAGCCAGGAGCCTTCAAACGCCATCTCTGACAAAATCCCATGCCCCAGTAAATGCTCCCAGTGGACAAGTAGAGGAGGGTGTGCTATGTGTTTGTTTTTTGTAGATGCTCCATTTCTGAAAAGCAGGAAGAATAGTCTGATATTTTGAAGATGCTGGTGAGCTGAGTTTCTGGTGAATTTACATTTTATTCTGGTAGATGGAGATCCCTGTCTTTCTTTAAGCTAGCTCTAAGAGCAACCAAAGAAAAGTAAAAGTAGAACTCTGTCTTCCGGAAGACTTTGAGAGTGATGTCCCTCCTCTTCACTTTTGTTTTAAGTCAGAAGCAGGTGACCTGCCCTATGAGGCAGAGCTGAGGTGACTGTGCAGGCCTTGGGCGGCATCAGGTCATCTTCCTCACTCCCACACCCCCCCTCCATTGAGACCCTCTTAGTTGTAGGCTCTGATTGGGGATGTCTATGCTAGAAGGGTCTTGAGGAAGAGGCAGGGCCTCTCTACAGCTCTGACTTGGGGAAGCCACTCAGCCACAGAGTCCCAGAACTCCCTGCAGGAGATGGAGGTGGAGGGTGCAGGACACAGGGGAGAATTGTGCAGGCACTTTGCTCAGGGTGTAGGATGTTGGGGAGCGGAGATTCTGCAGACCCCCTGTTCTGAAGACCTGTGGATCTGAAACCCAAGTTCTGGGCCACTTCAGTCTTTGAATAGAAGGAATCTCTGCTCTAGCAGTAGGACTGGATTTCCAGGATCTTCCTTGGCTTGAAGTGAGACAACTGTTCCTCCTCCTTGTCTCTGCAGTAATTGCCACTCTGTTCGCTGACAGGTCCAAGCCAGGGAGTAGCTGTCCAGGGAGCAGTGGGCGAGCCTTTCGCCCACAGGGCAATGGCTAGGAGGTGAGGGAGGGTGTGGGGATGGAGGCCTCTCTTCTCACCAGAGTCATCTTGCACAAGAGGTTGAGGGGAGGTCCCTGACTTCCCCTACAGAGGCTGAAATACCTGGCTTGCTCTTCCAAAGAGAATCCTTAGAGGGTCGGTGTGAAGGAGTCAAATCAGATTGCTATCCTGCTAAGCCACAGTGAGAAAGAGCAAGGAGTTTGGGAACTTGGGGCACTCTGGGGAGGTGACAGGAGGGACCTGCAGATAACAGGATGATTTGAGCACCATTTTAGGGTTCAGACTGGCCTGGTAAAGAGGTTCCAGGAATGGTTTGTGTTGAAATAGCCCCAGTAACATAGAGTGGCCTCAGCTGATGGAGCAGATGCAAGCAAGGGGCAGCCCTTGCCTAATAACTGATGACACCTGGCCAGGGTGTGACAGGGGCCACCACACAGAGACGAGGGTAAAGACCAGCTGGACTGGAAGGTCAGCTGGAGATTGTCTTTGTCTTTGTGCTGCTGCCTCCTCTCTGGCTCTCCGTGGAACTTGGGAGCTGTTGGGGAATCCAGATCCTAGACTACCTAGGGATCCTACAGAGTGAAATTTGTCTCCGTGTGATTGATGGGTTTTATGCTCTATCTTGAGTCTTCCCTGGGAAGGTGAATCAGTGACTTCCCCTGGTGTTACCTGTCCTTATTTAGCCCATAATTTCTTTCCAGAGCCTGGATTTATTACTCATGATTACCCCATCCCTGTCAGTTGTGGTCAATGTAATTTAAGCTGCTAGGTAGTCTAGCGGTGTTTTCTTTGATCAGATTTCATTCGTCTTGTTTTTAATTTTATGCCTTTTAGTCCATCCCCCCTCAAGCCATCTCGGGGAGGCCCTTGCTGGGACCTAGAGCAGCAGCCGCTATTCCTTGCACTGCAGCTTCTGTGGGGTTCCACCTTCCAGGCGCTCAAATCCAGCCCCAGCCGGTGGGGCTGATGGGAAGACTTCAGGCCTCATTTGAATATCCCCAAAGTTAAAGAGAGGGCAAAAGGGAAAATCGCTTCCGAAAAACCGTATTCTTCGAAAGCTCCCACTTTCAAATGCTCCGTTTCCATCTCCCCATCAGCGACTATCAGAGGGGGCTGCTCCAGCTGGTTAAAACCTCCCCGCGCTCGGTGTTTGCGCAATCCCAGCACACAGGCTTGCTCCCCCCAGGGGCCCGCGGTGCGCAGGCGAAACCTCTCCCTCTCCTGCCTGCTGCCTTCAAACACAGGAGATGCAACTCGAGCTTTTCCGTTTGACTTTGTTTTTCTTTCTTCCTCTCCCTTTTAGCGGAGCTGACAGGTTCCTTTCCTCTTGGGGTGGCTGGGGAGAGGCGAGCGCTTGCCGGTTTGGGCCTCGGAGCTTGTCTAGAGAAAGGCACCGGCGGAGGTGTTATCAGAAGGGTGTGATGAGACGTGAAAGCCTCCTGTTCTTCCCCGGGAGCACAGTGTCTCCCTTGCCGGTGTCTTTCTGGTTGCTTTCTCAGTGCCTCAAAGATGTCAGGCCTGGGTTTGACCGTAAAGGAAGCATAAACCTTTCTTCCTGATACATGTTGTTCATGTTGTTATGTATACATAATTTAAACGTGTGCCTGACTTCCTTTTCCCTAAACTCTGATACCCAAAATAAGCTCAGCACTTGAGCGCTGCCTCCGGGTGCAGTGAATATGTTCATATCTCTTTTATTTTGCTAATTAATCACTAAGACGCCTCAGCTATTTTTATTTTTATTACCAAGGTGTCTTGCATCTTCCTCTTGAGCATGGCCCCTCCTGTTTTCTGCTAAGAATTACAGTGTTATATTCCCAGACCCATTAGTGGTGCTTCCGGGGCCAAGCAAAGAGGGAGCCTGCGGCTGCTGACCAACCAGTCTACCTGCCCATGGCACTAGCTGCTGCCCGACCTTGCTGCTGTTGGAAGTGGCCAGGAGGATGCTGGGTGGTTCAGTGGCTGAACCCTTCTTGGCTGTTCTGCATTTGCAACAGAGGTGCTGCGTCCTTGGGCCGCACAATAATGACTCTTAGTCCATACTCTTAGTCCGTAGCCGCCAGTTCCCGAAACGTGACATTTTCCCCTGGAGGCGGGGTGCTAAGTGGTTCCAGAAACAGCCCTCCACCTTGGACACGTTGTGTCCTGGGCTCTGCCTTGCCAGGCAGTGCCTCCAGGTGAAATTGTGTCCTGCATCTCCCTCCTCCCTGCCTTCCTGCCTTCACTTAACATGAGATCTACCCTCTTAGCAGATTTTTAAGTGCACGCTACAGCCCAGTGTGGTACAGCAGATCTCTAGAACTTTAATGACTGAAACTTCACACCTATTGATCAGCAACTCCCTGCTTCCCCCACCCCCAGCCCCTGGCACCCACAATTCGATTCTTTTACTGCCATGAGCTTGACCATTTTAAATTACCTCAGATAAGTAGAACCATGCAGTACCTCTCCTCTAATGGGCTTATTTCACGTAGCGTAAAGCCTTAAGTTCATCCATGTTGTGGTATACCGTAAGATTTCCTCCTTTTTCAAAGGCGACAACACTGCTTGGCCAAGGATATCTTGTTTCTTCTAGAAAGATTCTGATAATGCTGACCCTCAAAAGGGAAGGGACCAGGGCCTGTGTGCCCTCTGTCCCCAAGGTGTTCCTGGTCCTGCTGGAGATAAACTGACTTTCTGGTACCCAGCCTCTGTCCCTCCCAGTTTCCAGGAATGGTGGGTTGGTCAGGTTACCAAGTATCTGGTTCTACTCCAGTGACTGAGGGTCCTGTAATTATATCTTGGACATCTGTTTTTGTGTGTGGGTGGTTGTTTTTTTTTTGCACAACCGAAGAAATGTCCCTTGATGTAGCTCCAAAAGAACAGCGCATGTCATCTTGAGAATTCTGTGCCAGCCATCACCACCTTCTCCACACTGAGGTTGACCTTTTAAACTCAGAGGAAATGTGTTGTTAATTTGTTAAGCGGGACAGTTGGGGAAACATGTCACAACACCATGCAGCACATCTCTGCTCCAGTCGCTTATGTGGTCTGACAGTGTTAGGGCAGCTTTAAAAGGTGAGGCCTGTGTTTTATTTGCCTGGGATCACACCCCTTTCACACAGTAAACTGTGGGCAGTAGAGATCAAGGTCATCCTCCGCTGCTTGGCTAAATTCCTGAGCTGAAAACTGGATTCTGCATCACTATCTCCATGCTTGTCTTGACATGCAACGAGCGCAGGAGAAAGTGTCTCAGAGGATAATTAATGCCTAAAACTAGATGGGTAGATTAATTTGGCACTTAATTGTATTTTACACTGATTCATTCACAAATGGAAATCAGCAATTAGACAATGCAAACTTTTGAACCGAAAGTTTCAGGAATATGAGAAAATACAAGTAAAACATTTTCCAGTTCATTTGAGCAATTTTCATTTCAAATGATTACACGAGTATCTTTAGCAAAATGTGTTCAGAGTGCCAAATGGCTCATTTTTTAATGCGTTCCACCTGTGTGAGCCGCCTGCCACCCGGCCTCTGCGAGGGAGGCCCCCTGAGCTCCTGCCGGGGCTCCTGTGTGTGTGCAAAGGGCTGATCAAGGTCTCCAGACAAGAGCAAGGGTGACCTCTGACCTCCGCTGCCACCTCTTTTTTCTGGACCCCAGTGGCAGGAGGAGCATGCTTCTTGTTGGCTCTTCTAGGTCTCTATCCCCAGCCTGTGTGCTTGAGCTGAGGCAGGTGGCCGCTTGACACTAACTCAGCAGTGGAGGACACAGCTCACCATCTCCCAGGCTGACCCGGGCAAGTGGAGCTGTGAGTCAGGCGGGAGCCTGCTGCAGCCTGCTCTGCCTTGTGGCCCCCTGTCTCTCTCCTTATCTCTTCTTTGGCAAAGGCAAGTGTAAAACCATTTGTCTGTCCCTGTTGGAGTCTGTCGCTTAAAGAACAAACGCTTGTCTAGATTTACTCCGAATTTTCTTCCCTCCTGCCGGCCCCTTCCCTGTGCCTGCCAAGCTCAGAGTCTCTCCCTCATTTCCCTCGTTCCTTCTTTCACCTGCCCACGTCCTCACCAAAGTCACTTTTGCCACTCTTGACCCCGAGACAGAAGGACTCAGACTCCTTTTCTTTAGGTTGGAGCGTTGTGCAGGTTATTAGATCCACGTGAACAGATGGAGTCTTGGCACCAGAACTCTGTTACTGTCTTTCAGTGTGAACGTGAATGGAAAAGGAACGGTCTGAGTCTGCCCAGGGAGCCCAGAGCGCCCCATGTTTCTTTGGGGGAGGAAGCGTCATAGCAGAGGGTCTCAGGAGCTAGATGCAGATCCGGCCTCGGTGACAGAGAAGCTGGGAAAGCCAGGTGGGAGGAAGGTGCTCAGTTTTGGGGGATGCAATGATGGGGGTAGGATGTGGGAGCTCAGGGACTGTCCTGGAGTCAGAGCGAGAAAAATCCCTGTAATATGAAGGCAAGAGATGGGGGTCCTCCAGTGCCAGGTTGAAGTGTTAGATTTCATCCATCAAAGCTTTGTAAGGGAAGAGAGACCTGATGGGCCTCACAGGGCTCCCAGTAGAGTGGGGTGAGGCCAGGAGGCCACATTAGTGCACTGGACTAGATGAGAGGTGAAAGTTCGGAAGCCTGAGAGCACCTTGGAGGGAAGAACTTGATGATTTATTGAGCGCCGGCATAGACAGAGGCAGCCTGGAAACTCGGCAGCTGATAGTGTTAGTAGCCATCATGGGGAACAAGAAAGAGGGACAGACTTGGCTCTTGCACAAGAGGCAGGGGAAGAAGATTGAGAATTGTTTTGGCCATGCTCAGTTTGAAGGGTGTATTCCTCAGGACTCTTGATCCACGATAGAACCCTCACTTAAGCTCACTGGAGCTAAGGGTGGGGAGGTGATGTTAACTTGTGGGACTGAAGAGGGAGGGTGGTTAGATGCGGCCAGGACTGAGGGTTCAGTACATTGTAGCTACACTCTCACCTCTGTTCCCCTCTGCTTGTCTGCTTCCTTCCCTGGTACTATTTCTTGGGGAGCCCTGCTGCCAGCAGCTCCATCTACATATCCTTTCACCTCCTGATTCAAGAGACAGAGACTCTTCCCTCACTGAAAACTGCTAGAAACATATCAGTTAAGAACTTTGATCAGCCTTGCTTGGATCATATACCCATCCCTGTTCCAGCCCCTGAGTCCAAAGGCAAAGGATAACATGGCTCAGTTGAAGCCAGTGTTAGCAGTCTCCTACCGGAGGCTGGGAAGGAGTACTGGGTACAGAAAAACCAGGCTGAGTGCTCAGCACATAAGGATGTCCACATGGAGATAGAAGGCTTGTGCAGCCAGGCACTAGGAGGTGAAGGCGTGGTCCTTTCAGGGGCCTCAAATCCTGAGATGAGCTGCCTCCTGCCCTTACTTGTCTGTCCTCTTCTCCAGCTATATTGCCTCTGCTCCCTCTGCTTCTGCCACATTGGTCCCTTTACTGGTCCCTCCCTGTGCCTCCAGGTCTTTGCTCTACCGGTCCTCTGTGCCAGGACCACGCTTTCCCCAAACACTCTCAGACAAATGTCCTTACCCCCAAGTCTCCTTAAAACTCCTACTGAGGCTCACACTGATCGCCCTATTTAGTGCTGCAAACCCTGCACACTCCCAGTACACCTGTCTGGCTCTCATGTTTTTCCAAAGCACTTAAATCACCTGTGAACACAGAATAACTTACTTATTTGTTTTGATTATTGTTCACTTCTTTTCTTCCCTGTACTGTTAAGTTCCCAGTCAGGGTTCTCTGTCTGTGATATGTCTCAAGTGCCTAAAATTGTGCCCGGACAATATTCTTTACTTACTAAATATTTGCTGAATGAGCAAATGAATGAATACACTTAAAACGTGAATGGATCTCAGACAAGGTGTTGGGTTATAGAAGTAGATTTTAGAATCATCAACACAGAGGTTGTTGAAGATGTATGTTAGAATTTATTCCCCAGGGAAAGTGAGTGAGAAGAGAAATAAGCCAAAGACTGAACCCTTGGGAACACCAGGTTTATGGTGAAAGTGTCTGCAGAGGCCTTAGAGAGGTGGAGGACCAAGCAAAGACCTCAACAAGGCAGAGAGGGAACAGAACCTTAGGCTTAAAGGTGGCGGGCATCGGTGTCAGTCACTCACAGGGCAGGCAGAGGAGGAGAACTCCGAGTGACACCAGATTTAGCGCATGGGAAATCTAATCATCCATTCATCCACCCATCCCTTCCTCACTACCTCCCTCCATCCCTCCATTCATCACTGATCTATTTATCCACCCATCTATCCATCTGTCCACCCACCCATCCATTTATCCATCCATCCATCTATCTCTACATCTGTCTATCCAGCCCTCCATTCATCTCTCTATCCATTCATCACCCATCCATCCATCCACCCACTCACCCATCAGCCAGTCTGCAGTTACTATGTCAGAAATAAAGACCCAGCTTCTCACCCAGAGTGCAGAGAGGAAGGCAGGCATACATACAATCATGATGGTGTGAGTGACAGTCTATGGTCAGGAAGGTACAAAGTGCTTTGGGAGGATAACCAACACAGCCTGGCGGGTCAGCAAGGCTTCCTGGAGAAGCTGCCGCCTGAGCTGGGCTGCAAGGGTGAGTGACAAGGGAGAGAGCAGCTCTGACAGTCACGAGACAGAGGCCTGGGACTGTGGGTTGGAGGACTGCGTGGGAGGTAAAACAAAGCCTCTGTGCTGGGTTTTGACGATAAGCAGCTCTGGGCCATGCAGCTCACAAATGTCATCTTTAATCAGCCCAGCTGCCCTGCACAGGGCCGGACAGTGGAGTGACGAGCCCAGCAGTGCCCAGCTCCCACGTGGAGGATTTGGGAATCAACCTAGCCTTGCTAACTCTGAAACCTGGTTTCTGTCTCTATTTCCAAATGATGGTCTTTCGTGATGAGAGCACAATGTTCTGACACGGCTCAGCCTTCCTGCCTTGAGTGGCAGGCAGGCAGACTGATGATCCTGGCCAGCCTCGGAATCCAGACGCTCTTTATGGCTCAGTAGCTAAGACACATCAGCTGTAAGACAGTTTTCATGAGCGCTAGGACATCATGTCCATCGGCCTCTTAGCACCGTTTAAAAGGAAAAACTACTCAGGTAACACATGCTCATTAAGTTCTTACTTTATCTGATTTCCTTTTGAGTACTCATTGCTTATTATAGAGTGGTTTCTCCGTGACAGCTTCATGATAACAAGAGGCATTTCTACAGAGAGGGAAAAAATCCTCCTGGACCACACTTTTTAAAAAATTATTATGATGAACTCAGTCTCATTTATGGAGTACAGTCTGTTTGATCCCAAGGGTCATAGATGTGTAAGCCACGTGCCTGTTTCCCAGGAGCCCCCGTTACCTGATTGGACTCTGCAGAGTTGGACTCTCAGCTTCCTGCCGAACCGTGACTGGCGTTCGGAGTCCTCAGTGCTCTGCCTCTCCAAGGTGACAGATATCAAGGACCTGGCTGTGTATCTCGTGGAAGATGAATTCTTTGCTGTCATTGAGTGACAACCAGCTCGAAATAATCCATGGTTATGTCACCAAATTGGGGTCATGCAGGTGTTTGCCTCCCTCCCTTCTCCTTGCCCTGTGGTCAGCTCATTAACCACAGGAAAGCCTCTACTTTGTGGATTGTGTCTTGAGTGCAGTGCTGGGAAAAGGTGCAGTGGGAGAGAGACCTGGGATCATGCCAGAAGTGCCGGAGTGGGGGTGGGTGGGGGGCTTGCAGGGGCTCTCGGGCCTTAGACTCAGACCACCTCGCGTGAAACTGTAGGCAGCTGGGAGAGACCGTGACTGGTACGCCCTGCCTGCCCCCCATTGCTTCATGCAGCTTGTTGCTCTTCAAGGGGGACCCTTCTCTGCTCAGCAGCCATTTCCTGTACTTGGATCCATGAAGTTCACAGGCAGGGAAGACTAGCTTTCCCTTCAAACCCAGACCTAAACATAGATTTTATAATCTCTCTTTTTTTTTTTTTTATTCCAAGGGAAGGGGATGCTTGCATTTCATACAGCTCAAATGTATTTTATCCACAAAACAAGGAGTGGGTCATAAGAATGGGGAAAAGGGAGACCTCAGTATCCCCAAGGGGCTGCCTCCTTATCTAGACAATAGCCTGTGGAGTCCAAGGGCATCCCATGCTGGCCAGTACACATAGCCTGTGACCCAGAGACGTCCCATCATTCTGTGGGAAAATCAGCCCCCTCAGTTGCTGGGCGGTGTCGTGGATAATCAGTGCCCAGGTCTCACAGCCAAGCTTGGACTTCTGTTCCACCCAAGGGGACCGCAGACCCCCACCCAGGCATTACCCCAAGTTAGCTATCCTGCAGTCACATTGGCATTTCCATTTCTGTGGGCATTTCCAACTCAGTGAATGGGAAATTGCTCTGTAATTTTCAAAAGCAATCAATTATGCAGAAAATGTGGCCTCCAAGAAAAACAAGAATTTAAATGAACCATCCGCATAAAAAGTGGCACCCCTGGCAGGAGTTGGGATGTTTTTTCCCCTCCCCAGTCGCTGTCAGTGTGTTTGTGAGTGAGACCGACCTGGGCCCGCATCCTGGTTTGGCTAGCTCTAGGATGTGGGTGGCTCGAGGCCTCAGCTTCACAGCAACAAATGGAGATAATGACTCCACCTTCCCAGGGCAGCTCAGAGGATTAAATGAGGTCCCTGTGCAAAGGCATCAGCGCCGTGCCTGCCACCCAACCCACAAAATACTCAGTTTGTCCCCCTTTCTCCGTCACCCTTTCCACATTTTTCTCATGGAGGACAAAGAAAGTCTAAGAGTCCAAATGTAACATTTCCCCTCAGATGCAGACAGAGACCTTCACTGTAGGCCTCGTGGGTGGAAGGGGCAGGTTCTCACTGCTTCACACTTGTACGCACCCACGGCTTTCAGCAGCGTGTGGAAATGTCAGCTTGCTCTGTGAGGCTGTATTGCTAATAAGCTTTACACATCAGCATCTTCTGAGTTTTGTTCCATTAGAGGGAAAACTGGGGGACGGAGGCAGGGGCTGACCAAGTCCAGAGGTGGAGTGTGTGTCATCACAAGAACACTCCCGTCCAGAACAGACAATTGTTGACGCACAAAGATACACACAGGCAGGCGCGAAAGGAGCTGGCCATGAGACTGTTGGGCCTGGAGTCCTAGATTCACTATTGTGTGAACTGAATAGGCAGTGGGGGACCACGGGCAGCCTGTGCTGTTTCAGTGGCCCAGGGTGACTGTGAATAGAGGGCTCTTAGAGGTGCTCGTGTGTCTGAGTCAGTGATGGGGGCCACCCCAGCAAAGGGCAATCACTGACTCAGTGCCTGGATCGGCCCCTTCCTCTCTTCAGGGTCGGCCTGCACGTGAATCATCCGATTACCCCGTTAGGAAGCTAGCCGCAAGCGGGGGCAGGGTGGCTCCTTGTACAGGACTTGGGAGCCCCGCGCCTGCAGAGCCAGGGCCATCACGGCAGGAACGTGTGGGTGACAGTGATGGTGGTGAGGAGGGCGATGAGGAGAGCGGCATTTATTTGACATTTAGTGTGTGCCAGGCACTGTGCTGAGCGCTTCATAGCAACCCCGGCCATGGGGGCTGTCACCATCCTCCCCGTTCCACTGAAGATGACGAGGTGCAATCTTGAGCAGTGTCTGTAGGTGCCACAGTGCTGCCACTGGCACAAAAACGCAGGGGGTCCGTCAGGTGCAGGGCCCGGGTTCTGTCTCCAGGCCATCTGCTTCCGGGGCACAGTGTGCAGATCTTGCTGACCGCCCACGTGGTTTTCCAAAGACACTCTGGGTCTGTGGAATCGCATACGGGAGGTGACTTTATTTTCACGTTTATTTATTCATTTTATTTTATTTTTAAATTTGCTTTCAAATTTTTTCAAGTGTGATTTACATTCAATATTATTTTGTATTAGTTTCAGGTGTACAGCATAAGTAGTTAGAGAATCAGACACTTTACAAAGTGTTTCCCCTGATATTCCCGGCACCGTACAGGTATTACGATATTATCGACTGTACTCCTTATGCTGTACTTTACAGCCCACGACCGTTCTGTGACTAACAGGCAGTACTGCCTAATCCCTCCCCCTTTTCACTCAGCCCCCAACCCCCTCCCATCTGGCACCTGGCACTCTGTTCTCTGTAACTATTCATTTTAAAACAAAAAATTTAAATAAGAGACCTTTGAACCTTAAGGTGGGGCTTAAGTGCACCTCACCAAATCTATTTCACTTTGTGTTAAAACAGTGGTTTTCACATTTTCTGTTTTCAGGGCTCCTTCACACGCTTAAAAATTACTCATGGTCCCCAAAGGGCTTTATTTGTCTGTGGGAAAAATCTGTCAATGCTTACCACAAGGGAATCAAAGCTGAAGAAATGTTTACGGTATATACTTATTACTTTATTTAAAAACAGTGCCAGAAGCCCACTACATGTTACTATCAATAACAGAATACACTCTCATTAAAAACCACTCTATTTTCCAAAACAAAAAATATTAGGGAGAAGTCGGCGCTGCTTTACATTTGCGCAGTCTAGTGTCCACCTAGAAGATTCCTGGCTTCTTATACCTGCTTCGGTGTTCAGCCTGTTGCAGTATCCCGCGTCCTGTGGCCCCTGGAAAAACTCCACGGTACTCCCGTGAGAGAAGGCAAGTGGGAAAGGCAAACGAGAACTTAGCACGGCTAGGGACTTAGTGCTGACCTCACGGACCGATGAGGCTCTCTGAGATTCCCAGGGTGCCGGGACCTCACTCTGAGAATGGCTACACTGGAAGGACCAGAATAATCTTGGGCTAGAAGACATGTGTATGCACAATTGTTCCTTGAACTAGACAGTCTGGGGGGGTGTGGCTGCCTGGGCCCACCCCATCCAGCTCCCACAGGTCAGGGTAGCAACGCTGTGGGATGCCAGCAGGCTGGGGTGGGGGGTTGTGGGATGTTGTGGGAGACCAATGCTGGAGCCCTTCCAGGTGGAAGTGGGTGCCGGGAATTCCGTGGCTGCTGGTGTCCTTGGCCTAGCTTGCTTTCTGGCTCTGGGTGACACCTTCTGGATAGACAGCCTTTCCTTATCTTTTTTGGCATGGCAGAGGATTTTAATGTGACATTCATCTCAGTCAGGCAGAATTCTGGGCTGATGTGTCAACACCCTCTGTGTCCAGAAAGACTCTGGCGCTTTTCTCTTAGGTAGGGCCTTGGGGAGAATGTCACAGGTAGTAAGCCTCTGCTCCTTGGAATGCGGGATCAGGTGGTGGTGGATCTTGACGTGAGCCATCTGAGGTACCGCCAGCCCTTCTCTGCTCTTCCTGCTCTGTGACCATTTGCCACGGTAAGAGCTAAAGGATTATGATAACATTGGGTCAGGGATAACCCTTAGAATCAGATGCCAGAGAGCTGCAAGTTCAAGGTTCCCATGAGTGCCCAGATTTGGAATTCCTGTTGGAGAGTTATCTGGCACTAACAGGTTTGAACTTCTTTGGATGGGGGTCTGGGGAGAGAAAATGTCATCTCTCCAAGAACGGTCACTCCAGCAAAGGACCTTGACACTGTCTTGCCAGAAAACTTTTCTGTCAAAATAGACAAAAGGAAATGGAAACACCTCTTCCACATTGTAGGTTCAAAAATTCAGGTGGAAATGTTTTTAGCTACAAATGAGGTTAATGGTTTAGGAAGTTGGCTTTTTGCATTGCGTCCTGGCTGGTGGTGGGTTCATTCACTGCTTCAGCAGGGAGAGAATGCCCGGTGTTTTGCAGTGTCCGGAAGGTCAGAGATGAGTGTGTCATCAGCAGAATGTACATGCACAGGGAGGAGGGGAGGGGTCAGGGACTTCTCCCGGGTGCCATTGCTCGAGAGCATCAGTTTCTGATTCATGAGGTCCAGGTGGGGCTTGATTAATTCACATTCCATAGCATCACCAGTGATGGTGATGATGCTGGTCTGGGGCCTGAACTTGGAGACTCACTGCCTTAGGGAATGTTGACCAGGTAACCTGGGCTGGCATCACCCTGCTCTCAAAGGCATGTGTGAAGCTGAGGATAAGACGGGGTGGCAACCAGATGGGCTCTATAGGGCATTGAAACCTAGGAGGGGACACAGCAGAGGCAGCCCGATTGTGGCTAGAGTACCCACACATCATATTTTTATATTTTGAAATGGCAAGCACAGTTAAACAAACAAAAAATGCTCTGTAATTCTGTCATTACACGTTATCGGGCCTAGTCAAGATCACTTGTGTCTTCTTACATCGATGTTGGCTTCTCAAGCACACAATTCATGTCAAAGTGGCAGCAAAAGTCCCAGAACTAACCCTTCTTGCAGTGCTCTTGGGCATAAGTGCGAGCTTTAGAATCTGCACTCTGCCCTTTGGAACCTGCCGCTAACTCTTACCAGCTCTATGACTTTGGCTGAACGTTGACCTCTTTGGACCCCTAGGCCACCACTGCAAAAAAGACTGAACTGGCTGGTCAGGTGATTGGGTGTGAAGTGACACCAGCCTGTGAAGCATAGGGCATGGCACTGGCTCTAAGTACATGTAGTCGCTGTTGGGACAGTGTCTGGAACAGTTAGGTGTGGCGGCTGCCGTTTCTCCTCGTCGGGGCGGAACCTGTAGCACCAAGATGTCGGTGATGAGCGTAGGTCTGTAGGTGATTGGAGCCATGGGGTAGCACACTCAGAGTCGTCCATTCATTCCTTCAACAAGTACCTAGTGAACATCTTTGTGCTGGGCATGATCCTGAGTGCCACCTTCGCATGACGAAGCAAGACTATGCACAAAGTGAAGATGTAAGATAGAAGATGATGGGGGGTGGGGCTGGGCAGGAAGGCTGAAGCGGCGCCCTCCTTGGGACTCAGAGCTGGGGGAGGGGTATTGGTGGGGGGGGCTGAGAGCAGTCCCTTGAGGTCACTGTGACTGTGTCACAATAATGTGCAAAGAAACCTATGTGATATATAATTTGTTCAGATTAGTTGTTACTTGGGGAAGGAAGTTAGGAAATATCCCCAAAGCCATTTACTCATCAGAGTCTTCCAAACACAGAACTATTGGGAAACTGAGGGATGTGGGGTGGGGGAGAAAAGCTCCCTCAGTTTTTTAGAGAAAATAATCTTAAAAATACTTAAATGGATAAGTTTACTAGCTGCAGTTAAGAATTAAACTTGTTGCCCTGGCTGGTGTGACTCAGTGGATTGAGTGCCAGCCTATGAACCACAGGGTCACTGGTTCGATTCCCAGTCAGGGCATACTTCTGAGTTGTAGGCCTGGTCCCCAGTAGCGGGCGCTCAAGAGGCAAATACACACTGATGTTTCTCTCCCCCTCTATCTCCCTCCCTTCCCTTCTGTCTAGAAGTAAATAAATAAAATCTTTAAAAAGATAAATAAAAAATTAAACTTGTTGATTTTAACATTGCTGTAACATCTGAAATAAACTTATGCTCTGGTAAAAAAAAATAAACACACCTTAAGTTCACCTGTTTGGGTGGAGTGGTGGGGGGGACAGTTTATTATTAAAATGGGTTATGTGGACCATGTAAATCTGCTCCGTTGCCCTGAAGAAGAAAGGCCTGTAGTTTTCGTAGCTGAGAGCTTTAGGACAAAATGTAGAGAAGCTGGGCTGGACACGAGGGGCGCTGTTGACAAAGGGGTGTTAGACGTGAGAATGGGTCACAAAGCAGGCGTGTGGGTTTTCTGAAGAGGGGAGGACACCCTCTGATAGCGACGGAACGTGCGATGCACTCTTTGGCCAAATAACAGCACAATCCCCTGTCTCCCGAGCCAAAGGAAGGAAGGCATTAGGGACTAGCTGCTTGCTGAGCTCAGAGTCCCTGCTGACCTTAAAACAACTTGCCTGGTAGGAAAGTGACCTCGAGTGTATTTACCAGTGAGCATAATTCTCCTTAGGCCGTCTGTGACCCTATGAAAGATTAATAGGGGATATTATTTTCATATGTTTCTGCTTAAAGTCTGTTTGTGCAAGTATAGGCCGTTAGCCATTCAGACACCCATTTGCCTTCCCCTTTCCCCGCGCCCTCCCCAGACACATGGATCATGGCCCCTTTCATGTTTGGAAGGTAAATTAGCATTCTGATGCATTTGCAGCTTAGGGCACGGGTACCTCAGATATTTAGTGCTTGTTCTTTGCAGGCAGGGGCAAGGGGAGGAGTTTTTCAAATTATTGATATCAAGAAACTCTGTGTGATTTTAATTTTTCATCTTCTGGAACCCCCAGAGAAGCAAAGTTTGACTGAAGTTGGCCCGGCAGCATTGGGGATAATTTCTAGAATTTACCTGCGTTTCCCTAAAATGATTAGACTTGATTTTCTCTGGCTGTGACCATCGTGATGTGCACACTTCCTTGTTAGGGTGCCGACAGCACCTCTTTCAGTTACACAGGCCTGATGCCAGCTGGGCCAGCAGAGGGCATCGAGTGGGGACCACAGGTAGTGAGTGACCTGTCAGGTTGCCTCAGCCTGCTTCTGTGGATGTTATTTTCTGGCCTATAAAACACATTTCTCTGCTTGAAGGTGTGGAGAACTCACAGGAGAAATCTCTCCTTCTCTTCCTGGTACGATGGAGCCTGAGACTAATCATGACTTTCTCGAGCATACACAGGCCCTCACATGCCATATGATTAGCAGGTGGATGCTAAGGGAACTATCAGTGTGGTCACCTCTACCCTAGGGCTTCGTGGAGGTCTCAAGGCCAGGGTGGACTGACCTCCTGGGCTGGTCCAGAGCAGAGAAGAAGCCGCCAGCAGTGACAAGTCTTGTCCTCATCTAGGACTCTGGAACAGTCATAAACAGGTGCTAGGTGCCAGCTACACCTAATCCTCCAGGGCTGTTTTGATGGCCTTAGTGACATTCCACTGGAGTAAATTAAATTTCAGACAAGTTAAGATACTTGTCTAAAATGTCATGGTAGTTGAATTGAAATTTAAGCCCTGGTCCATCTTCAAATTCTATATTCAGAACCTCTACTGTAGACTGCTTTTTAGGAGTGATGAAGTCCCCTGTTGCTGATTTAATGAATTAGCACAAGCATGTTAGCTTCAAACAATGTGGATTTATTTTCCCCCAGTTCTGGAGGTCAGAAGGCCTACACAGACCTCCCTGGGCCAAAATCAAGGGGTCCATAGGGCTAAATTCCTTCCAGAGGTTCTAGGGGTGAAATGAATCCATCTTGCTTTCCCTCCCCTCCTCATTTCTTGGCTCATGGTCTCTCCCTCCATCTTCAAAGTCGGCAAAGGCCAGGCCCCGGCCCGGTGGCTCAGCTGGTTGGAGCACCGTCCCATGAACCAAAAGGCTGTGGGTTCCATCCCCAGTTGTGGCCCATTTGGGAGACAACCAATCAATGTTTTTCTCTCACATCTCTCGCTCGCTCTCTCTCTCTCTCTCTCTCTCTCTCTCCCCCTCTCTCTCTGTCTCTCTCTCCATGCTCCCTCTTCCCCTTTCTCTAAAATTAATAAACATGTCCTCAGTGAGGATTTTAAAAAAATCAGCCCATCTAGCCTTTCTCACATGACGTTCATCGGCCTCCCTTTTCCACTTTCGAGGACCCTTGTGATCACCTTGGGCCCACCTGGAGAATCCAGGATAATCTCCCCACCACAAGGTCCACAACCTTAATCATATCTGCAAAGGCCTCTGTCTTCAAACATTTCCTAGGTTCCAGGGATTAGAGTGGAGACATTTTCAAGCACCATTATTCTGCTTACTGCAAGTAGCATTGCTTCTGAGCATCTGCCTTGATTTTAATACTGATATATCCTGAATTGTGGAACTAGTCCTTTCCCCCCTCTTCCCAGATGTTGCTAGAACACAGAACCATATCAAATACATACCTTTGTCTAGCCAGGGGTATGTGCCCATTTCGTACCAGCTGTCTGCTACCTCTACCTTATCTTCCTATGGCCACCAATTTCCTCACTGATTTTTTACATTTATTCTGTTGCATTAAAGCTACATCAGAATGCATCTTGAAATTCTTTCTGAAGCAAGAGAGGGCATCAATAATTAAATGGAGCCATGGTGAGCGACCTTTGCAGCTCAGGGCTCCTGAGCAGGTGGCTTGAGCTTCTTAGGCTCCAGGATGAATGGGAGGCAGCTTCTGAAATTCACCCCTGCAGGTGGAGGTGCCTGCAGAATTCTCCATGAAATAAATCCACAGCATATAGGTCTGCAGATTTAAGCTCCGGGTCTACTGGTGAAAGATTGGTTGAACATCTAGATTTCTATTTCTCTTTGCGGCACAAAGTCTCACAACTGATTTCCAGAGTTTCCCTGCAGAAATATAAAAGACTTATTGGATAAGATTTACTCTTAAGGGTTAGAGCGTATTTGTCATCTGCCATTATCCCATCAGAAAGCTATTGGATAATTTCAGCATCCAGAAAACCTCCAATGTCTTTTCTCCCTCCATTTTGTAAAAGCACGTCCTGCCAAGGCTAGGTTTTCCACTAACGCACATGTTGTAGCATGGATAGTACAAAACAACTTGATGGACTTGGCAGCGCCGCATAGGCTTGTCTGCAATGTCCGGTGCTCCGATGACGACCTCCAGTCTGCTTAACAGGGACAGCAGGGTATGCATTGGAAAAACTGGTGGAGGGGGTGTGGAGGGGGTCCTGGCCGGAGGGCAGCTCTGGGGCATTCAGGCAGAGGCTGCCGAGAGCCCTTTCTAGGCTGGAATGGATTCCCTTGCCAACCACTATAACTTGTTTTTCAAATGTGCCACGTAGAGATTGGCTGTCAAGCCCCGTCAGCCTCTCTGCAGACGTTGATGGATGGCTGTCACTGTTTATACGAGAGGTGGCTTCGTGAGGGGTGCCAAGATTGATCAGATGCTGCCCCAGACTTCCCTCAGGGGGGCTGCTGCAGTTCGATGTGATCAGAAAGGCTGAGGAAGCCCCACATGCCTGCCCTGCAGCCTGCCAGCACTGAGCCCTCACCCTGGAGAGACCCCAAGCAGGACACGAGGACGAAAATAATGCCTGGCTCTACCCAAGTCCTCTGCACCACTTCCTCTGTGGGTGACACTTTCTCACAGCCCTGTGGGTCAAGCTCTAAGGGCAGTGGCCAGAGCCACCAGTGACTCCGGAGCTGCCAAGGAGCCAGACTGGCAACCGCAATCAGGGGCACCTCAGGGCAAGTGGGGTATGGGATTTTGCTAAATGGGTTGCAGCCTCTCGAGCATCAAAATAAAGCTGAGCAGGGATTTGGGAGAATAGGCATTGATCTCTCCTGTCCCAGGAAACAGATCTCGAAGGCTCCTCAGACCTCAGAGTGCTCTATCCCAACAACACGGGATTGTGGTCTGGCTAAGTCCTTGAGGACCACATTAATTGGCCGAGGCTTCAACCGCCCCCCCCCCCCAGGAGTGGAATCCATGGTAAAGGGCTGAGGAACACCAGATGTACAGAGCTTTGGGCATCTGTGCCTGGGGCATGTGAACCTTCCCCAGCACCTTTGCTCCGGGATGACATACTGGTTCCCAGACAGGGGAGGACCTGGGCTTTCTGAAGGGCAGCTGAGTCCCCAGCGCCATGGCCTGTCCCCAGTAAACACTGGGCCTTTACTCTGAGGAGCCAGCATGTACAGCCCGAAGCAGGGAATGGCAAGGCCAGAAACCGCCCCCTGCAAACTGTATTTAATGTTGGCTCTGATTTGCCAGAGGATGCCTTCCAGATGTGCTCTCTAGTAGGCTGCCGGGGAAGAAGGGCTAAGGTAATTTACTAAAAACAGAAAGAGAAAAATCTGCTTTATGTCACTGTGGCAGAAAATTACCATGACTGGGCTCTTGCTTTTTTGTCCCCGGTCTAATATTAGTGGCATGTTTTTCAAATTATTTTTATTCTGCATAAGAGATTAGCGGCATTAACCAACTTACTGATATTTAGTCATTTTAAACATGTGCATTCCCCTCCCCCAGCCCCAAGTCCCTGAGGGAAAAAAGCAGCTTTTCTTAAAATGCTTTTATTTTATGAGCTCATCGGACTGAGATGTTTTAAGTCACACCACATGTCCCTGGCTTGAGACTTCTCAAATTCGCTGTGGTCAAAGTTGCTGACTCAGCCCCATGCAGATGTAGCCTGTTTGGAGTGTGGAATAGAAGAGCCAGCAGAAGACAGACGAGATGTATGTTTCTCTGCATTCAGTGTGCGTTTTTGTTGCAAGGGCTTGACATTGGAAGAGGACCAGGGATGGGGGAGAGAAAATTGAAGGGACAGGAAGTTGAAGTTCATGGGGCAATGTGTATCCTTGGGTCTGGGTAAGGCACTTTATGTAACTGTCAGTTTGGTCATACAGAGGCCGTTTAAGGTACCTGTAGACAGCATTGACCCCATTTTCCAGGTGGAGAAACAGAGCTGGAGAAGTAAAGGAACTCCCTGAGCGAAGAGCTTAGGAGGTGGGGCTGGCATTAGGAACAGGTACACGTCACTCTGAGGCCTGTCAAATGTCGTCTCCTCCAACTGACCCACTGAGAAGCTTTCGGATGCTAAATGGCTTGACTTGAAAACCAGGACTCCAAAGCCCTCATGCTCATGTCAGGTTCAGAGAAAAATGCTAGTGATTTCTTACACAAGCAGATGAATAAAGGGGTCCTATCCCAGGACCTGGGTTGCTGTGGGGTAGTCAGGTCTTGCCATCCTGTGTGGGCAGTGGTGTGGTCCCAAAGACCCTTAGCAAAGGGAAGCCCAGTTCACTGATAGGCTCACCACCCTCTTAGGTTGAGTTCCATCTGTGTCGTCCGGCCCCTGCTGTGCCCCTGCATCGCGTTCAAAGTGCGGGCTGAGGTTTCATCGTGGAACGTGAGGAAGAAGGCTCTGAAGAACAATGTGGTCGAATAGTGGCAGAGGGAGAGCAATTCTGTATTTGATGATTTAAGTAAAATCCCAGAGAAATTGAAGTCCAGCACCCTCCACACTTTTCCCTTCCAGGAATGGGTCATGGGCAGTTGGCAGTTCCTCTTGCAGTGGGGCCACATGCCACCAGCCACCATGTGTGTGTGTGACTCTGGGCAGGACCTTAACCTCTTTGTCCACGACCTTGTAGGTGAGATGAGGGGATCTTCTGGAAAAAATCTTGGCTCCTATAATGAAAGGAAACCAAATGCCTTGACTCTGAAGTCGTGTGTCATGGCAGAATGCAATTGCGGGTAAGAGAAATGATAATGCTTTGAAAACAAGTGGGTTTTGTTCTTTGCCCAAGTAGCTTCGAGTGTCCCATAGACTGCATTTCCGAAGTGGGAGGGAGAACCAAGAGCTTAAGTAATTAAGCAACATACTTAGGAACGCTGGTTAATTAGTGTCAGAGCCCGGACCTCATCCAAGATTTCACAAGTCTTAGTCCAGGGCTCCGTTCCACCAACCACACGGCTTGTGTCAAAGAATGGAGTTTGTCCTGGAAAGACATTTAAAGGGTTGGATAATCCAGGATGAGTTAAACTGGGCGTTTATAGTATGATGTTTTTTTTTACTTGTTCACCATAACACTATTTTCCTAAAAGTGTTAAGAAAAAAGTTAGGTGAATGATTTCCCCCCCACTGTCAAAAGACCATCTCCTGTTCCAAAAGACACTCCTAGATTTTATTATAATCATTTTTCTAGTTCCAGTTAGCAACCTGCCTCCTTGAATATGACAGTTTCTACACAGACCACTGTTTGCTCTTCAGCAGATTTCCTAAGGCCAACTTGGCATTCACCAGCATTTTGCTCCTCTTTAAGGGTGGGAAATTTTCTTTCGGAGGGAGATAGGTTTTTCCATTAGTGCCTATTCATTTCATTTTCATTTTCTCAGAGAAAAACAATCATGTTCATCACTCTGTTGTCATGGAGATTTCACGTCTCCAGGAGAAACCCAATTGTGACTTTTCTTTGTTAATCCCACACTGGATGTGTGAGCTTTCTTATTTGGATCACTGCAGCCCAGGTGGAGAAGCCATTAAGACAGGTTGTGGTGTGATTCCTAACCCAGGGCGGGCAGGGGGCTGTCCTGGGCTGCTGGGGAGTGGGGAGAGCAGATGCTCAGGCCGTGGTTCGTGATTGGACAGAGGAAGAGCTGGGATCTAACAACCTAGCAGATACTTGGCTCTTACAGTACCGTGAACTCAGTCTGGGTCCACCCCACCTCACTACCTGGCTTGCAGACCTGGCACCCCTGTGTCTGCCCCCATGGTACCACTGTATGCCGAGCCACCCATGCCCTGATTCTGCCCCTTTGTGTCTGCAGTCTTGATTTCTGTATGAGCGATGCCCACCGCTCAGTGCATCCTTTCCTTTTCTCCTTCCTGCCCTCAGTTCTTCCCTCTGGTTCACTGCTGGCATACAGTCTCCTAACTTACCATTTCTCCCAACTTTGGCCAGCTTCCTGCTCTCCCCGTCACCACTAGAACAGTGAGGGCACAGATTAGGTATGAAGCAAATCTTTGCTGAACAACTGAAAGACCCAAGAGTCTTCTTGATAAGCAAATCTGATCAGATCACTTCTCTGCTTAAAATCCTTCAGTGGTCCCCATTGCTTTTAGAGTAAAATCCAAACTCTTGGGTTGGTCATTCAAGGCTCTTTGCGGTCTTGCCCACTCCATCTCCCATCAGACAGCATTTGGATCCCGTGGCCTTGCCGTCCCCAGCGAATGACTCACAATTTTCTGAGTGATGCCTGTGTTGTGTGGTGATTGAGAATGACCCCCAGCTCTGGAGTCAGATTGAAATGGGCTCACATTCCAGCTCCACCAAACAGCTCTACTTCCACCAGAAGGGAGTTACTTATCCTCTCTTTGCCTCAGTTTCTTCATCTGTAAAATGAGGCTCATGGTATCACCTGCCAAGGCTGTCGTGAGAATAAAATGTGTGAATACAGGTCAAGCACTTAGGTCAGTGCCTGGCACGTACAAATACCACATTACTGTCACCCTGGGATTATTATGAGTGTAGTTACTTAATCATATACCTCTTCCTTCTGCCTGGAATACCTTCCTTCCCCTTAACCTGATAGATCCTATGCACCCTCCAAGTCTCAGTTCTAGTATCCTGGCCTCTCTGAAACCAGCTTCTGCAGCTGTGCAATGTTAAAAGCGTAAGGTGTGAGGATCAGAATGTGTGGTTTTAAATCCTGCTTCTACAACTCACTATTTTGCTCTAGTCTCAACTGGCTAGGCTGTGGTTTCTTTATCTATAAAATTAGGAGAGTAAAATAGCCCCTACCTTGTTAGACTTGTCAGGGAAAAAATATTAAGTGTATAAAGACATACCTGGCATATACTAAATACTTCATTTAAATTAGCTATTTTTATTAGCCACCTTTATGACCTTTTTATCAGGAACTAGCCACTGTATTATTACAGTCTTTCTAGTTGTTTCTCTCAGCTGCTAGACTGTGAGTTATCTGAGTTCAGGGACAGGGAATTTCTTCATCAGTAGATCACAAGCACTTGATCCATCATTTAGTCAATGGAATGGACGCAGATTTTAGCTGCTTTGTCAATACCTGTAACCGTTGCACACATTGCTTTAAGAGATTTAAGAGGACTGTGCTGGTAAGAGAAGATGTTGGGAAGTGAGCATCCCTCGAGGAGGCCTGTTTCCTTTCTTTGGCGGGTACTGAAGACCCGAAGTTAATTGGCACTATACCGTTTCATTTCGGCCAATGGTGACCGGGGATGGGAGAGGACGTCTGTCCAGGAAGGACTGGAACTGACTCCCAAGCCATGACATGCCTTATCAATGGGATTGACCATATCATACTGATTCTTTAACAGGGTTGTGCTGGCAAATATTTAAAAACTATTCTCCAAGAACAACATAAAGCCCTGATTCGTAGTGTTTGCTGATCACCATGGTGCAAACACTCCCACCAACACCACTTACAAAGCTATGCCACGGTGGTGTTAACCACCTCCCACAATTCCTGCAAATTTACCAGCCAGCCAGTAATGAGCCGGTTCCATCACACCACCGTGAAAACTTCTTACTTCACTCTTTTCTCTCTGTAAAATGTGATCCTATAATGTGACCACCCTGTCTCCAGGTAGAAATATAATGGCAAGCAGGTCCAATGTGAAGGCACCATGGAGATGGTAGTGTTTTAGCAAAGCTGCCTTCTCAGTCCCTCCACTGGCTGCATTTGTCTCCGGGCCAGGATCTGGGCTGATGTCTTCTCTCAAACACCAGCCTGCCCAGCGTTCTGCTCGGAGCAGTATGTATAGTTTTATCCTTTCAATCAGGGTTATGCTCTCCGCAGCAGACTGACTCAATTAGCCTTTCATTCCAGAGTCCAATTGTGAGTCAATTCTGAGGTTGTTAAGCAAAATGAGTCTGGTGGCAGTAGCCTCGTGCTGAGAGACAGTAATCCACATCACGGGGCTGTTCAGTTAATAGTCTACTCGAGAGACCACGAGAAATGGGGAGACACATAGACAGAGTGACCTTTCTTTCGGGCCAGGAGCACAGGGCTGCCAGGTCAGGGAGCGCATCAGGTTGTGTGCATTGATGGAGCCTGAGATGCCTGAACTGTAGTGGGCTTTTGCAAAGTTAGAAGCCTAGTGCCGCTAGACCATTAACTTTCATGCCCAGGAAAATACTTCTGAAATTAACACTCATTCCAAGCTGGATGCCGTTGGAGCCAGCTGAGTAAGCCTGAGCCTCCTTTAGGGATTTCCTCCGAAAAATAAATCTTTTAACCAGGCTACAGAAAATGGCCAGGTTTTATGTGCTTCAGTGTGTTCAATTAGAGTCAGGAAACACCAGTGAGTCTCAGACTGTGGGAGAGACCCAGGCGCACACAGATGGGCGTTGCCCAAGTCTAAAATGGAGGGTTTTGCCAGTCACTTAGCTTCAGCACATGGACCTGTCTGGGAAGCCATATTCAGGGCCTGTCTGAGGAGTGTCAGGTGCTGTTCAAAGAAAATAAAGCCAAGCCCCAGCACCTGCCTTGGGGATCCACAGTGATGGAGCCAGGCACATGACATACGGAGCGTACAGATCGGCACAGATAGGGAGGCTCAGACACATCTTGTTTACAAGGGTTCAAGGAGAGACCGATCTCCCACCAAATGGTGCAGCCTTTGGGGTGTGCTGTGAACTTGGATGATTTCATCAGACCTTTGACTCCCCTCCTACTTAAAGTTGTGACAAAGGGACCCAGCTGTGCTTCCTACGGGCCTTTTACAGACCTTTGTAATCATCACACATACCACCTTGCTCTGTCTGCTTGTTTATACCATAAAATATGCTAAGTAAATACAGTTTCTTGGATGGGGAGAAATACAAATAGCACTGGGTTTGTTGGCTGCCAACTTGGAGGAGTGAACGAGAAGAAAGCTGAGACAACCGCTCATTGTCTGCCATAATTGCTGGAGAATTGAAATTCCCTGGCAGTCCATTGTGTTCTTCACACAGAAACAGAGCTGTTGTCTGCTGCGATGACCTCAGAGGGGCCCGGCTCCCAGTCAGGATTTCTCCAACAATATCCTCTTCAGATTGAAAAATAGCCAGCTGGTCACACAGAGGCCTCTTCCTCCCCAGACCAGAGTGCCTGTGGCCCCTGTCCCCTGCTGGGTCTCTGCACCTTCACCAGCACCCAGGGCTGCCGGGTGGACTGCGCCGGCCCCTGGGGTGTCCCCAGACTGCAGACAGATGCTGCATTTTGATCAGTGGACCCTCCTGGCACCACCTCCAACTGCAGGCCCACCCCACCCAGTCAGAGACAGTGATGGCATTGGACAAAGGGAGCATCCTCTGGTCCCTCTTGCCTTTCCCTTCAATTCCAGAAAGGCAAGCTCCTCCTCATTGTCACTTGGCTGGAATAATCACTGACCCCCGGGCTGGTGGATGAGATATGACTTACAAGACAGATACATGTAGTTTTAAAGCCAGTAGGAATTACGGGAGCAGATGGGCTGCAGGAGCCTATTTTGATGCCAGGAACATGTTTCTGTATAAAGTAAATATTTTCCCAGTGTGGATCTCCATTGAGTGTGCAGAGAAGCATATTTCCTAAAGATGCAAATAAGTCGAGTCAGAAATAAATATTGGATGGAAACTTCAAAGCATCTAGATTTCTCTAGTTGTAGGCCCTCAAGACTTCTCTGCAAATAAGCAGATGCACAGGTGGGTGAGGGCTGGGGAGGGAGGGGACGGTTGGGGGGGTTGTGTGAGATGAGATGCTAACATTTTAAGGCTTCGCATTTTTTATATTTGGGGGGATGGAGAAAGGCATATCAACCAAGGAATAAAGAAACGTTATGTCTGCCTAGAGGCTCGGGATATTTTAAAACACCCTCCCTCCTTTCTTCCTATTGCAGATCTCGCCTTGCTGATTTTTTTACCAACTGCCAGCCGGAGTCCAGGGCTGTCAGCAGCTGTCTGAAGGAAAACTACGCGGACTGCCTCCTTGCCTACTCAGGCCTTATTGGTAAGATCGAGGAGAAGCAGGACAGGAGAAATGTCTGGTTTACAAATACTCGTGGCCTTTGTAACCTGGCACTACCTGGGAAAGCAGCAATCTCCCAGTCACCCTCTGGGATTTAGATGTTAGGTTTCTAGAACTCACCTGTAAAAAGAAAAAAAGAAAAAGCAAAAATGAGGCCAGTGGACACACACAAAGGCAAAGGGATTTATTAAGGAGCAGAAAAGACCTGTGAAGCTTCTCAGTTGCAGAACTGACCCCCTGAAACCAAAGTGGGGAAAAGCCTGTTTAGGGAACAGGAAAGCAAGTCAGACCAAGTCAGTTGAATTAGGGAACTCTGGATTTCCAAAGGGAACTTGGAAGTCACTCATTCTGGGGAAATCAAAAAGGTCGTTTCCCAGAAATGGCCCTTTGGAAAGAAAACCCCTAACTACTGGGATCTTTCTCACCATTAATGTTCTTGGTAACTCAGCTCCTGGTGCGCAAGAGGTGATTTAGCCAACCTATTTTTTTTCCCTGAGAACATACATAGCAGAAACAGTACTTTGCTTTCTTTCAAGACCTGAGGTGTAAGAAGAACCAGGTTCTCAGTGTTCAGGAGGACAGTCCAATTCAGCAAGGTCCCAGCGAGTTGGGAGAGAGCCAGAATTTAGGCAAATTGGTGCCCGTGGGTAAGCTTGGCAGGCAGGAGGACAGGCGGGTGCTCCAGGTTCCAGGGACTGCAGAAGCCTCGGTGACAGGGCTCTAATGTTATAGCTGACATTTGAGAATGAGTGCATGGTGTAGGCTGTGCAGGGGTGAGGAGAGTCAAGGTGGTCAGAGCGTGATGGCGCGGCCAGGGTGAGTGCTCCTGCCAAGGTCACCCAAATCTCCAGTCAGGAAGAGCTCCCTACCAGAAGTGACAGTACCGACTGAATTCTTTGTCACCGGAGTGTCTTCAGCAAGAGCTATGGGAAAATCCACAGTGGTACTTCATGCAGGGATATGACGGGTGTCTGCATATCTGTCCCCCTCTTTTTGAAAGGATACCTGTGCCCTGATGGGTGATACCTTTCACCAAGTTGCTGACCATTTTCTTTTTAAGATTTTATTTATTTATTTTTAGAGAGAGGGGAAAGGGAAGGAGAAAGAGAGGGAGAGAAACATCGATTGGTTGCCTCTCACACGCACCCCAAATGGGGACCAGCCGGCAACCCGGGCATGTAGCGTGACCGGAAATCAAACTGGTAACCTTTCAATTTGCAGGACGATCCCCGACCAACTGAGCCACACAGGTCAGAGCTGTTGACCATTGTTATGGATATGTCCAATGAGTGTATCTTCCTTAAGTCAGTATTCCAAATTGCAATTTGCTCTTTCCATTTCTTAAATAAATTAATCCCCAGGAGAGATTACTTATCAACTATGGAATTACAGGTTTAAGAAATAACAGAAGTAATGAAGGCATGCTCATTGTAAAACATTTTAAACAAGAGAGAGAGAGAAGCCCAAAGAAAACAGTATTAAGGATCTGCAAGTCCACTCCCAGGTGTAATTGCTATTAATACCTTAGCCCCTATCCCTCCAGACATACGTGCTCATTAAATCACCCTGAGCAGCCAAGGGAAACAGTCACATGCCTGAGGATGATGAAACCCTCATCACTGAATGGAATGCTGGTCAAGGCAATGCATTCTACAGACCAATATGCATTTCCCTGTTGGGTCCAGATCTCTCCCTCCACACTGGTCATTGGGTTCTAATGTCTTTGAGGACAAAGCTTACTCCTACTTCTTCCATATGTCAGGGATCCGCCATGGTGCCAGGCATGCTTAGTAGATGCATTTTAACCTCTTTGCTCAGTTCCTTTCTCACCCGAAGTTAGGAGCTCCCTCTCTGTTATGGGTCCAAGTTCTCGTCTTAAGGTATGATGGCATATAATTGAGTTCAAGTCAGTAAGGAATGTAAAGCAAAGAAGATGTGCCCTTGGCCCAGAAGAGGTTACAAAGAAATTGTTTTCCATTTGTGAACCAGATGTATCCTGTGAATCACTGGCCACTTATTTCTTCTTACTTCCACCAAATATATAAACACAGAAGGCTTCTTGGCATGAGTAGGCATTGCCTGGTGTGAGCCACCCAGGGGAAAGACATTTGGGTTGTATGAAGTATAAATGCATTGTTTATTTGTGCCAACACAGAACTCATCAGAGAAACCATAAACAAGGGGAAATGTAGGCAAGAGAGACCACCCAGTATTTCTGAGGACTTTCGAGGACTATTGAGACAATGATCTAGGAGCCATCAGCTTAGAGAATTTCCACTGTTTGCTTCCAATTCCTTCACGACTTAGAAGACTTTATTTAAGTCACTGGGTGTCTGGTGAGCAGAACCTACATTCGGGGTGTGGGGTAACACATAAGGAGAGCTTTGAGGCTTCCCTTGTTGCTCTGAAGAAGCCATTTGCTTCCGAGGGAGGTAGATTCCAAGCCCGAAAAGGGTTTTTAAGATATGTAAAACCAGCTCTATCTATTTATGAAGATTAATGACATCTTCACGAAAATGCAAGGGATTTGGCAACTCATGCATTCAAAGTTAATTCTCTCCTATTCCATGACATGCATACCATTTGTGCAGGAAAAAAATATACCCTGAGAGTACAGCTCAAGGAGTTCTGTTATAATTTTTTAAGTAAATGTGTAAATTACTTTATGTGCTCAAGATAAATGGCCAAGAAAATGCACTGCTTAACATAATTTCCCACTCAGCAAACACAATGCCAGTAATTATCTACGGTGCATCCGCCATCAAAGGAACATTTGTTTCTCTTCAGGCTGCAGAATCCATATCATCACAGCAGAACAAAACACCTTGTTTCTACTCTTTTAGGCACAGTCATGACCCCCAACTACATAGACTCCAGCAGCCTCAGCGTGGCCCCCTGGTGCGACTGCAGCAACAGTGGGAATGACCTGGAGGAGTGCTCCAAGTTTCTGAATTTCTTCAAGGACAATACGTGTCTTAGTAAGTTTTTTAAAAAATAGGAAACAAACACGTTTTTTCTCTCTGAGCCCCCAAGACTGCTCCCGTGTTCCTTGTGCTCCTTCTTTCTGGATTCTGCCTTCTCTCTTTCTCCCTCCCTCTCGTTCCCGGTGCATCCAGCTCCTTCGGGCCCTCCCTGGATAATGCAGCGGGGGACACAGCAAGTGGTCAATGGGGCGCTGCCGAGGCTGCGACTCAAAAAGCTCAAGCGAGCACGAGATTCCAATAATCGAGGGTCTGTTTTGTGGGAAGGAACACTTCTACCCACAGATCAAATTTTGATCTTGGCAACCAGCGCCGAGTCTGTTCCAAATTTCTTTTTTTTAAATCTGAGTGCAATATACAAGTGAGATGCTCTGACAAATTAGGTAAGGGTAGGCCTCTAAGGGCTCTCTGAGAAAAATTAGAAGTTAACATCAATAGCCCCCGTGATGTTCCAGGTTGGCTCGGGGAAGAAGCAACCATTCTCGAGTGGGAGAAGCTGGCTGTGCAGCCAGGAGCCTCTCAGGATGGTTGGTCATCTCCGGAGGCGGAGATGAGCCCTGTGGGGGGAGGTGGCTCCGGCTTGGAAATAGTCCCGGTTATTATTGCAATATCCTTTCGTCGAGTGGGAAACATGCTTCACCAGGCAGGAGAGATGGAGAGAACATGTGCAGGTATGAACAGCATTCTTCAGATGAACTTCAGAAGCACTGTGCCAGGTCTCTCTCCACCCACAGAGGTGTGCATGCCCCAGGTGATGAGTCAGCTGAGACGTCTGAGTACCTCAACTCAGATTCTGTGGTGGTCACTGTGAAGGTACTCAGTGTCTTCGGTTCACTCTGCAGGAAGTCTGACATATACACTATCTTACTCGCTGTACTGTGCACAAGAGTCCGAGGAGATGGTGCTGTTATTATGTCCATTTCACAGTTGAATGAATGGCTGGTCTTCACATAGACCATCCATGCCAAAGACAGGATCCAAAGCCTGAGTCCCTTCTTCTTCAGCCCCTTGTCCCCTGAGGACTTTTTGTCATGCCTGCTGTGGAAGGGCCCATTGCACAAGAACATATAGCTGAACATCAAGGACCAGGTATGACTTCCGAGTGGCAGGTGTGGACCAAGTTCCTAGGAATCAGGGCTCAGCCACCCCTCTGAGAGTGCTGTCCTTCAGTGACAGTTTCTCCACGAGCTGCTGCTGTAGGGGGGCTAATTTCTGAAGAAGGACCCCACAACTTGCCATGTGCACACATTGGAAAACTTCTCAGTGTTGCTTTTCGAAAACCTCCCCGTTGTGCCCTTCGTTGAGAAGACAAATCTCAATGACTTGCTCACTCGGTTCTTGAATCAAGTGGCTGTAGCCAAATCATTAAAACTAAACCAAGCTTTGGGACACTGAAATGAAATTCCAGCCCACAAAACTAGCCTCAAGTATGGCGTCATTTGCCAAGACATAGGGCATACTGTGGGCCTCTTGTTCAGTCTTGACTTTTTTTTTTTTAAGTTTACATACCATATCTCCTCTTTTTCACATCCTGCATGTTCTCCTGGCAGAATACAAGATCTAATGAAGATAAAGCAATGACAATAGAGGTCAGCGTGAGAAAAGACATTCATCCTGGCTGAAAAAGCGCTCTCTCACGGAGAACCTAAAGTCGTCCTTGCTTAATGATATTTCGGCGAAAGGGAGAATAGTCTGGCATCTAATTGCTAATGACTTTTCAATAAAAATAAATGCATTTGGTCTTCAGCAGGGACGAAAGCCAGCCAGAACTTTTTACAGTCCCTCCATTTATACTTGGTTTAGAAGGGGCACAGCATACCAAACACAGTGCTGTGGATTCAGTCTCTGGCAGAGGCCCTAGAGTAGAAGGAACTGGAATTTGCACATTCCAACCCAAATGCAATAACCCAATTCTGCTCTCTTGAAATTACTCAACCCTCCCCCAGGCTCCCCTATCACGAACAGCACTCCAACCTACTGTTTACTTCTGGTTTTTGCAGAGTGGGGTGGGGTGGGGGGAGCAGTGATTTTTACACCAAAGTGTAGGACAGACGTCAGGGGCAGAGAGAAGAAAGAATGGGCTGAAGATGGATGTGACCGTTACTGTCACTCACGTCTTTCCTTAGATGCCACCTTCCCTTCCCTGGATCACTTCATCTAAACTGCGGCTCCCCATTCCCACCCAGGGCTCCCTGTACTCATCCACCTGCTTCCACTTTCTCCAAGCATTTCTTCCTGCCTAACGTATTAATAGATTTTACTTATTTCCTCCCAGGCAGAACGTGACCTCCGTGAGGGGAGGCACTTGGTGTTTCATTGCTATCAGCGTTCATAGCTGCATCCCCGGTGCAGAGCTGTGCCTGGCACGCAGTACATGTTCCGTTGACATTTAAATGAACAAACGAGCAAGTGAACAACCCTCCCCCACCCCACATGCCAGTGCAAACACGTTGACAAGCACAGGTAGCGTCAATGAATGCCAGAGAGTCTCTTGAATCTACCTGTCTTGAGAAGAGAAAGGAAAGCTGTTCTTCTCTTGTCGTTGCTCTGGGTCACCCAAGGAAACCAGCCCCCCATATACCTTTCTCTGTCTCACCCACCTGCCGGGTCACCATATACCTTTCTCTGTCTCACCCACCCACCGGGTCATGTACCGGCACTAAAAGCGTAGAAAGCATGTGTATTCATTCGAAGCTGTTTCTCACAGCCTTCAACATGTAAAGTTGTTAGAAAACAAGTTCCCAATTTTCTGAACTTAAGGGATAACAATTTTAGAAGAAAATGTCATTTCTGAGAGGAACATTAGGCTTAAATTATTCTGTCTTGTGTATCAAGAAATGCCAGCTAAGAGTCATATATTAACAATTTGCACATTCAGGTCCCAAATGGAGGAGTTTGATTTCTTATACAATGAATATGAAATAAAGAAATTCCTAAATCCAGGCCAAATCCCCGAAGACCTGATTAAACTGTTTTTTATGCATTTGGGGGAGGGGAACGGCACAACCGATTTACTCTTGCCGTACAAACAATCTAATCCCATGAACTTGTAATAAGCTTTTAAAATTTTACATTTTAAACTTTTCATATGAGCAGGGCTGTTCCTACCTAATTATGCAGATTTTGTTTAGAAGACTGGGAGCAGAGAGGGATAAAATAATCTCACTTAAATTTTCACTGGACTATTGCCGAGGTTCCAGGTGAATCCTTCCTTTAAAGAAACTGGTTGCGGTTGTTCTGGGAGCATCGCCCGCCTCGGAGTACGTGTTCTGTGCTACTGAATCCCAGTTTTTGCTGTTTGATTTTATTGCCTGACAAATGAATGTGAATGCCACTGAGTGACATCAGTCTCATAATTAGGGGTGTTAGGCTTTTTTTTTTTAAGCACTAATGAGTTTGCTTTTAGTATAGAATTTTGACAGAGCACAAAGCTTTCCTTAGAAGATGACACAGTGGTTGTGACCCCACATAACAGGTCTGAGGCTGGGTTTCAAAGGGTTCAACCGATGAGAATTTCAAGGCAAGGACCTGGCTCACAAAGAGGAACACAATAAATGTGGGTTGCAGCTGGAGCGTCCAAGTGTCCAGCTCAGTGTTTAATGAATGAATTGATTTTTGAACGTCTCACCCAATGGCTGGCTCTCCACACACGTCGGGTAGACAGTTGGATGGGTTTCGGTCAGAAAAATCCAATGCTATATTCAGAGTTTCTAGTGTGCCTCTCTGGCTTTATGTAGCTTGTCTGGCACATTTGCTGCTTGACTTTGAAATTGGATTTCCTCCTGTTTTACTGCAGAAAATGCAATTCAAGCTTTTGGCAATGGTTCCGATGTCACTGTGTGGCAGCCCGCCCTCCCAGTTCAGACCACCACTGCCACCACCACCACAGCCTTCCGGGTCAAGAACCAACCCCTGGGGCCAGCAGGGTCTGAGAATGAAATCCCCACTCACGTTTTACCACCTTGTGCAAACTTACAGGTAAGAGTGGGCCAAACCCCCTGTCAGAGCTCAATTTGGCAGGACACAGGCCTGTTGGCTTTAGAGATAGTTGGTGACTGATGCCCAGGTTTGAATCCTAAACGTACATTTTAACCATGGTGAATGGAGATTGGGAAGTGACAAAGTGGAGAGGAAGATGGACTTTGGAACTAACAGCCATTTACTAGGGTGTGGCTTTGGTTTAAGGCTCCTGTGTTGTGTCTCTGCCTCTAGTTTCTGCACCTGCAATGACGGGGTAGGCGGCTGGGCACATAGACCCTTAAGGATTTTATTTGTAGGGCCATCAAGCTAGATTGGCTCTTTTTTTTTTTTTTTAAGCTTATTCCATGTTCTCTACAAAGCAGCAGCATCTTGAAAACAAAGGAGCTTTTGGTTTTTGTCCCCATCACTGCCACTTAAATGGAATGATGTAACTGCATCACCAGGTAAACCAGACAGTGTTCCTAGTGAAGCCTTAGCTCGAACCTAGAGTCCCGTAGGGTCGTTCAGGAAGCAAAAGAAAAGGCCCTTCCGCAGTGAGAGGTGCTCTGAGGAGCTGCCTGCAAACCCCTTGCGGGCACACAGTCCAGGGAGCATGGCCCAGAGACTTCCTTGGGGTCAACTCGGATCTCCAGGGGCAGGACCGCCCTGCACTCAGAGTGGTTTCTTGGCTTTCATCAAAGCAGTGTGTTTATTCTGCCTTTTTATGGATTTTTCCATAGTAATGAGTATTCAGCTGTTTGGCAAGACATTGCATACTTACATGTTCACCAAGTATTTTTGCACACTTGACCTCTTTGAACATTACCCTCCTGGCAGCTGTGGGAGAGATGCTCTTATGACAGTCCCATCAGCCTTGTTTTTTCATTTGAGGACTGGGGGTCTCAGCGAGGTAACACTTGCAATAGAGCCTGCAGAGCTGGTAAGTTACAGAGTGAGTGCTGGGGCCCGGGGGCTTTGTGTTCTTTTTTGGCCCTTCCTGTACTGTGGGGTAGTGGTGACTTCCCCACGACATGGTGACTTCTGCCTCCTCCTGTGGAAGGGGACATTAGCCAAGTACCGTGCCGTCACGCTTGTCACTGAAGTACTTCGTCCCCTCCCTCCCCTCACCCCCTGCTAAGGATCAGTCCCACCAGAATGCTTCCTAGAGCCTACTTTTGCCAATTGCCACCTTTCCCCACACCCACTTTGCTCCTTTTCTAGAACATGTTGGGGCAGTTTTTTCACTTCTGATTTCTGTGATATCTTCTCACTCCTGCGTCTCCCCTCTTCTTCGTGGATACCCTCCATGCTACTTAGCTTTGGTCTCCGTCCTCTGTCCTCCTGGGTCTCCACGCCCTACACAAACCCTCAGCCACACAGCCTCAGGTCACCCACATGTTCTTCCTGCTTCTAAAGCATTTCTTGAGCACATCCATCTCCAAGGGAGTGTGCAAAAAAAAACCACGCCAGACTGGGAAGAAACCTGGTGGTGTGGGGAGGGAGGGGCGTGCCCTATGGCATCCTGCAGCGGGAGCCTGAGGTTCAAGGCGGGGACGTGATATACCCGCACAAAGTCCCCCAGCCAGTTGGAAGTAGGTAGAGAACTAGACACAGCTTTTCAGAGGCCAACTCTCTTCTTCAGCTCTGGCCGGTGCTCAGCATCCTGCTTTCTTCAAGCGATGCCTTTTGTTCTTGTTGGGTCCACTCAGATCCTAGCATCAGCAAAGACAAGTGGGCAGGTGAGGGATAGGGTGCAGCTATCATAAAGTGCTAACAGTGGGCCAGAGGTGCTCCTGAGTGGCAGAAGAAGCGCACCCTGCTGCAGCCAAACCAGGGTCCCCTCCACTTGGGTCTCGATGTGCAGAGCATGACTACAGAGGTGGCATTCAGCCTGTGCATTTAACTCCTGTGTTTTGGGAACTTGGTGAAGATGGGCATTCAATAAAAATTCTGTTCTCGGTGTACTTCAGCTGGTAGGCAAGATGCAGCTCGTCAACATGCTTGGAAGGTCAGACTAAGCTGATAGATGCCATCACAGAAGAACCATCATTAATGGAAAACCACGGAATTGGAATTTCCCCTGGGAGTGGAAGAGGGGCCTGTCAGCCATACAGAGGGGTTCTTTCCTGTCTACACCTGCCGCCCCAATGCCCCACTTCTGCTTCCCATGGCACTGTGCATGGCTTGGCCACACAGTATTTTGCCTCCAACACAGATGTACCCAGTCACCCCTCCATGCCCGGAGGACTTGGTATGTTGCAGGGTTGCCCTGGCAATGTCAGAGGACACATGAGCTCTATTCCCAAGAAACAGAGCCTTTGCTTCTCCTGTGCCAGCGGTGGGACCTGGGCCTCATCAATTGAGGGGCATGGTAAAATGAAGGCCTGGTGTTTATGTCAGGGCAGCCCTTTGCATTCTCAGTCGAGGGGAAAAGGAGGTGTGGGACTCCTGAGCAGTGAGGTGATGGCCACACCTGTCTCCCCAGTGACACACACCACAGAGTCCACATCTCTTTCAGTTTAACAGCATTTCCCTTGCTGGGAGCCCTTCAGGGTCCTCAAAACCTTCCCCTTCCCCCTAAGCTGACTCCTGCTTTTCGTACATGGGAGGCAGGGGCAAGGCAGCTGAGCCTGTGTTCGGACCCAGGCTCTTATCCTCACCGGCATCAGGGCCTCCCCAAGCCTCAGCCCCCTCATCTGTTGAGACTAGGGGACGGCCTGGCTGCTAGAGTTGGGAGGGTTCAAACGAGGCGATGCCTCAGTGCTTGGGGCAGAGTGAACGCTCCAGGCTTGCGCTTTACAAGTGTCACGTGCAATGCCTGATTGCCCATCGGTGAGCAGATGGTGGTGCTGTGCCTCTCGTGGGGGAGGGGCTGGTTTACGCTATGGAACACTGTCGTGCGTTGAGTGCCAACAGGTGTATGAGGTACTTCACTTTTTTTGAAACATTTCACCTGCTTTGTACTCTTTACTTCTTACAGCAGCCCATGACTCAGGTATGCCAGACATCTCTCCCTTTTACAAATGAGGCAACTGAGGCAGGGAAAGGCCAGTGACTTAACTGAGCTCACACAGCAATTCCCTGGCAGGGCTGGGCTTTCTGGCTCCGAGGCCAGGGTACATTTGCCTTGTTCCGTGGTGATGAACTTTTGCCTTGTTCCATGACCTTGGACAACCTGAGCTCTTTCTTTGAATTAGGAATGAACAGAGAGGATGAAGTGAAAAATAGAAAAGGAGGTCATGCAGCATTTGTCTCTCTGTGTCTGGCTTATTTCACTTAGCAGACTGTCTTCCAGGTCCGTGTGGAATCTACAACAGTTCATTCAGAGAGCAGAATGGTGATTACAGTGGGCCAGGGGTGGGCAGTGGGAGATGTTGGGCTTTAAAGGGTGCAGTTTCAGTTGTGCAGGATGAGTAAGGCCTGGAGATCTAGTGTACACCATGGTGGGCACTAAGTATTGTGTACTTAGAATGTGCTCAGATGGTAGATCTTACATATTCTTGCCAACCCCCCCACCTCCGTGGTAACCATGTGTTAATTAGCTCGATTGTGGTAAACCTTTCACAATGTATCCATGTACATCAAAGCATCACATTGTGTGCCTTACATACATACAATATTTTGTCAGTTAGAACTCAGTAAAACTGCAGGGGAAGAAAAGGTGAGAGGGAAGAGGCTGCCCAGTTCCTCCTGAAGATGCCGATGTGAGTGACGGGACAACACAAAGCCCCTATTTGGGCTGGATTGCTTCCTGCCATCATCGTTCTAGGAGACAGGGTACTGGGGAAGGCCTGAAAGTTGTCCAGGACAGCTTCCTGCAGCTTGGTGATCTCTTTAGGATGACTTAGATGAAGAATGGTAGAAAGAATCACCCGAGGCCAGAGGATCAGTCCGGGAAGAACAAGTGGCGAGAGGCGGGCCTCGGCCCCTGAGAACGTGGTCCCTGGCACTAAGCTAGGATGCTTGCTATGGCACCGTGCCCCCAGGAGACTCGTTCTCCCCATCCATCCTTCCCTTGCCTGACTGTCTCCAGATAAATCACCGTTTGGCAGTGGATCCTAGAAATACCTTAGAATACCGTTTGTCCAGGTCACATGTGTCGTTACTCAGAATAGAACTGACTTAAACCAGCCTGGGACCCATTGGTAACAGATTTGGAGAAAGCCAGGTGTCTTTGGCAGCTCTAAAGTTCACTTCCCTTGAGAAACACCTTCTTGTAATATTTTAAAATATACAATAATATGAGAACACTCTTGGGGGCTTGAGTTTCTGTCTTAACATTTGAGCTAGATTTCCCCCTTGGACAGGAAGAAATAAGAATAAACATTTTCAAAAGTCAGCCTCAACGTGTAATTATCAACAAACCAAACACAGTTCCGTTTGGGGAAGTGGTGGCCTTGGGGGGGGTACATACAAGACTCATCTGCAGTTTCTGTGAAAGGTTCGGCTTTAAAAAAGGAAAGTTGATTGATTAGTATGAAATGTCATGGAAATGTCCAAGTGCTGGCTCCCTGAGGCACTAAAATACCAGGTTGTGGGTAACCCGCCAAGTTCCCGTGTTGGGATTAATTGGCAGTCATATTAGTAACAGGTATGACACAGACAGTACTATTGTCGGCACGTCCCTTTGACTCAGACATCAATGGTCATGTGAGAAACAAAGAAATATTAAAAAGGCTACCAATTATTTCATCTTCTGTGCACTTGACTGGTCTGGTAGCTGGAAAAAGCTCAGGATATGTGAAGCAAATGGATTGCACTTGTCATTTATTTAAAGTACATATCTTTGGGAGGTGTAAGTATTGGCAAAAATCTTTATTTGACATCACTGTCCACTGCTTAACTCTGGTGGCCACCTCTCCAAATGTCATTTGTGGGCCCCTGATGTCCATGGTCAAATAGGGTTATAGAGACTGAAACGTAGAGGCTTGGGGCTCAGGCTGAGGACCCCTGAGAAGTTTAACTGCCCCTGCCCCTTTCCTGGAAAGAGGTGTGATGGGTGGCTGAAAGGAGAAAGTGAAGAGATCGGGGCCCACACTCAGAGCCAAGGCCAGTGGGATGGATTTAGGGTAGTTATGGGCTGTGTGGGAGCTCTGGGGAACAGGGTGGGCCATACTCAAAGTCGGTTGTTTTGTCTCTTTGCTTCTTTGGGGGAGCCAAATAAAAGGTATCTGTGGGTGAGGCATGGAGAGCCAGCAGTTGTAGATCCCAAGTTCAATGGCCCCACCCATCCGAATGGGACCTATAAGGCAGCTTTCCCAGTCATAAAAGCTGTGAGCAGGGTCCCAATGGATAGTCTGCAAGAATGCTGACTGCTAAAATTGGCAACACAGAGGCCCGCTCTCCCCTTCTCCCCTCCCTGATCTTGTCATCTACTTTGGTGGCCAGGGGTCCCACAGCTGGGATATTGATGGCCCTCTGTGGGCCAAGGGAGTGGGCATCTTGCAGCAGAGGACGACCTACAACATTCACTGAATTCCAGTTACATCTACATCTCCTGGGCCCTCCAGGAAAGGCTCACACTAGTCCCTCCCCTTCCCAGAGCACAGTTTGGAGCTTACAGATATGAGCTGGCCACGAGCAGGCTGCAATACATTGTTTACAGACTGGTACTCCCACCAATCTGTGGAAAGGGCAGGTGGGGTTTGCCCATCTTTAACACCTGCTCATAACCTCTATGTGGAGTATTTGAATATTAGAAATATTGAATATTAGAAAACTGCATTAGAATGTTGAAAACAATCTCTATCTGAAATAAGACTTTGCATCCTGGAAGAACAGCAAGCACCCTGGCCCTTCCCCAGTATCTCAGGAGACCTAAAAGAGCCCATGTGTGCTGGACAGGGCCAGACCAGACCGGAAAAGATTTCAAAAGTCTTCTCAGGGCCAAACCCCATAAGTCTGGGTGTGGCAGCAGGGCGATTGTCTGAACCTGCTAAATACCCAGGACTCCAATGGCTGTGACCAAGTGAAAATTTTAAGTGTTGAGTTTTAAAAGGAAAGTTGCCAATGGGTGTTCTGTAAATCATTTGTGCCAGCGGACTGACCCCATTATGTCAGCTAATCCTGGAAATACAGGAGGTAAATTTAAATCTTCTAGCACAAAGCACTTAATCAATATTCTAAATGTTTTTCTTGCAATTTATGCTAGCAGAGCAATAGGGTGCTTTGGTGTCCCGTTAATCTTCACTGGAGAGTGGGTGCCTGGGAGAAGGGCTAGGGTGGTGATTTTGCACAAGGTAACTTGTGGACGGGCAGGAAGCTGGAAGGGGAGAGGAAAGTGCTTATTTCCAAACCAGGCCCCTGGCGTGGAGCCGCTCACCCTGTGTACTCATGCCACCCCTTCCAGCAGGCAGACCTACTCTGTGGGCACCTCCTTAGAGCTTTCTTTGTCACCTGTGGTTGACAGCCTAGGAATTGCCTTGAAGGGAAGAGCGTGAACTTGGGACTTAGTTGGACCTGAGTGAAAATCCCAGCTCATTTCCTATTGCTGTGTGACCTGGGGCAGACTTCTTACCCTTTCTGGATGTCTGCTGGAAAACCTGCCTCTTGGGTTTGTGTGAGGATAAAAGAACTAGCCTGCATGCAAAGAGCCCAGGAGGACTGGCCAACCCACTACACTCAGTGAGTGGCCACCATTCCTATGGTGACGGAAGAGATGGGTTAGTTAGATCTTTAAATCTGGACACTGGAGCTACAAAGGAAGGGCCCCGGGGCTGGGGGCCACAGAGGGAAAAGAGATGGTCCTCCTTAGGCTTTTGCCTCCTTAATTTGTAAGAAGCATTTGAACCAAATGATATCCTGCTGGTCCTAAGATGTGGTCATTGTAGACCAAGGAAGGAGGGGACGGGGTGGGATGGTCCCTGGACCCCAGGCTAAGAAGGGAGAGAAACCAAAAGGCAATAAACAAAGGGCCAGATGTGCGGGGTTAGAACTGCCCCCAAGTCTATCGCTCTGTGCCCAGAAGGAGTCTCCTGGGAGCTACATCCTAACAATCCACTTGGAGTTGTCACTTGGAGCAGTGACAGGGGTCAGATCTGGGTCCAGCCTGGGGACCGTGAGAATGGGAACCGTCTGCCAGGGGCTATTGCCACGTCTCTCTAATCAGTGCTGACATTGGGAAGAGGCGACACAATTGTAAACAGAAACCACTCTTACTTGCAGACAAGATGGTGCTTGAGAACGAGCCCTGCCTCATAGCCTCATCGAAGACCCAGGTTTGGCAGTCCCGCCCACATCTGCATTCCACCAGCACCGTCACTTGCTCAAAGTCTGTCCTCAAACTTGGTTACTGGGTATACTGTTAACAACACTTGTGAGACACACGTGAGTCCGTGTGCTCGCTCTCTCCATAAATACTCAACTCAAAACAATAAAAACGTTTGTATGCCACCTAAATGATGTCATGTGCACCAGTGGTTCGCAGACCCCACTTTGGGAAACATGAACCTTCTAATCATATGACAGACCCCGGAACTATTACTTAGATGACCTGCATCACCTCTTCTTTTTATGGTGTGGTATTAATAAAGCAGGTGTGAATAGCACTCCACATGAGTTGAGTGCTGATCTAAGCACATTGTATACATATATGTGTATATGTACATGGTACATTATATTCTACATATATATCATGCTATATATGCATTGTATACTTATATATGTATTCACACACATTTAACGCTGATCGTAGCCTTGTGAGGTCAGTACTATTGTTATTCCCATCGTTTTGGACAGCACACCTGAGACTCAGAGGGGCTTGACCAGGAGAGGAGAAATGGTAAAGCAGCCTTTTCCCCTCCATGCATTTTAAATGGCTACACTGCATTACCTGAATCAGAGCACTTTACCTTTTTGTTTCTGGATAACATTATTCATTCAACATAGATTAAATCAGTCTCCGAAATCTTGTGGAACAGCTGGCAGATGGAAGTGCCAGCCTGGTTCGTAAACCAGTGCAAAGAAAGGCAATGATGCCTGTTCCGACACCAACTGGTGTCCTGCAGCACAACTCAATTCTGACGCCAGGCCCCGGCGTTCGCACAGAGCCCACAGGTGCAGGACGTGGCCCCAGCAAGGCTGCCCTTGCTTCAGACACCAACCACACTTTAGGGGTCCTCAGGCCCCCTGCACTCTGACTAAGCAGCTACGCATTCAAGGATTCCCACAACCACCCTAATAACTCAGGAAGGAGTTGGAATTGCATTTTTACTATAAAGGATACAGATCAGGACTAGCCAAATGGAGAGATACTTAGGCTGATACTTGAGCTCTGGGGGGGCTTCCAATGAAGAGCTCTGCACCCCTCTTCTATGGAAGGTGGATACATCACCTCCACCCCCTCCCCCACCAGCACATCAAAGTACTCACCAACTAGGAAGCGTCAGTGACCAGAGTTTTAATTGAAGTTTCATTATAAATGCATGACTGGCCCGCTGAGCACTGGAGTGCAACTTTCTACCCCTTTGCTCCCTGGAGGTCAGGGGACCAGGCTGACTTTGTGTGGCTCTGGCCCCGACCCCTTGAGCCATGGTTGGTCTTTCTAGAGGCAGCCCCCATCCTGAGTCACCTCGCTAAATTCAGGTATTCTCCAAAGTGCTTCTGATTAACAAAGACACTCCGATCACTCAAGAACTCCCCAGGGTTTAGAGGTTATCTCCCAGGAGCCAGGAACAAAAGCTAGTCAAGTTCTAATTTTAGTTCTAGGGACCAACTGTGAAACTCCTCCTGAGGAAGCTGGAGTTGAAATTTTGAACATGCTCTCCTCACTTCACCACTTCCTGGCCGTGGAATCTGGGGTGACTTACTTATTCTCTCTGCCTCAGTTTCCTCATCCACGAAAGGGGGATGGTAGTGCTAGAGCCTCCTGGGGGTTATGAGGTTGAAGTGTGATCCTGTGTGTAAAGCATGCTCAGAGACGGTACTACTATGTAGGATTTTATTCTTTGTAAGTTCATGGGTCTCTTGGCACTTGGATGTCCCCAGCCCCCTTTTGTCCCACCTTCAGTAACGGAGAAATGCTCCGAAGGACCAGACTGAGTTATGTAGTGCTTTACAGGGCCTGTTTCCCAGGGGCTTTTCTAGACTTGGTAGCTGGTGGGGTTTTGCCCCTGTAGAGCTGTTCTGCATAAAGGACAAGGCCTTGTCAAGGTGACGGTTTTGTTTTATTTTAAATCCTCACTAGAGGATAGATTTTTGTGGATTTGAGAGGGAGAGAGAGAGAAACATCGATCGGTTGCCTCCCGTTCGAAGCCCTGACTGGGGATCAAACCTGGTATTTGCTGTGAACGAGAATCAAACCCTCAGCCCTTTCGTAGAACATGACGGTCCTCCGACTAACTGAGCCCCCGCCCCCACCCCGGGCAGGTCCAGAGTGATGGTTTTGAAATGTAATTTAGAGTCAGGTGATTCTCTGTAGGAATCTGCCTGGGCGTTCTTTGCTGCGGGCTGCACGCTTCTGTGCCGACCTTGGAAACTTCAGCAAGGATTGTTCAGTGGCCTCCCAGTCATGACTTGAACAGTTCTCCAAATGGGCTCGCTCCACCTCCACCCTGTTGACGTTTTGGGCCAGATAATTTGCTGTCGTGAGGCAGGAGTGTGTTCAGCAGTGCCCTTGGCCTCCGCTGTCTAGTTGCCTGGAGCACCTTTCCCCAATGGTGACAACAAAAAATGTCCTGGGACATAGCCAAATGTCCCCTGGGTGGCAAAATCACAGCTGGTTGAGGATCACTTCCCAGGAATCAAGTGGGGTCTACCTAAAAGACCCCCTGTCCTTCCTACTAACAGAGGAAGTAGAGGCATTTGAGAGTCTTGTCAGGGTTCGACCTTCTTCCATGGTCAGGAGCACAGGACTGGCAGGAGCGGATCAGTGCATTGGATCAACAGACCTTTCCTAGTAGTGCAGGCCAGGACACTGAACAGGGTGCCTGTGGTCACCATGCGGTGCCCATTTTGGGACACACATTCATTTTTGTAGGATAGCACTCCCCTCAGAGAGGGACTCTTGGGTAGTATTGTAGGTGTGGGTAACTGAGGCTCCGGACTGTGTTCTCATCCTCCAGGGACCTGCCAGAGTCCGCAGCCCTTTGGGGCCTCACACTGTCACCTTTTTGGGTGATGTTTTTATCCATCTAGCACTCTGGCCTTGTACCCTACAGGTGACATTTCCATGGAGACTTTGCCAAATGACCAGAGTGGATGGAAGTGTTTGTACCAAACCACAGAGGAGTTTCTCACATATAGACGTTGTGGAGGGTGTTTTAGGAGGGGTAGGGATTGGCTGGGATCCTATGGCCCGAGCCAGACACATCAATGCCGAGCCCTCTGCACTTGCTCTGAATCTAAATGATTGTGGCAACATAGATGCTACGTCCTGAGCCTTTTGTTTTAAGAAAATGGTCTTGGTGCCACATGGTACTTGTGCTATTTGGCTTATGGTCTTTGTGAGGTTTCCATCATTTCTGCATATTACAGAGCGTTTTCTAGGATCCACTGTGTTGTTGTGGCCTCATTAAGAAAAACAATCCAAATGTTGGCTATACCTAGCATTTCCTTTGCATAATGGTCTCCTGCTCAGAGTGAGTTGATTACCCCACTCTGGGAGAAATGAGCTGTGGGGTAGGGGGGTGTCTTCCCTTAGCAGAAGTGCTAAGCCAGAGGGCACCCTGCATCCCCACCCCCTACCCCCCCAGGCTGCTCTGGAAGCCTCACAGCAGAGCTCTGGACCCAGCTGCCAAGTAGCCTCGGGGGCCTGCGTGATGTGCCCGGCTACTCCTGGCTCCTGGTGTGGAGAGGCTGCCAGTGGCCTCCCGGGACTTAATCTTCTAGGCTGCAGGTGCCAGCGATGAGCTCAGAGGGGAGCTGCATCCCAGAATCCACCCACGTTCACCCTGGTAGGAAAGAGGCTGTTGTAAAAACACTTTTTGAAATAACTGCTTATAGAGCGTTTTCAAAGCCCTTCATCCAGGAGAGTGCTTGAATTCAGAGCTCCAAATTGAGCATTACTCTGTTAAGCCTGCTCCAAATTGAGTATGACTCCGTTAAGGCCGCCATGCAATCCAGCATGCCGAAATGCATTTTCAGTTTTTATTCAAACCCTATTGGAAACAGAAGCGTGCGGAGTATAACCTGTGTGAAAAAATAGGAATTTTATCTGAAGGGCCAGGCTTCCTGGTAGGTAGGCACATCATGGAGTGTGGGGTCGTACATGGTATTCATTTGCGAGGGTTGCCCAAACAAGGTGCAGTGGACTGGGTGGCTTAACCAATAGAAATATCTTTCTCACCTTCATGGAGACTGGAAGCCCAAGATCAAGGTATCGACAAGGTTGATTTCTCCTGTGGCCTCTCTCCTTGGCGTGCACGTGGCTGCCTCCTCTCTGGCTTCACATGGCCGATGCTCTGTGTGTGAGCATCCCCAGTGTCTCTCCATCAGTCTCCATTGCCCCTGCTTGTAAGGATTCCAGTCTGCCTTGATTAAGGCCCACCTGAATGGCCTCATTTTAACTTCACTACCTCTTTAAAGACATTGCCTCCAGCCCTGGCTGGTGTGGCTGAGTGGATTGAATGCTGGCCTGTGAACCAAAGGATTACCAGTTTGATCCCAAGTCAGGGTACATGCCTGGGTTATGGGCCAGACCCCTAGTGGATGTGCCTGAAAGGCAATCCCATGTTGATATTTCTCTCCCTCTCTTTCTCCCTCCCTTCCCATCTCTCTAAAAATAAATAAATAAAATCTTTTTTTTAAAAAAAGACATTGTCTCCAAAGAGAGTCACATTCTGAAGTGCTGGGGATTAGGGCTTCAATTTTCCAATTTCGGAGGGACTTAATTCAGCCTATAACCAATTGTCAGTTTCAAAATCTCACTTAGCGGGCGGGCAGTATTAAGGGGGAAAGGCTATTGGTACAGCAAGCCTTTCCTAATCCACAGGGTCTTGCTCAGGGTCATTTGTGCAGCCTTTGAATCCCACAAGAGAAACTCTGTATCTTGGCTAATCCTGTGGTGGAAGGGTACCTGCCTGGGCCACCAGGGCGAGCAGTCCCACCCACCCACTCAGCAAGTAAACATCAGGTGCTCTCTGCCTTGCTGGAGCAGATGCTATCAGACTTCGGGCTTCTGCAAACTTAAGCCAAGTAGCTTCTGCAAATTTAAGCCAAGTAACAATTTCTTTGTGATCGGCATATTTGCATTGTAGCAAACTTCAGTTCAACATATTGTTAGAATACACAACAGTCATTTAAGATGATTATTTTACCAGCACTAAAGGGTTTTATAATTCATTTATAAAGTTGTAATGGGCTTGAGCCTCTTTAGTATAGTTGAATAATATAGTATTTTATAGCTGGCTGTAAAATTTCAGATTACGGTTTTAGCAATTGCGCCGTTCTATTTTATAGTTTAATAATTGTTCAAATGAAGAAGAGTGAAGTTCCTAAAAACCAATGTAATGACTTAGAAAAATAGCCTTTTATCAAAATCCCGGGCACACCTTTAATGAACCCAGATGCCACCTTTTCAACAAAAGCAGAGCGGGACCTCTATTTTTCTCAGCCACAAAGCCCTCCCAATTAAGCACCTGCAGTGTAGCACCTCTGAGTTACAAATTTTCTCTCCTTTTGTTCTCTTCTATCCCTAAGCTCTATCACTAGAATAAGCCTATTTACCAGGCACAAGGTGAACACTGGCAAGGCCAGCAGAGCATCAGCGGGAACAGGGCACATGTTGGATCTCTCTCGAAAAGGTTCTTCACTTCACAGACGGCCTCTCGTCCTTCTGCATCAGCCCCAGCCCCTGACTCTAAGACTAAAGTCTTACTAATGCCTCCAGATAACCCACAGTTCACCCTGCTGGGAAGTGAGTGGCAACAGAGCCCTAAATTCTAATGTAATTGTGTACTATCACCAGGAGTAACAGAGGTGTTAGCATAGAGCATCAGGAAGAAGGCACTGTCTCACGTTGTCATTGGAATTACAGCTCATGTTACTGTATTTCTGGGATTTTCCAGAGAGTAAGTTGTCAGACAACTGAAGGCAATAACAGAGGAGGCCCTGGACCAGGTATACAAACTGTTTACCCACTGGAGCCCACAGGGCACAGCTTGGGAGTACAGTCCCAGGACCCTCGGGTATAGTGTGATTCTAGGGCAGACCAGCTTGGGCCCAGCCTTGATACACAGAAATGGCATGAGTCAGGGAAGTCTCAGGTGGCTGGGCGGCTTCCTCTCTGGGATGCGTCCCAGGGCCCTGGGCCTCACAGCCCATTTCCTCTCTATGTTGTATGCAGTGGTACCCGGTATGTGAACGGCAGGGAAGCTGCCTTTGGGCTACCCACCTGGTAAGTAAGACGGGCAGAGGTCACCCACAGTGGCTAGCACTCCTCTCTTGTATCACCCTAAAATGATAGGGGTCACCTTTCCTCTGTCTCCCACTCAATTCTCCAGTCGGCTTACCCTTCTTTGTCAGCTCCAGAGAATTTCTAGGTGAAATTTGGTGTTGGTTGACAACTTAAGGCTGTCTGTCCCAAGGGCATTAGAGCATCTCAGTAATGACATCACAGCTGGAATCCATTCTGGCTGGCCAGGGTCAGGTGTCTACTCCAAGTTTCAGCTGTTGTGCCCACCTGTTATCTGCCCCAGCTCATGACAACCCTTACACCGTAACAGTGCGAGAGGTAGCATCTAGTGATTCTGAGGTCCGGGGAAAAGTAGGGGCACCACCCTCATTCACTTCACTCTCAAACCAAGCTCACTGGGAGATAAGATAACCTGAGCAAGGACTGTGCTGAAGTGTGACAAGGGATCGTGCAGACGATGGGCCAGCAGCGTGGCCTGGTGAGTTCTCCAAGCTGCTTTTTTTTTTTTTTTTTTTTTTTCAAGAAAAAGATGCTGTTGTGCTTAAGAGTAGAAAATATTGAAGGATCAGGCTTTTTGCTACAATAAACTCAAACCCTCCTGTGGGCTCCACTGGCGAGTAGTTGAGCCTCCTTAATCCTGGGTTCATCATCTGTAATATGGGAATAATGAGCACTACCGCCTACGAGGGGTGTGATAACTAAACAAATTAAAATTCTTCAGCACAGTAGCAGAGCCTCCAGCACAGTAATTATTTTATTTTATTATTTTTTCATCTTCCTGATTGGTCAGTGCTGATGAGACCAAGGAGGCCTATGCTATGGGGGCATTGGATGACCATTAGCCCAAAATTCACCTGAGAGATGAACTTGAGCTCAGCATTGTATAGGGTGTGTACCATGCAAAAGTGGGCATGGGGTTGAACTAACTTTTTATGACCACCCATGTAGGATGTCTTTTCCTAAACATCTTTTTTATTAAACTGCTTTTCTGAAAATACAAGAATAACAACTTAAAGATGGGGATGGGATGATTAGGCCCCCTCTCTGCATTCTGGGAAGAGCCATTGGGCCACCTGCACCTGTGGTCCACCAGGCAGTAATGCTGGCCCATCAGAGGGACAGTGATTCAGCAGTCAGACAATTGCTTAACCCAATTTCTGGGTAATAAACATGCTTAATAAAAAGGAATAAGGCATCTGTACCATCTTAGCTATAAATATGCTCTCTCGTTCTGGGTAACCTATGAGAATACCTCTGAGCACACTTAGGTCACATACCATAAATAAATCCAATTTCTTGTAGCCCCCACTGACCTCTTATCCTAAGGACTTCTAACCAGCCGTGTCTCCCTGAATAACTGGCCCTGCGTGTGCTTGAACCACGGAGCTCACGATGGAAGGAAACCGGCGCTGGTTCTTCGAGGGTGAGGTTCAGTGAAGGGCTTCCCTCCCCTCCTCTCCAAGGCCCAAGAGGAGCCACATCGTGGTGAGGCTGTCTAGAGAGGAAGCTTGGGATGAGGGGCGGGGAGGGGGGCATTGCGGGAGGTTTCTCCCGAGTGGCTGCCTCCTGCCTGCCCCTCAGGTGTGACGTGAGAGGTGTTCACCTCTGGGCTCCCTTGGAACAAAACCCGCCAGGATCGGCTTGACCACTGACCTCTGACAGAAGTCGTATTTGCACAAGTTTCTCTGGTTTCTGGGGTGAAGCTTGGGAGGCTCCCTAGCGCCATGTACCCCTTGACAGCCCCTTGGTTGTGTCTAGGCTGCCCGAGCTGGCTCTGTTCATGCTGGCTGTGTGACCTGGAGCTTGTTACTGCCCCCTCGGAATGCCCTACCCCCAGTGATCACTAGAACTACTTCCAAGGGTTGATCTAAAGGTGGTGGGAGATAAGTGGGCCCTGTCTTACACGGAGTCAATATGGGCGTGGGTCGTAGAGCCAAAGATCTTAAATCTCAGCTCGGCTTAAATCCAAGCTGCAGAAACCTGGGCAAGTCCCAGCTGTAGTACAGAGCCCCCTGGTCTGTTCAAAAGGGGAGTGCACCCCTTGGAACATCCTTTCAGCCCTTGGGAGCCCTCAGTGACATGCGGCTGGGATCCCTCTCCGTGGAGGCTATTATTAATAGCATTCGCCACAGTCATCATCCCTATTAGCCTCCTTGGTTTTCCTCTATTTTCTAGAATATTTTTCTCTGTTTACTAAAAGCACCTTTTTTAAGCTTTTCAATTTTTTGCTGTCACCTTGTTTTCTGCAGCACCAACAGTGCTTCATCTTGGGAACCAGAGCTAACAAAAGCCCCGGGTCCGTTATTTGTCCGGACCGCGGTGTTTTCTCTCAAACCCTAGTTACCACCATAAGTCACAGAGCCATTACGGGCTGCACTCAGCTGCACATAAATGCACAGGAGAATGAGAGGCTTAATAAATATTATCTGATGGTGATGAGGATGCGTGTCGGAGGAGATGGGCCTCATGCACCTCTCATCAGGGACCACAATGAATCTCTTCTGTTGCTCTTGCACATTTGCATTTCTGACTTGCGCGTTTTGGGAAAACATGTTTCATTGCAGGGCCGTCCTCGTTGCTTTTCCACCACTATGGCTGGATGTCTGCTCCACAAAACACGTCCCCCACCCCAAACTAAACGTCTTTCACACATTGTTTGGCATAATCTCATTGTTAATTAGGCATACTTTTCTAAAATACATCTCATAATTGCTTCTTAGCTGCATATTTTCCTGATTGCAAGTTAACCATAAACTAAAAGCACACAGTTTTCTGATGTCGTTGGCAAGACGAGTTTGCCCCAACTTGGAGAAATGCAAACTAGGTGTAAGATGATCCTGTGAAGTTATGGGAAGAAGAAAGGCCAGCTTCAGTGCATGTTAAGCTCCCTGCTGTAGACAGGGTCTGCACACAGCACTCCTTGCCATCCTGCCATTAGCATTAAATTACAAGTGTGGGGCTGCAGCATCCTTTTTATGGTGTGCCAGAGACTGACAGGCAAGCCCGAGGGGCTGCTTAGCTAATGCAAAACTGTTGATCTATCTCCCAGGACTGTATCTCTTTCACTGCATTCATTTTTCAATCTAAGGAAACACACAAGATCACGAGCTAGTTGTATTTAATATGTTCACAAGCCAAAACGGCTTGAGCCTTTTCCCCACCCCTCTCCAAACCCAAGAAGGACCAGCACAGGGATCACACAGAGGCTAAGTTGCTAACAGCAACTTGGGTTTTAAAAGACCTCCACCCAGAGTATCTTAACCAGGTGACCTCTCCATTCCCCTGTAAACATGAAATGCCCAGGGCAGACTGAACGTGCCAAGTGGCTGGCCTCTCTCCTCCATTCCCCTCTGCCCCTCGCCCTGCCCAGTTGAGAGGCAGGCTTTGAAGAGCCAGGTACATTTATTTGTTCTCAGCCATTTTTGTGCCATCATATTCCAGATTTTGCTCACATCGTTGAATTAAACATTACCTGAATGGTTGACATAAGAGCACAGAAGAAAACAGAGTTGTTTCCATGAAAACTAAGTTGAATGCCTTGGAAAAGGCTAATTCCTTGAGAGAGAGAGAGAGAGACAGAGAGACAGAGAGAGACAGAGACAGAGAAAGCCTCTGGATTAGGTGTGAGCGAGATGACTGTAAAAGACTGAGAATTATACCAATGTAGAAAGAGTCTGCGCTGAGAGCACCAAACACGTGTCATTCCTGATTTAAAGAAACTAAGACAGGACATTGTAGACTGTGAAGGACAGGTGTAGCTAATGCCGAGCATAAGCCAGGGACCTCTGCTCAGGAAACCCTTTCTTTAAAAAACTTTTTAAGAGGGTGGCCTTGCTCATGTATCCAAAAACCAGTAAATCAAAGATACTCAGATTTTAAATTAAAAATTTAAATACTAGATGTACAATGAAATATTATTTAGCCTTAAAAAGAAGGAAATTCAACAATGTATAACAACGTGAAGGAACCTGAAGGACATTGCGTTAAGTGAAATAAGCCTATCGCAGAACAACAAATACCTCATGATTTCCACTCACATGATGTGCCTAAGATAGTTAAACTCATGGAAGCAAAGAACAGAATGCTGGTTGCTAGGGGCAGCGGGGAAATGAGGACTTGCCCTTCCACAGGTATACAGTTTCAGTATGCAAGATAAATCCGTTCCAGAGATCTGCTCTACAGCCTTGTGCCTCTAGAGACAATACCGTATCGCCCACTTAAAAATTTGTTAAGAGAGTAGAACGCATGTTAAATGTTCTCACCACAGTTTTAAAAAAAAAAAAAAGCTGTGTGTTACAAGTTTGATACAAATGTATAATTTTGAGGTGATGTAATGATTTTGCCCCTTAACTTAATTTCTCAATTACCTAATGACCCATGGGTCCAGTCCCCCCAATCATCTCAGGTAGGGGGGTTTCTACTTTAGGCTCAACCCAAATAGAAGAGTTAAACTTGGAACCTCCCACAGGTGCCAGGAATCCAAGAACTTCCAGATTCTAGAAAATGAATACACATGGCCTTCAAGACCACACCCTCCTCCCCCACCCCACCCTTCCCCACTCCGTCTGGCAACTCAGCCAGGATCTGAGCCTGTGCTTTTTCCTGATAAGGAAGCTCGACTTCAAGCCTCCAGACCTTTCCTCACTCTCTTCTTATGACCGGGCCCAACCTGCCCAGAGCCTGCCAGACTAACAAATCTTGGCACCCTGTGGGCTTCCTAAACCTCTGCTGAGTGAAATATCTTTATAAGGCCTTCTTAGCGCTTAATGTAATGAAAGCCTTTTGGCTGAGGTTCAGGCTCTATGTAGACACAGTGTCTTGGAGGGAGTGGCTAGAAGAGACAGGGTAGAGAAGCTACCCAAGGATTATCGCCATGCCCTTCTCAGAAGGACACTTGTCCCATCCTACCCTTTTCCTCCTCATAACCCCTCAGGCCTTCCAGATCTGTGCCAGGGTCCATGGGGCTTTGTATAAGTCAGTTTGGAAGAAATGGATCTGTTCCCTGCCAAGCACAGGCTCTGAGAGACAAAACCCCAAGCCCAGGGGCTCAGGGCAGACCTTAGTTATGTGTCTACTTGTTTTACATAGCTGACTTTACTGCCGCATTTTTCAGACCGGTGGTTACAAGTGGTTGTTACTAAGTTTGTAGGAAAAGCAAATCACTAGGAAGGTGAGTTTCAAAATGGACAGTGGAAGGGATTTCAGAAAGGCTGGCCAGCTGTGTGTGACCAGACCAGCAGTTAAAAGCTCCCCTGGCTCTCCCAAATCCAACAGGCAAAATCCGGAAAGCTCAGAGATTATAAGACTAGAGAGCACTGGGTAGTCCACCATTACTTAGCGTGGATGCAGCAGCAGGCAGTGTCTCCTTTCTTTTGTTACTGTGCAGAAATGATCAGGCAACTACATATCACATGCACGATAGAATTGTGATCTAGCAAGTACTACCCATAAAATCAGGAGTACACATCTGCATTATCAGGTGTATAATGTGTAATCAGGTGAGTCAATTTTATTAAAATGCAGTGTGAAAAATGTAGACTCCGAGGCAGGTTAGTCTGCTTAGTTATCCATCAGAATTAAGGGCACATCCTTCTTTCTGTGTCTTACAAGAAAATGTAAGGTATGTAAGATTTAAATTGCAAAACCGCTTTGAGTTCTGGACTATTTCGGGAAGAACTCATGCAATGATTTTCCCCAGCAAAGGTCCAATTTATGCTGCGGAAGAGACTCATATGCTAATAAACTGCTATTGACAAGTGTGATAGATGCAGCTAGGTACTTAGTGAGTGCTGGAGAGCAAAGTTGATTGCATTTTACAGTCTGTGTATTTCTCTGTTTATTGCTTGTATTCTGTCATTAAGCAAACAGGTTCCTAATATAGCAAATCTCTCTAATCAGTAAAGCAAGGGGGAAAAGAACCAGAAGCATCATTAATTATGACCATTTGGCTATAGCCTGGACAGTCGGCTGCGATTGGATTGGGCAACTTCCTTTGGTTTCATTTTCTGGAGGTAGAGCAGAAACTGGCTTTTCTTACGCATAAAGGAGAGTAGAGAAACGTTCCATACCCTACTGGCTGACAGCTGCCTAAAACCCCGAGATTAAATACTGGCTTCTCTACAGAAATGGAGTTCCGGGGCCGCAAACGCCAGGTTCTGAATAGGTGCACTTTTAAGCCTCTAATTCCGCAAACAGAGCAAGTGTGTTGCTCCAAAGCCCCACCGCCGGCCCCTGAGGCTGGGGAGAGCCTACTGTGGGCAGAACTGGTGTGTGCATGCGCAGTGGCTGATGAGCGGGCTCAACTGGGAGCTATAAATTATGTGTGTTTCTGTGCATTCTGCACAGGAAAGCCATCGGCACCATGACAGGCTTTCCAAATGCTAATCACAGAGGTAAAAAGCAGGAGAGGCGACAGTCTGACTCCAGGTAACAGAGGTTAACAGCATCTAATGCATTTATTAACCCTCTAGTGCCAGGAACTGGTGAGGTCTGGCCCCGCAATTACCGTGCCGTGGCAATTCTATTATGTGACGTGCCTAGACTTGCGGATTACTGCCAGTGACAATTCTGTAGCACTGCTGGACAGGCTTACGAAGGGCCTGAGGACAAGTTCTCTGGATTTCCAGAACAGCAAGGCGCCTGGTTTGGGGGTGGGTTTCTGTCATATCCTTTTCACCTCTCCATTTTCAGGGTGCAAACTTTGTGGTTCTGTGTTTTGGGGGTGGTGTCTCCCTCCCCACCCCCAGCACCGAGTCAGGCATCTTACTCCCTGAAACCATCTAGCTATGAGTTAGCTGTTAGGAAACACTCTTTCCTAAAAGAGGTTAAGTAACTCATTTTTCAACGGGCTGTAACAATGGTCCGAATTGACTTTTAGAAAAATGAATCTGTTCTCTTCCCTTCTTTTTCCCTCTCTTTTTTAAGAGACATCATATTTTAAGGCCACACACTGTGAGGTTTCGCGTCTGGGTAGGTCGGGCTGGCGTCCTGTGCATCCTGTCAATGAGCAGGGCTGCCGGCTCGCAGACATGACCTTGAGCGCTCTGCCAGCACTTCCGTTGTTCCATTTTTGGTTTCATCCGTCGTCTAGACCTCAGCGAGAAAAGGTGTTCTTCTGGTTTCTAACTTACTGCCTCTCTTACAAGGTCTGAGACTTTTGTTGTTGTTGTTGTTTTAACTTTCCTGGGACCGTCGCAATTTTCATCAACAGAGACAGCATTTAAAGTATGTAAATACTCTTTGCAAGAGTGGAGAGTGGGGGGCGCCCTGTAATTTGATGTTAGCATTTATCATACCTGACTAGCAGACAGTGATAGCTTGATGGTGTTTTCAAGAATGCTTGGGATAAAAGCCTTTAAAATGGGGAAATGACAGGTTGCTCAGGTTTCTAAAATGGCCTTTAAAAGCCAGGTTTTCTCAGGTGGGCTCTGGAGCTGCACAGGTATATGTCTGACTTCAGGGGTCCCTGGCGGGGTTCAGACTGCCCCCAGGACTGCTGGTCAAGTGCAGCCAGCTGGTATGCACCTGGTCAAATTCCCAGGCTCTGTCCCTCTATCCACAGCTTATGAATCCTGAGGGGCCCTGAACGTCCAGTCTGTCACTCTGCCTGGTGTTGGTAGCATTCAGTCTCTGCAGATCAGACTCAACAGAACTTCATGAGGTCCCTGCCAGGTTCAAGTGGAACCCTCAGTCAGACCACTGTGCTCGGGTCTGTACCCAGACCGCTCAGTGGGAAGCTGTGTGAATCTACTATGTAAGCAGAGTACTTAAAGGTCCTGCGTGTGTGGACCACTAATTCTCTGGATGCCAATTGCTTCCATGGGTTGGAAGGTGTTTAACAGGAGAGAAGGCATTCTCACAATTTAGGGGCCTGGCTATACATTACTACTTTTTTCAGCATTTTTTTCCAATTACGCCAATCAGAATGGTCCTCAAGGCAAGATGAGTGTGGGGCTGCTGCTCCCAGATACAGTGAAACCAGTGGGGTTACAGGGAGACAAAGCCAGAAGATGACAATTTCCTTTCCAGAGAGGCCAACAGGATGCCCGCTTTGGGGAAAGAAGAGCCCAGAGATTTGAGAGACTTGGAGCTGGTCTAAATGCATCTTCCCATGTGACTGATCAGTTATCCCAGTCACTCCAGACAGAGGGCCAGAGCCTGGGAAGTTAGACCTATGCATGTCTACCTGGTTGTATGCCTATAATCCTGTGCATAGCTGAACACTCAGTGACTAATGAGGACCAGAAATGTACCTGTGCAGATCCATAAATCACTTAAGAAAATCTATTGAGATAGGAGACTTTCCTAGTGCATTGGTGGAAGCCTCTTACAATCACTTAATCACAGTGAGCATCATACCAGTTCCTCAATGGGTGCCCGAAGTGACTGAAGACATAGAGCTGGTGTCTCAGGTTGTGTGTAAAATGAGGAAAACACTGGGTGCCTGCCAGCCCTTCGTACCTTTAGAGGTCACTGTGGGCAGTTTAGCTGTGAGCACAAGTCCAGAAACAGCTTGAAGTTGTAATGTGTCTCAGACCAGAAGTCCGGCTGCCTTCTCTGCACATGTTAGTAAACTTCTGAGTTATGCAAAGTTCCTCAGCAGAAGTTTATGTCCTTTGTAGATTATGGCCTAGAAAAGACAGAATGTGATGTTTTAGGGCCACGTTGGTGTCTGGGCACAATTCCAGTTTATTTCTTGAACAGAAATAAAACGTGACGTTCTGCACGTTCTTCTCTGCAGGTAACAATGCAACGGACGAGATTTGCTCTTAATATAGATTAAAAGTAGGCTTTGGAGTAAGGTTCAATTCCTCTTCCAGTTTCTCCTCTGATCTTACAACATAACATTTTGTGACCTTTGAACAGCCTGGGGATGCTTCACAGTGTCTTATTCCTGATGCCTGTTTAAAGGTTTCTATTTCATATTCACAGCTGGCATGTATGCAAATATACGTAAAGATTATGATGCCTCCTAAGCAGCATTATGGCCTATAAATTACTCCTCGGGTGAAAATGCTGTCATTTCAGCTAGCATGTCTTCAATGAGTTGCAAAGTCTTCCTGCAACAGGCGGCCTCCCCAGTGTCTTTTACACGGAGCTGCCTGCCCGGATGCTCCTTGATTCCGGTGTGGTGCTTAACCAGGGTCATCCTGTTAGCAAATGAGCTTTTTGGGTCTCAGTGCCATTGGGCTCCTATTTGAGTGGGTAGAGGTCCTGGGAGGGGTTGTGTGGATTTGGGGGCAGGTGGAGCATGAAGGGTCAAGCATGCCAGGATTCCCTGCGAGAAGCACTGTAATGCAGGAAAGAGCACGTTTTTCCTTCCAGAGTGTTAGAGACCTGGTCTGTATCCCGACTCACAGGTAAACTGCTCTGTGACCTTGGAGAAGTCACTTAGCTTCTCTACACCCTAATCGTTTACCTTTACAAAACAAGAGGGTTGTAGTGGGTCCGCAGTTTTCATCGCTCTTGTTTGAGCAATGAAAACTTTCCCACGACTCAGTTCTCAGGTGCAGGCCCAGTGGAGACCTGTTCCAGTTTCAAGGACTTGGGGAACTTTAAGCTCTCACAGCGCAGCTCCCTCGCAGCTGAGCTTTAAGAATGCTGGATCGGGGATCTGTCATGCACGATCTCTCGATTCTTCGAGGGGACCCATCTGACAGACTCCCTGTCCTGTGTCTTAGCTCCCAAGCAGGGAGCGGTTTACTTACTAGGGGGCAGGGGCTGCTTCCTTTTGTCCATATCCCCAGATGCCCAGCATTGGGAAATAGCTTAGTCAGTGCTGACTGGCGCGATGAACGAAGAAGTGGACACAGAAACAAGCTTCGGGAACACCCCTCTCTCTCTCTTACTAATAGATGGGGATTTTTATTGCAACATTTTTACCTTGAAGGCTCTTCCCCAAAGTTAACATTCAGAAACATAAATGAGTTCAAAATGTAAGTGACTCCAGAACTTTGTCTTTAACACCTGGCCCTGTGCTGCTTCTCTCAGCCGCAGGCAACTAGTGAGCCTTTGCAATAGGGCCGGTCCAAATTGAGATGTGCTATGTCATATTCTGAAGACTTGGAGTGGAACAAAAAGAATGTAAAGCATCTCAGTAATATTTATATTGATGACACGTTGAGATGGCAAATAATTGGCTTAAATAAAATACGTTATTAAAATTAACTTTACCTATTTAATTATGTGGCTACTAGAAAATTTAAAATTAACATGCGGGGCTCACGTGTTTCTACTAATGGCACTGCCCCAGACAGCTGATTAGTGGGTCATCATTAATTACTCTTTTGGTGTTACGTGGGAGTCACTTTATATATGCGTGTGTGTGTGTTTGTCCCTCCGCAGGCACAGAAGCTGAAATCCAACGTGTCGGGCAGCACACACCTCTGTCTTTCTGATGTAAGTTATGTTTCTTTCTGGCTCTCCCTGCATTCCTAGAGAACAGTCTTAGGGGCATGCCTGGGGCATGGTATGAGGTGAAGGGCTCGAAGACAGCAAGGTTTTGGGCCCATAAGCATTGCGAGGCACCCTCCATGTTCCTCTGGCCGTGGAGCACAGTGCAGTATTGGATCCCAGTACACAAAGTTAGAACTAAGTGCGGGACCTGGGCTTCTCATCTCAGAGCTGGACCCAGCATGAATACCCTTGTTCCGATGCCACAGTCACATAATATCATCTGGGACAGAAAACTACTCTCACTCTTTACCGGATACCCTTTATCTATACTTCTTTTCATTGCCATAACAACCCAGAGATTATCTGGGGGCAGGCCATGTTACTTACATTCCCCAATTTACAGGTGAGGAGATGGATGATTCTGTCATGGTCATTGGTCACTGTGGTGAGATGAAGCATCATGGGCTGGAGTGGGGGTGGGAGAATGCATCCTAGGGAAGGACAGCTGTGCTGGCCGGGAGTCCGGCAGCCTGGGTTCTGGTTTGGTGAGGAAACTGACGCGCAGGGCAGGCTCCTTCATCTGTAAACTCTAGGGTGGGATGGCCAATGGAGGGCAGGACTGCCACTGCCCGCTGTGCTGGTCTCCAATGCGATGGGTGATCTCTCTCCATCGGTCTAGGCAAGTCTTCTCAGATGCACTTCCTGTTCTGCTTCCTCAATGGGAGGGGCAGCCAGCATTCTTCCTCAGCCAGTGGTACCCAGAAGGAGAAGGGTTGCACATCGCATAGCTACTTGGGCATCCGGGGAGTGGAGGGGGAAATGGCAGTTCACATTTTTTCTCCCTAATTTTTAAAATCTAAAAGAGGAGCCAGAAAATAAATGTTGAGCAGTTTTTCAGAAGTATCTGGTTCTCACCCAGATACGTGATGCTTCCCACAAAACTGCAGTCAGTGAATTGGTAAAATCCTGGGTCAGCTTTGGTGAGTGACCGAGCTAGTTAGGGGTAGGGGTGGCAGAGAGGAAGATGTGTGGTTAAAATAGACTGTGATCGAACGAAAACATGCAGTGGATGATAATGAAACGTTCTTTCTTACAGCGTGATTATGAAAAGGATGGGCTCGCTGGTGCCTCCAGCCACATAACCACAAAATCAATGGCTGCTCCTCCAAGCTGTGGTCTGAGTCCAAGGCTGCTGCTGGTGGTAACCGCCCTGCCCACCCTCTTACGTTTGTCTTTGGCGGAAACATTGTAGCTGCATTTCAAAAACAATATGGACGTGTAAAAAGACAAAAACCAAGTTATCTGTTTCCTGCCCTCTTGTATATCTGAAATTCCAGTTTTAGGCGCTCAGTTGAGACATTGCTCCAACAGTTTCACCCTACTGAAACTTTTTTCCTTTACTATTTTTTTTTTTAAAGAAAGCTTCTTGTGATCCTTAGGGCTTCGATGGGATACCCAGTGCAGTGCTACATTCCAAATCCAAAAAGGCATTGGGGAATGTTGTATTGTAAAGGGACAGTGTGTTAATTGGGGCCATATTTTTGATGATGGTGATGGTGGTGGTGATGATGATAATGATGATGATCTGAGCAATTTAACTCTGGCCTTTACTCGCTAGCAAATGAGTTAGTATTGCCCAAGAATCTTCCATATTTCACGCTGGCTTTGATTTCCGATGACGTAACTGCAGCCTAACAAGCCTTTTGGTTGCACATCCAAGGTTCTCATCAAGAGAATCCTAGCAGAGTGTGGGCGAACAAGCTTGTACCGGTGTTCGCCTTTCCGTGTGTACGAGCCTTTTCTGCGCTAACATTTACGTGCTGCACACAGTTCTGCGCTCTCCTCCTACCAAACAAAAAGCACTCGTCACATCCAAATGTAGTGTCTCTGTCTTCAAGTGCAAACAGAGAGTGAGCGTGGGAGTGACACTCCAGAGCTCTGGTCATTGAGTGACACTCTCCTGAGCCTTATCCAAATGAGAAGCCCTTAAACTAACGAGTCAAGTACAGCTGAAGCGTCGTTGCTCTGATAACACTCTTTACACGTATGAGGTTCTATGTAGAAAAAAAATTTACTACTAAATGATTTCATCTATTGGCTTTCTATATTTTGAAGGTAATGACGTCTCCATTTTTTTTACTGATGGTTTAATACAAAATACACGGAGCTTGTTTTCGTCTCATAAGTGGTGTTAGCTCCAATACTAACTTCTTGACTACAGCCCTTCAGAAGCAGACTCTGAGGAGCCTCGTGCTTGAGCAGAAAGCTCTGTGCCACGTTACTGTGGGCAGGCAGGAGGAAACAGAGCAGCCAAGTGCTGTCTTTTTATCATTTCTTGGGTTGCAAGCGTGCCAACCTGTGAAGAAACTGGTGGCCACTGGTAAATGTTCTGCAATGTCTAATGGTCCCTTGGCCGTCCATGCAATCCAGGATCTTGGTTTTCACGTTGCCTGACCAAGGCAGCTTTGATTGGGAAAGGGAACAGGGACCTGCTGCCCTCTCTTCTGAAGCAGATCCACACCCGGGTACAGAGTTCTCCTCCTAAGGATTGTCTTTACTCCCAACTGCAATGGCTTGGCCACTGTTGAGAGCAGTTTGGTCTGGAGATCATTTGGAGTCGGCTTGCATCTTGTTCTACATCTGCCATGACAGACCATGACTGACTACGCGAAAAAGAAAGATTTATGGATCAAGGTCACTGTTAAGTCTACGGAGATGAGCTGGTTGGCACAGACACCCAGACCAGAACAGGACTTGGGGTATACGGCATCTGGCTTCGGCACTGCATCTCATCTCTTGTTCTCGCCTTTAAGCAGAGCCAAGCGTGCACTTTGGAAGTCTGGTGGAAATGGTGAGATTCAGGACCAACAACAATCGGGTGCTGGTAGCTGTGTTTCTCCAAAACCAAACAGAGGCAAGGAGATTCCACCTTCTCAGAATGCTGGGGAGAATTGCCTTTCTTGTCACATCAGCAGAGGGGCTGGAGGAGGGAGCCATGGTGGCCATGCCATACTGATCCCCTTTGCCCACTGATGTTTGCCTTGTAAGAATTAGTCAAATTACTGGCATGGAAAATTGATTAAGTCCAAGTTGAAGGCATAGTCTTTTAGCTCGATTGGTATTTGAAAGTACATTTATATCCAAATGTTAATAAACATAAATGGATAATACTAAGGGCCCACTTCTTTCACTTTCAAAATGTTTTCAAGGAAAATTCATCAAACAAATTTGATTAGTGAAAGGTTTCTTAAAGACTTACTTTGAATGAACCCAGTAAATGTGTCGAAATATTTGGAATTCCCGTCCCCTATGACAGTATCTCTCTTACAAGGCATATTTTGTTTTAATTAAGATATCCCTGTGTATCTACACTGGGCTAATTGCCTATGGGTCTGATTCTATGTGATCTACTGTGGAAAGCTATTGATTACTTCTGCAGTAAACAGCAGCTCTAATTAGCTTCAGATGACCAAGAGGAAATGGGAGTTATCAGCGCTAACAAGGGTATCCTTCAGTGAGGAATGCATGAATGTACAACACATAAATTACATTTTGAAAAGCCTCATCTATCACCAACAAAGATCTCATTTTTCTTCAGTGATAGAAGCATATTAGTTACCAAATTCTCAATTTGAAAATAAATTGCTGATTAAATAACCAGAGGGGAAGGATGTTCAGCGACAACATATTAGAGCAGTCCTTACAAAATCACACCAAGCAAGTGTTTCTGCCATTCGGTGTGATCTCAGTTTAACTCGGTAGCCCCGAAACACCATCATTTGCCCCAGGAGAGGAACAGGCAAGTGACTTAAATCTTTCCCCTGTTTGACTTTCTTTTGCAGTGCTAAAAGCAAAAATGATTCACTACCTCTTGTCTTTCAGTCTCTGCATCTAGGGCACCACCCAACACAAGGGCTGTCTGCCGAGGCTCGGGCCTCGTGCAGGAAGCATCTCATGGTAGTTGACTTTGACGAAACAAAAACAGTGATTTCTGTTCACGTAGACCATAACTCCCAGATCAAGTCTAGCCATGCCCAACTTATTTCAAGGAAAAAGAAAGGCAAATTTGCCACACCGATTAGAAGCACATTCATTCCACTTTGATGTTGAATATCTTGGGCCAATCTATGTTTATGTATCTTTTTGATAGAGCACATGAAGGAAGAAGGGCACAATAAAGAGAGGGAATTCAGAATGCCACCTGAATCTTTATTTTTCCATGTCTGAATTTCTCAAGCCTCTAGTAGAAAACATGTAGGTTGAGAATTACACAGGTTATTTTTCATCAAGTGTAGCAAATTGTATCCAACAGGTGATAGGTGTGTGGTTTCCATTGAAGTGAAATTTTTAGAGAATTGTTTATCCTGTAGTTAAAAGTGTCTTGGAAGCTGTGTGTGTTTGAGTTTACCAAACACAGATCGGGGCTCATCCAGGGTGGCGGTGGCCTTTGGTTTGCCCTGTATTAAGACTGTTCTTGTCCTGCATCTGCTCTGAGGACGGGTCCCTTTCAGCTGCATCCCACTTCCCACCTGCCTCTTTGTATGTTAAGTCGGACACTCCCTAACACCCCATCTGCTGAGCTAGGAAAGTGGGGGAGCAGAAGCATTTCAAAGACAGTGGGAAGTGCTTGGGAGAAGAGATGTAAGAGCAGTGGGAGTTAAAACAATTAGGAAATGCTTTTCTTAGGATCCAGCACAAATGTATTTCTGTTGTTATTTGTAAAAGAGTGGTCTCAGAGGAGCTATCTTTTCAAAAATATGTTTTCATTCATGTAGTCAGACATGTACAACTTATTTGAGTCAATAAACTCTGGGCCAGAAAAGACCTGTTTAAGTGACTTCACATTTGCTAATTCTCCTTTTTGACGCCATTCTTGATCTGAGTTCGGACCCCCGTGGATCTTTGTGGCTTCTGCTCTTTGATAAAGCAAATGAGACCATGGGAGACCCATCTTTTCAAGAAAGACAAAAAGCAATGGCAACAGACATGGTCACAGCAGAAGGGCCGATCTGCACTGACCTTGGGGAGTTCAGAGAGATGAGGAAAATCAAGGTGTAAGGAGAGGCCGGCACCCACCATGGGTGAATGGATCACGCAGCCTGCTGATGTCCCCTACTTATCTGAACAGAACCTTGTTCTAACAAAAGAGCCAAAGTTCCCTGATTTGGACAACAGTGTGTCTGTGGGAAGCAAGCCAGAGCTAACATCTGGATGACAGGGAGCAGAAGTTTTGTTTCGAAGTTCTAAGAGTGAAACAGCTGGGAATTTGGTTGGCTACCCTGAGAAGCTCAATTCTCGTTATTCCTAAGACAGGCATCCCATGTGTAGATCTGACATGTCGTGAGTGTGACACAGCTTTTGTTCTCCAGTGACCATTTGTTTGAAGTGTGTTGTCTAGAATTCTCTATGGGGACTATACCTCTGAACACATTCTCACTACAGAGGCCTTAAATCTGTGGGTTTCACTATTGCCTGCGATCTGGGATGTATTCAGTGGGACATTTCATTTCCCGGGGATATTTGTCTTAAGGTATTGGCTGATTTCATATTGATTATTGATGTCCCACCCCCTACCCCTATTACTTATTGCCTAAGTATTTAACAGAGTCCCTTCCCATCCGTTCTTTATCCTAATCGCTCTAAATTTACTCATAGCCACATTGATACTTGTTTCATCAGATGCCTTTGTTCCATGTAACCCTGGCTTTTTGAAGCTGGAGAAGAATTGCTCAAGAGCCAGGCGATCTGAAGATGAGGCTAATCCCCGAGTGGGAAGTTCATCCATTCCGCCTTCCCCTGAGCTCCCTCCTCATAGCGTAGTCTTGCCTGCTACACCCTCCCCGGGTGTCCCTTTGCTGCCTTGTGCTCTCTCATGAGCTCCTCTTCCTCCCAGAGGCAGCGTGGGTTGTTCAGCAGGACACGCCACCTGCACTTCTGATTGTTCTGAGGCCCAGCCCAGAGGGGTGGAGAAGGCCCAAATAAACTGCCTGCAGAGAGCCGCAGCCTGCTCACAGTCATTGAGGTCTCAGCCCCCCGAGTCCCCAGGCTCATTCGACCAGCACAGCTGCGACTTCGGCTGTCTGCCTCTGCCAGGTGCCAACATCAGCATCTTGTCCCACTGCCATGGGGAGTTTATTTTTGCTGCAGGGCAGCTGCCAAGCCCAGCACCAGCAGCAATCGAAGGTTTTCTCTGATTTTCTTCTCTTCATCCCAGGCGGGGCTTTCTTACCAATCCCTTTTTTTAGTTTTGTGGGAAGTGCCAAGAGACCGGCCAGAGCCCATCAGCCCCTTTTTTTTACTCTAACATCTCTCCCCACTCACCCAGCCTTCCCTCGCAGAAAGCATGAGCCCTAGTAGGTACTCACCACTCAGCGAATGAAAAACTTTGGGACATGGAAGGGCTGGATTCTGTAAGATGTAGCAAGAACTGGTCCATTCACATAGTCTTGATGGCTCCAAGCTGTTACACATCAACACTGAAGAGTCCTCTTTAGGCCGTTGAAAGTGATTTGGGAGGAAGAGTAGAAAAAAGCATTAGATTCAAAGCAACTTTAAATTTACCCACTGTGTCTCCTGCAGAGAGAGGAAAAACTAGCCTTTGTCCCCAGGAGAAACTGAGCATGACCAGCCAGTCCCAGAAAGAATAGGACCCAAAATGGGGTGGATGAATTTCATGGGAAGGTAGCCAGTGAGTCTGCTGATAGTTTAATTTGCCTCAAGTTCAGGATGCTGGCAGAATGGACCACTCCACCAGTCCCAAACCAACCCTCAGGATGGAATCTGAGAAGCAAACGCAGGTGCTTACCAATTCAGTTCATTTTTGAACATCTACTCTGGTGGGGCGAGCCATTATTTGGAGCTGAAGGTCCCCCAAGAGTCACTTGAGAATTCGGGGACCTCTGACAGCAGCTTAGAGAAAACACCCATCTCTTCCAGATTGGCATATTCCTTCACTTTGGTATGCTTCGGAAAATTTTAACTTCTCTGTATAAATAGCCCACAAACCTGTTTTTCAGGCTCAGTCTCTAAGAAGTTAAGTCCCAGTATGTCTGAGTTCCTATGCATACAACACCAGCCCCCAGCTGTACTCCTATGGGGAAGGCAGACACACCCAATCTCAGCCTGAGCCTCCAGGCTGCCATGGAGAACCCAGGGGGGTCATGCTCTGAGCTTCGGAGGGACTGTGAGCATGACCAGGTGGTTGTGCCAGTGAATGGACACAGTCACCAGGTACCAGCCATGGTGCAGATCAGGAGACACCAGAACTGCTTTAGCCAAGAAAGCAAACAGCAGTGCGCATTCAAAATAGCAAAACTTGGGGCATGCAGTGACCCCTGATGCTTGTCAAGTGTGACATAGATCATAAGACTAAAGTAGGACGAAGAATTGGAACAACGGATAGACGGATGCTCTGGGTATGGGAAACGAGGGTAAAGTTCTGTCCTCTGTCACTGGGGCCAGGCAGGGTGTCTGTTGCAGGTACAGCTGGAGGTATTCCGTGCTGCTCTGCACCTTTGCACTTAAGGTGCATGGATGAAGTTCCTTTGTCACAAATGCTACGGAGTGGTATGATCCAGCATTATCTCTTTAGGCGTGCAAAGTGTGCTTGAGCTGGACTTTTTTTTAAGCTTTAGCTAAAATGTGGGGGGAAAAGAGGATGGAAACCGTAGCACCAAATCACAGATTGCCCTGCCTTACTTGGCTGTGGTCTTACAGCAATCAGATATTTCTGGTGTGCATTTCTGGATTCAGAAACAGCTGACTGTCCTCAGAGGGTTGAAGAACCGGTTTCAGAAACTTGAAATCCAGGGCCTTATAGTTCTCCTAATTATCTGTCTTTTCTCCCTTTGTCCCCTTGAGGGAGGGGGAGGGAAACTCTTTGCGCCCAGTTTGCTTTAAAGAATTTTCTCATCTCCTCCGCATTATCCCTTGATATTGAAATTATTGTCTCTTGTTTAATCCAGTTCCTGCTGAGAAGCTGTGTGAGATGTAAGATGTGGAAGAAGGTTTTGTTGTGCTCTTTTTGGACGGCGCTGCATTTTTACTTTTAACCCCAGGGTATGTCTCAGTTTCTGTTCTTTCTGCTTCCTGCAGGCTGACAATGCAGGTAGAATAAAATAAGGATTCTGGGTATTAGGGTGGGTTTAGGATCAGGTCCTGGGAGAGGGGTTCAGACACCCAGCCTCAGAGCTGGGGTGAGGGTTAGAGTGGGCTTCCCTCTACCTATTGAGAGAGGATGCAGGTGAGCGGCTGTCCTCCTGGTCCCCCTTTCACACTGTGTCCTGAGCTGTCCATGTGTAGAAGCTAATACGTCCATCACATCATCCTGTGTATCTGCGTTCCTGAGGAACCTGTGCGCTCTCTCGGGGTCATTCCCATGCGGCTTCCTCACACAGCTGTTAACAATGTGCTTTATCGCCGACACCCACAGAGGAACATCCACGTGTTAAGAGTACAAGTTTTGCTCTTTGGATTTTGGAAGTGGTTTTGTGATGTTTGAAATTTCTGTTCACGTTTGCTCAAGCACTACAGATTGTATGTATGTAGTCCCTTCAGCCTCCACCCTCCACCCCTCCGAGTATCCTAATAAACGTTTTCTTTTTAAAAAAAAACAAAAACAAAAGGAATTTTTATGGTGTCTTTTTCTTGTATCAAAATTCATTGGGTAATGATCTCGAAGCCTATGAACACCTAGAGACCCCCACAGGGTCTGTATCGTAGATGAGTTGTGCCCAGCAAGGACTGAGTGTGGCTGATGCAGATGCTTTTGGAAGTCTTTGTGGCAGGTGTGTGTGGTGGCGTGGTGGGGCGGGGGGATGGAGGGGGCATTTGGTCCTGAGAACTGCAAGCCTCTCAGTAGCATCCCGGGTCTCCACCCACTAGATGCCAGTAGCAACCCACACCCCCAACCCCCAAGACATGGACAACCCCCTGGGACTGGGGAGGCAGCAAAAGCCCCCTTGCTGAGACTCACTGTCTTAGACACAACCTAATAGCTCACATACACTCCAAAGGCAGCCCAGCACCAGTGCAGGGTCATTTATTTTTATATCTTCGACGTGAAGTTTTGTAATGAAAAGACAGGGTTGGTGGATTCTCCACGATCACGTATGTATTGAGTTACTTACATAAACTCAAAACCAGTATTTTGATAAAAGGTAAACACTTAGAGTGGGCTGCTCCCCTTACTGCCGGCACCTAGCTCAGGGCCTGGAATAGCAGAATCGCTTGACACTGCGTGAGGCTGGACTTCATCCATGAGAACTAGCGTCGTGACTGTGGCAGCTCAACACGTGACTCCCTCATGTCCTTGCAGACGCCCTCATCCTGGGTGCATGGTCCCCACCAGGACGTTGGAAAAGCAAAACACTGAAACATAAACAGGGTGATGAATTTCACTGCTGCTGCTGGCTTCAGTCTGCGCCTTGCAGTCCCCTCGCCATCAAGAAGACCTTGCCGTTCGTTGCAGGACAGAAACGACCGTTCCCTTGAGATTCTACAGGACAGTTTTGTTCTTTGTGATTTCTCATTCAACCGGGCTCTCCTCCTCCCTTGCTTCCTGGGCCTGCTTACAAATGACCAGGTGTAGAATGATTTCCTCCAGACACCACAGTGTCAGTAAAAACTTTGAAAGCATTTGGATCAGGGCTTGGCATTTTAGAGACACAGCGAACCCCCAGGGCAGCCTGAGCAGAGACCCCCAAGTTTGCTCACAGAGAAACGAGCCCCAGAGTGTCACCACCCCCAGAGTTGCTGGCCTCTGGGAAAGGACAAGACATTGGACACCCTCCCCTGAATCACCAAACAGAGGGAGGAAGCAGTGCCCTGGGGACTTGGTGTTCCCTCCCGCGGTCCCTTAGCATTCTAATCACCTTCTGACTACAACCACATTCCCAGGATGCAGGTGATAGAAGTTTTAGGAGCTGGAACAAGAAATGGCTAATAAAACCCTGAGAGAAATGCCAAGAAAGTGAATAAAAACTGTGACAGAAACAAGACACAAGACTGCTTGTGTCTAGTGACATAAATAAAGCGTAAACAAAAAGTGATGTGAAAGATTTGAGCAGGAGGATCCATAAAAGTCACAAAAACTGGCAGTGCTGGCTGCCCTGGTGGGTTTATTCTCGAGCAGGGTGCTCCCATCCGGGCCGCGAGGCGATTCACCGTGTCTAAACAGTAAGGCGAGTGTTTGGCTTGAGAAGACTTTGTGTATATAAATAGGGATGCTCTTTTTTTAGAACGCTGTTTGACAATATGCATTATCATTTAAACTCCACGTCCCCTCTGAGCCAACAATCGCACTGCAAGGATTTAACCTGCATTCTTAAACAGCGTGCCGAGATCCATGCAAAGGGATTTCCATTGTAGAATAACTTGTGATGGCCACAGACGTGAGACAAGCTCAGGGTCCCTCAGCAGTGAACTGGTTAAAGAACTCATGGTGCATCCAGACAAGGGCATATCAAGTCCCTGTTTTGTTTTTTTTTTAAAAGTAGATGTATGTTCACTGAAACAAAGTGGTCTATGCTATATTAAGTGAAAATACAAGATAGAGGACGATGAAGTATAGGGTCCTAGTTGTGTGTATTCTAGAAGGAGATGATAGATGATAGATAGATGACAGGTAGGTAGACAGATAATAGAGGGATGATGGATGAACTGATAAATTGATGGACGGATGTATGGATGGATGGACAAGTAGATGATAATAGATGATGGACTGATAAATTGATGATGAATGAATATTACCTAGATATGCAGTTTTTATTACACCTGTGTATTCTTTTTACCCATTATTTTTAAAGGAATAAAAAGGAAAGGAAAAGATGAGGTGTGCAACTGCTGGAGGCCAGCTCAGGTTTGGCCCCTGTTCTTTGGAAGGAAGAGGCAGAGGCACCCTGGCCCAGAGCGTTCTGTGGGCTCGAGCTTCCCTCCGCATGTGCAGACCATGGGCTTGAGCTTCCCTCTGCACCCACAAAGCCCCACGGAGCCTGAGACGCAGTGAGTGGCTCCCCACAGAACCTCTTTGGAGAGTCATGGCCACAATTTAGGGAAGAGGCACTCTATGGAGACACACGTGTACGCTGTGTGCCTAGGAGGGTTTTAAATTAATTTCTCACTTTGGGGTTGGTGACACATAGGTCCCACCCAGCCCACGGGGAGCTCTTTCAGTGACAGGAATGTCAAGGATTAGCCTTGCCCTGTGGACAGCGCCTCTCAGAGGAACCACAATAAATAATGACCACTGGTTACTGGAGCTCACCATGCGCTCCCGTCACCAGGCGGATGGGCACCATGTCCTTGATCTCATTGAGTCCTCACAGCAACTCCAGGATGGAAATAATCTAAATCTGCAACTGAAGATACTGAGGCTCAGAGGGGGCAAGTGACTGGTACAAAGCCACACAGCCAAGAGAAGCAAAATGGGAATCAAATTCCACTTTCCAGTGCCAGTTCCTATTCAGACTATTCTCTGCTCCCCATCCTTGTGGGTGGGAAGTTTCCGGCTTCTGAGCAGGAAAGCTCACAGGTCCACCCCATACCCCAACACCCCCACTTCATCCCTCTCCATCCACACGTGGGGCCATGTTATGAGAGCAGCCCAGGCTAACGGACTGCGGCATTAGCTTGTCTTCAAAAGATAATTAGATTACCTCCCTCCCTGGCCTTGAGGAGAGGAACTGCAGATTTAAAAAGAAACATGACAAGCCATCTGAGTGCCAGGACTGGTCCCCCGAGAGCCACACTTCCATTTCCGTCCCTCGTTCCAGACATGAAACCAATTAAAGTCGTCGCAGTGTACACAGTTAACACCAAGTGACAAAAGTCTGCCGAAGTGCTTTTAAAGATCTAATTTACCCACAGACTGTCCAGAAAAACTTAGCTGACCTGTCATTGTACAGCTTTGGAAGTGCCTGGCCCAGGTCCGACTTCCAGCGGTGCCCAGGCGCCCTCTGATCCCCTGTAGCTGTCACTCCCTGGGCCTCTTCTGTCTAGTTCAATGACAGTGACAGGACACCAGGAGCTCTGGCCAGTGGGAAGGTGATGGAGGGTAGGGACCAGACTCCTTGCAAGGTAGCTGGCTCAGGAAACTCATTTAGTTCCTAGTACCTGCCTTGCCCTAAATTTTGACCTGTCCCATTTCTGAAACGCGGAGTGGGGGAGTGGGGGCGGGGAAGAGACAGCATAGGGCTTCCGCTGTCCTCATCTTGGGGACCTCTGTCAAAGAGTTCACTGCGTCTTATCTCAGAACTGGGGCATCTCCTTTTGAAGCAAAGCAGTCCAAGATTGGGGATGGAAAGCAGGCTTTATTCCTGGACTTGCAGGGGTTTCATTCCAACGCCAGGAAGGGATCCTCAGAAAATATTCTCCAAATTGAGAAGCAAAAGGGTTTCCTGTGATGCCGCTTTCTCCTCTAAGTCTGCTCCCTTCCACAGTTGACAGGAAGTGAATCCCTGACCCGCTCGTGGGCACTATATCACAATAGGAAAGCAACCAGGCTCCGATGCAAAGCTCCTGGGTTTTCATTTTTCCAAAATGTTTCTGTCCCTGGAGACTGAAGGGTATTCGGGTCATGCCCCCTAACCTTGGAAGTACTTTACAGTTCACAGAGCGACTTCCCCCGCATGTGCCCCTGGGGGCGAGGTAGTGGATCCTCTCCATTGTACAGACGGGGAAAGAGTCCTGGAAAGGCCTTTCTCTGGTCAATGGCAGAGGAGCCGCTGCAGCCTGGTCACCCTTCCTCAGCTCCCCCACGGGCTGACCTTGTCCTCAGCTTCCAGCCTTCCTTTTCTGGAATCCTTCCACCCACTCAGGAATTGCAAACTATTTTAATTGACTGTCAGCTTTTGCGGAGTACATCCAGAGACTCTACTTTTCTATTCCACTGGGTTTTTTCAAGGCGATTTTTCCAGGGTATTAAGTGTTCTTCTATAATTCAGGGGAGAGCCAGCAGCAGAGCCAGGCTGCCTGGTGATGTTACTGCCTGCTGTTCACCTGCTCCTAGGTCTCAGCCATGGGGGGAAAACAAACGCAGCACAGGCACGCGGTGGTGGCTTCCTGCCTGGACACTACAATGCCTCAGGCTGCAAACCAAGGTGCAGGGGCAGGGGCAGGGGCAGGGACCACCAGGCAGATGCCAGCGCTGCCCCCTGGCGGACTGCTCACCTCTGGGCGCTGGGTGAGCCAGCCTTTCCCTGCTCTGCAAGGAGCCCCTGCGTTCAGCTTGCCTCACCCACAGAATTTGCACGGACCCAGCAAATCCCAGATCACTCAGGCGCCATCTGGGACCTCCAGATTTCCCCATATTCCCCTGCCATCGAGTCCCTTTCTATTCTGGTCCCTGCTTGCTCCTTGCCTTTTCACATTGCCAGTAGGAAACCTATGTTTCCCCTGGGTCCTTCATTCACTGAATGTTTACTCTTCCAAGCAACACTGACCATTGCTTTGGACTTTTGCCACAGCCCTATGAGCCAGGCACTGCTCTCCCAGTTTTGCTGATGAGGAAATAGATTTATGTTATGTAACTTTGCAAAGTCTCACAGGTCAGCGGGGACCCTGGGATTTGAACCCAGCCGGGTTGACTGGAGGGTCTGTGTTTATTACCTCCGTGTTACCTTGCAGCAGCCTGACTCCAGAAGAGACTTCCTGCACATCCATCATGTCATTTTTCAAAGCCACAGAGGGATTAGATCTTTCAGGAAACCTGAAGTTTTAAATTGGTAATCCTCTTGTAATGTGAAGAACCAATGTATGCATTTGGATTTTTTTCTTAATTTGGGATTTACTGACAGTGAAACAGAACGATCCTTTAGGCGATGATTTTGCTGGAAACATGTTAATGAGCTCTGACTGCAGTCTTTGCTGGTGTATATCAGACACAACTCCCCTGCCTGGGAGGGCCCAGCCTCTGTTCCTCTGCTCTGTTCCTGCTGTCCAGCCCCCTTGGGAGAGCTTGTCCCTTCCCTGGATGCCCATCTCCAGGTGTACGCGGACCAGATGATTCTCAGGCTGCCTTCTGTGGACCCTCACTCAGCCTCCAGCATTTCCAGCTTACCTGGGAAGGACCAGCCACCTCCTCAAACCAGCCTGCCCACAACTGACATCCTCATTGCTCAACCTCCCTGACCCTCTGGCCTTCCTAACATGTGGCAGTGCCTAGAGCCTCCTACAGGGGAGGTAGTGCAGGATGAGAGAATGGGCCTTTCTCCTCCTCGAGCTTCCAAGTGATGGGAGCGGCATTTGTGTGGCTAAACCAGGAAAATGTGACAGTGACGGTGATGGGACTCCTTGGTGCCAGGAGGTGAAAGGGGGGCAAGGGTAACTCCCAGGCCAGGCCTAACCACTCAGGTGAACGGTGGCCCCTTTGCAGAGGTGGGGCACATGGGGAGCAGCAGTTTCTGGAGGGTAGAGAGAAAGAGATCCCAATTCTCTTGTTAAGTTTGGGATTTCCTGCCCAGCCACTGGCCCCAAACTCCAGCGCTCACGATGACTCATTCCTCTCCTATCCTGCCTGGATCCGATTAGCCGGCAGGACTCTGCCTTCATTTGGGTCCAGCCTTCAGGGCTGCTCCTGCTGCCTCCCCCACGGGCTCCCAGCCTCCAGCCTCTCCAGACGATTCTCCTAAATGCCACTGTCACCAGGCTCTGACTCCACAACATCTCTCCATCCTTCCTACTTTCTCCTCATTCCCAAGTAAACAGACCTGCTCCCTGCCCCCTGCCTTCTATCTGTCCACCAACCTTGTCCACCGGTTGCCACCACCCACCCTCCCTGCAGCGCACCCTCCTTCCCCGGGAAGCCTTCCAAGTCACTCCAGTTTACAGCTTCTCCACCTTTGGGTGCCTGCCGCTCTCAGAGCCCACTCACTTACTCCTGGGTTCTTGTGTGACTTTGTGTTGTCACTTGGTTCTAGGTGCACAAGCCTCCTCTCCCCAGTAAGGGGGAGGACCCCCAAAGGGAGGATACCATCCTTTTGTATCCCCAATAAATGGTGAAGTGTGTAGATTCTAGATGTGAAGTTTCTTGACCTCTCTGAACCTCAGTTTCCCCAGTTGTCAAATGGAGTAAATAATAGAATCTATCTCAGGGGCTGACTCTCAGGTTCCTATGTTGGCATCAGGCTGCTGCCAGAAAGAGGATGACAACAAACGACGATGACACTGATGGTCAAACTGGAAGAGTGGCTGGGGCCCAGGCCAGCACGCAGTGGGGGCTGTGAGCACACGCTCACTTGTGCCGAAAGAATAAATAAACTGAGTTGCTCCCAGGATCCTTTCTTTCCCCCCTTAACATGTTCACTGGAGGCTAGTCATGTGATGGACACTGCCTGTGGGAAACAAAGGAGTCCATCTCTGTTTTCATGGAAATGTCTCTACCTTTCCTCCTGCCCTCTGCCCGGGCCCCAAGGAAGACCCACTTCATAGGGGCGGGAGAGAGCCTCACTCACACGAGGGAGGCCACTTCGTCAGGCCTGCCTCTGCACACACAGCAGAGTCTGCACCACCCGCAGGGACAGCTGGTCCTGATGAATGGAATCAAGGCTCTTTTTGGCTGCAGGGTCTCATCGAGCCCCATCCACTTATCTGAACAGTAGAGGGGGAGGACTTCAGAGCTCCTGACCACATACTAAATTCTTCTGAGACAGGCTTCTACCCTGGTGACACGTCTGCCCCTTTACCCAGCCAATTGGATGACATTGCTCCAGTGACTAATCTGAAAGAGTCATTTCTGCATCTACTCACATCCTGTCACTTAATTGTCATTGTATAGCAGTTCATTAACGTTCCCGTCCCCTTAATTTGTTGTGAAGAGTTAAAAGGCTTTCAAACCAAGTCAAACTCCAAACCAGTTTGTTTGCCTTTTATGATGATGGAAACGATGTGCTCTGTAAAATACCTTATGTTCATCACTCAGCCGTATTCATTTCCCGTGACTTCGTGACTTAAGGTCAAATACGTTAATCAAAGCCGCCATCATTAGCACAGTTTCCTTTTCTATTAAGCAATTATGATCACTTACTATTAATGAGTCGTGAAGTTTTAATAATTTTTTGCTGGTGTGAAATTGCAAAACAGTAATTATGACACATGCTGTATGGATGGCTTGCTCCACGATGTAAATTTGGCCTAATGTTGAGAAAAATACAAATGAACATTAAGTAATTAATTAGTTGCCTCCGTGGAACCAAAATAAGCCTTCACCGTGAAGGCAGATGGATAAAAAAATGAAGCCTTTTGTTGTCATCACTGGACTGTTAAACAGTGGGACACGGGCACTCAGAGAGACCTGAACCCCACGCCCCCCAACTAAAGAACATCTTGACTGATGCTGAAGCAGAAATAACTTTGCCAGAATGCTTTGGGTTGAAGTCACTGTTTCTGGCTTGGGGCTGATTGTGTGAGGTCCGCAGGGGGCAGGAGGAGGCTTTTGCAATTAAATGTTGATGCAGATAGACTGATGGGAATGGGACCAAAGCGTTACTGGCTCTCAGCCTTGAGAGAGGACCTGGGAGGATAGAATCAAAGGCAGGGAGTTAACACCCCCACAGGGTTCTCTGCATGGCACATGGGAATCCCTGGAATATTATGTTGAGCTGTAGATTCTGGGGCTCTGCCCCCAGAAATGTTGATTCCATTGGTCTGAAGTAGGGTCTAGGCATCCGTATGCACTCAGGATTATTCTGACATAGGTGGTCTCCAGCCCATGTTTTGAGACATAATGATTTGGAAGCCCTAAGCCACCCTTCCGCAAAGCTATGTAGGAGTCAAAATTCTCACCGAGCAAATATCAATACTCATGTGTCAGGCCCTATATTAAGCACTGGGCTGTAAATTTTCTAGATTGTTTACAAATTGAAAAAGAAAAGTATGCTGTGTATGTAAATAAAAAGTAGCTCATCCTCTAAGATTTCCTGAACACTTGTTTACAACATGCCAGGCATAGAGCTGAATATTCTATAGGCACAATCAGATCGGACCTCACTACAATCCCAGGTTATGAATGTGGAAACCGAGACAGGGAGAGATGAAGTAGCTTGTCCAAGGCCACACAACCAGCAATGCCCAGCTGAGAGGCAGGCTCTCTCAGGCAGGCAATGGGCAGTGACTGAACACATTAAGACACACGAAGAACACAGCCAGAGGGCAATAACGATTTCTCCTGTGACAGGGGCATGCAACGGGGCTTAGGGGCGGAGCCAGGCAAGCCCTTTATGAAACAGGTGTAGCTGTCTAAGGCAGTCACACTCACACTGCTGCCCAGCACCCAGGAGGCTTTGGAGTGAGTCCCAAGGTGAAGGCTGAGGTGGGGGTTGGTAGCTTTCCTCATGCTGTGGGCCTCCCACTCGACACTCCCCATTCTCCTTATATACCAGCTATCCAAGAACGCTGTTGTATAACAAAATGTTTGGAAACTCCTGGCTGGGGCAAGCAAGGAAAGAAGCAGAGGATGATGAGATGCTTCTCATCATCAGAGATGCTTCCCAGAGAGGGACCAGGCAGAAGCGGGCGGTGGGGTGAGGTTGCATTGGATGTTGGGCCTGGGCTGTTTAACCTCTGGCACTGTGTACTGGTGGGAAGTCCACCTAGATGTCAGGAGACAAGTGGGGAGGTGGGACACTGGATAGTTATTTTGTAATTATGTAGGGCCAGTGATTCCTCTACAATGTTATTAGCCAACCGGTGCCTGAGTGAGGCTGGAAAGAACCCCAGTGGCAGTCTTGGGGCATCCGATGTTGTCCTGCCCCTCGGTAGAAAAGGCTCCATGAGCTCAGTTCCCACCATCAGTACATCAGCTTCCCTCCGGCCGCAGCTGGCTTGTGCCAGGTCCCGGGCAGAGCGCTGTGGGTATCATATCCTTTATTCCTCAGCACAGCCATTACTATTTATTTCCTACATTGCACAGATGTAGCCAATACATGCATCTCATTCCTCAGTGAGCATGTGGGGAAGTGAGAGTCCTCCCTACCCATGATGACATGGATAAGACCTGGGCCATCTGAAGAATTTAACAACAAAAGCTAGAGCAGCATCAGTTACACAGTGGAAACAGGACAGATGGGACCCGTCAGTTATGCTAATTTACAGCCCAGCTGGGCCATTCAGGCAGTTCTCCAAGCTTGCCCCAGCTTGGGGTCACAACTCCTTCAAGGAGGGATGGGCTGTCTAAACACAAGAATAGATGAAGAGTGTCCAGAAATCAGAAGCCTGGGGAAGAGATACAAAATCAGGCAGAAAATGGGCAAGGCATTTCCTCTGACCCATCCAATCATTCATGACACTGGATCCCTTGCCTAGAAAACCTTTCTTTCCCCCTAACCATCGCCTATGTCAATGTGACACCATGAGTCTCCCAAGGATTTCTCTTTGAGCTCTTCACTAGCAAGTCTCAAGCCACCCAACCTGGGCCACGGGGTCCCTGCCCTTCAGATGCCCATCGGAAGTTTGCCAAAAACAGTGTGAGAACGAAACCTGAGCTGGCAAAGGCTGTCGCCTATGTTTCTCACCAACAGGGTCATCTCCCTTATTGCTGGCAAGACTGGTGTCATCTGGCCGTTAGATGGAAATCCACAAACAACTCTAGAGAAACAGGTTTCCAAAAAGAGAGGAGCTGAGACGACCCTCTCCCCTGATTCCTGGCTGAGGCTGCGGCGATGTGAGGATGACCCGTGCCTGACTGAGGTAACAGCTTGGTTCCAGTGCACACTCAATCACTACCCATGCACTGCGCTCTGATGGCCGCTGGCTTCCCCTTAAATGCTGAGAGTTCAAAGCTAATTTTTGTTAAGCGCTAACTATGCACTGAGGGCTCTGCTAAGTGCTTCCAGAGCCCTTTCCTCTGGGGGTGGAACAGTCATCCCCATGTTATAGGCTGGCTTCTAGAGGTCACTTCAGTCTGTCTGTGGTCAGCAAGTGGCAGGGCTGGAATCCCAACACAGTCTGGCCGCAGGGACTGCTAGTTCTTACCCCGCTCACTAGAGGGCTGACTCTCAGGGCACAGCCTTTTCAGAAATTGATGTCCTGACCAAGACAGCATCTGAAGGAGGGGGCAAGGGAAGGTGGCAGACAGGCAGAGAAGGCTAGGGCGAACGCAGAGGCCTGGTGTGCTCCTAGGATGCATGCGGGGCAGATCACAGCCTTTAGCTCTTTGGAGCTCAGGGGCACCAGCAAGGCCCAGGTAGAGCCACGCAGCCACACCAGGCTGCACAGCTCCCAGTGCCATGGCCTCTTCGGGGGAACATGAGATGTTAGCGTTAGAGCAACCGGCTGGCGTACCTCTCTCTATGCTATCTTTGCAACTCTTCTGCCAATCTAAAATTATTTCAAAATGAAAAGGGTTTTAACATTTTTTTAACAATCTCACTGTTTTCATTTATTAACTCTATAAAACATGTTATACACTTATGTTGAAGTAATTATATAAGTATATTAAACTGCCATATGAATCTGTTTTATATAGTGATGGTCCATGCACAATTTCATTGGAAGAAAGGAATCTGTGGATATAGAAATTTTAAGTTGTCCTTCTCCTTCTCCAACAATTTAGTCCAAAAGACATTAGATAGGACTGAGCGAGGGAGGTGACCACACCAGTGGGGTAGGGAAGCAAGACGATCTAGCAAAGGGCAGAGGTCAGAGAACAACAGGACTAAAGAGGGCATCCATGCTGGGAGCAGCTTTGTGCAGATGGTGTCAGATTCCCAAGGGGGAAGAAAGGCTACCTGTGCAGGTGTCTGAACCTGAGAAGAGTGAGGAGGCTTCATGTGTGGCGGTGGCCCAGCACGGGGAGTGCGTGCTCAGGAGAGGGGGTGGGTTCTTCTATGCAAGGAAGTGGGGTGGGGGAGCAGCCTGGCAGGAGGGGGCTGAGCCCCAGAAGAGTGAGGGGGGCTTCTGTGCTGGAGAGGAGTCCTCAGCAGGGGCCAGAGCCTAAGTGGGATGGGTGGAGCCACCACACAAGAGACTTGTGAGGGGCAGGACACCATAGCAAGTTTGCTGAAGCATGAGTGGGGTGCAGAGGGAGGCCCTGCTGGGGGGTGTAGTAGGCAGCAGGGGCAGGAGATTGGTCAACTGCAGGTTACTGGTCAAACAAGTTGGTATATTAAGGATAATAAGAGTCAAGTTTTTCACTGTTATGGCTACAAATAAGGAAAGGGAGAAAATTAGAGAGCTGTGTGATACTGAATTAGAAGTATTGTATTAGCTCATAATTTTAAGTATATAGATACTGAAATAAACAGATGTAAATGTATGTGTGTATGTGCAAATCCATAACCCTTTGTTCTGTCCATGAGAAGATCTGGAAAAACACCCCAATAGCAGTGAACACATTTACTGGCCAGATCTTGGTTTCTAAATACCATTCTATTCTGAAAGGAACCAGGGATCCTTGGAGAAATAGCTGATTCTAGGGCTGAGGACAAGATGATCTTGGGATATCTTGTTTGGTCAGAAAGTAAGAAAATACTCAAAGAATGATGGGGACATATCGAGTGAATAGGCAACCACTGGCCACAGCTGGAAAAATTTGACTATCAAAATATATACATCAAAATAAAATAGGAACCCATGGGCCAATAATGATGCAATTGAATGAATAAATTGAAAGTTTGATAAGGAATAGGGTGTTTACATATTCTCAAAGAAACTCCCTATGAAATACGCACTAATTACAAAGGGCAGGGAAGTAACTTGACAGATACTTCCTTCACCTATTAGTGAAAGTTAACGTCACCAGAAATGGGAGGAATCAACACTGAGTGCCATCTAATGGGAAGAATAGGAAGAATTTGCTCTTACTTCTGTGACATTCCTGCCAAAGACATGTGGCTTAAGCCTAATCATGAGGAGTCATCAGACAAACCCAAGTTGAGACATGTACTACAAAACATCTGACCAGTAATTTTCAAAAGTATCATGCTCACAAAAGGGTGGGAAACTGTAAGAAAAAGACACTAAAAGACAGGATGGCAAATGCAACACGTGATCCTGAACTGGATCTTTTTGCTATTAAAAGACATTTATTGGGATGATTCACAAAATTTGGTTTAAGTCTGAGGATCACATAGTAGTGATATATCCACAGTAACTTCTTGATTTTGCTGGTTGTGTTGTAGAAATGTGGACGAATGTTTGTACATATAGGAAATGCATTAAAAAATAATCCAGGGGCGATGAGGTGTCACATGAACTACTTATTCTCAAGTATGTCAGGACAAAAAAGGTTTTGTAGGGCGCTTGTCAAATTTGGGGTTTGAGGTTGTTTCACAAAACGTTTGAAAATTGCTGGTGTAGCGGAATGAATGAGCTGCATATGAATGTCCTGAATATATAAAAGGAGGTAAGCATCTCCCTGCAGAGGGGACCCATGATGTGCTTGCAGACAGTGCCAAGATTTTCCCTAGAACACTTCCCAAAACATCTTCCATCACAGACAAATAGGGATCGATACCTAAGTTTCATGCCGTACAGCACACCTGTCATAACTTTATCTCAGGACTCTTTTGCAATAGGAAAACTAAACACCCACCTCACCCATGAAAACACACCATTGAAAGACTCATGGGGTGTAGTGCTGAGGGCCCCACCTCCATAAGCCAGTTGCCAAAGTCAGTGCCAAGAGGAGTGAATGAGGGGAGCTGCTGAGATGGTTTATTAGCTCTACAGCTCTGATCGGTTTTGACCCTGGTGATAATTATATCTCAGGCCTAGTTGTGAGATCAATTACGTGAGATCATCTGCATTGGTGAATGCAGGTGAGTCCCCCAGGCGGTGAACAGTACAGAGTAAACACCACTGTTGTCATTGTCACAGGCATTATGTTCATTATTATTGTGGTGACTGGCCATTCCCAGCCGGTAACAGCAAACTGTTTCCCTGGCATATTTTTCATTGAAGGTGGGTATACTGCAAGCTTATTCAAAAGTGGCATTGAATCACTGAGGAGCAAGTGAAAAAGATGGAGATGCCAGAAATCATTTCCTCAAGGCTGGAAGTTCTTAACTGAGCAGCCCAGCAAGCGTCTGGGCTGAGACCAGGAGTTGCCCCGTGGAATCCCAGTGCATGCTCTGGGCAAGCCTCTGTAACCGTAACCAGGGACTGCATTAGGTTCACACATGTAATTGCCTCCAGCCAGAGTCAACAGCAAAGGAAAGGTCTGTGAAAACAGCAATATGATAGTGTTCTCGGTTTATCTCTCCATCTGCAACTCCTGTAAAACAGTGACCTAAGAAACTCTAGCTAGCTGTGTATGGTGGAGAAACAGGTATAGTTTTAAGTGGCAGAAACTAACTGATTTGTAAGTAGGAAAAAAAAAAGGCAACTCAATATTCCCTGCCAGCAGAATAACAAACTAGGTGCCTTGACCAATTTTCCCATTGAAAATAGCTTAACATGCTGGCCAAAGTTGTAAACCCCTTCCGAAGTACATTGAAAAACCAGCAAGAAAATAGGAAGCATGAAGGCAGAAAATGAAGTGAAGGCATGAACCCAAGGGGTAAATAGAAAACTGACAGCTTTCACCCTTGGGCCTTTGCCAGCCAATAATATTGAGCTTAGATTTTCACAGCCTCATAGGGTGCCAGAGACAAAGTACAGGGTCCATCTAGGAGGAAGGGAGTCAAATAAGAAACCCTAACTAATAAAAACCAGGATCCCATGAGCTGAAGTATCAGTGTAAATGTGAACCAGGAGTAACTGCACTCCCTTCTTACCACCCGTGGACCACTGAAAGGGTTACCTCTCTTGAACACTGAAACCGAAGGAAAGAGCTGAAGAAGCCCTGAGAATTCACATCCACGAGCTGACCCTCACAATTAGGTTTGCAGCTAGAATTTTTATGATCTACAGTCTGAAATTTTTCAAACCAACAATTTAAGTGGTTCGAGGTTAGTAGTGATCGCAGGCATCTGACAGAAGCTTAATTAAATCATCCCTACAGAAAGCCCCCTTCATTCCACCAACAAAAATTTCCCACATACAAAGTTCCAAAGAAAACAAGCAATGCATTTGTTGAGCACACAAGGAAATGAGGGACCATAATCGGCAAAACCCAAAATCAGTAGCAATAACGTTGGATTCTGAAAGTATAAGGGACAAAAGTGAAATGATTATGTTCACAGAAATAAAAGACCAGTTTGAATATAAGCAGAGACAAGGCAACTATAAAAAAATGAACAAGAAGATAAAACTAGAGAAAGAAGTAGTGAAGAAATCATCCAAATTATCCAGAAACAACAAAGGTTTGGAATACCACATTAAGAAAACAGGGAGGATAAATAACAAGGTGTAACATATGCCTCAATCAGACTGGTCCTCAACCAGGGGCATGTTGCCCTGCAGGGAGCATTTTTTTGGCTGTCACAATTGACAAAAAGTAGGGGTATGCATGCCTGGCATCAAGCAAATAGAGACCAAGGATGCTGCTAAAAATTTGACGATGTTGTGGCAAGAGTGCTGAGGCTGAGGGATCTGGGTCTAAATTAAGCTCATGAATTATAGAGTGAATGGGACAAAAAGTAATATTTGAGAAGTAAAAGAAATTGATCCCTATGAATCCCCCCCCAAAATATATCTATAAAAAGAAATACACATGACTTCCCGCCAAGATCGAGGCGTAGGTAGACACACTGTGCCTCCTCGCATAACCAAAAGAAGGACAACAAATTTAAAAACAAAAACAACCAGAACTGAGAAAATCGAACTGTATGGAAGTCCGACAACCAAGGAGTTAAAGAAGAAACACTCACCCAGACCGGTAGGAGGGGCAGAGACGGGCAGC
>VMDR010000363.1:192518-255730 GCA_007922815.1 Macrotus californicus | reverse complement strand
CAAATTGGAAAGGAAGAAATGAACTGTCCCTATTTTCAAATAACATAATGATCTACTCAGAAAATTGCAAGGAATCTGAAAAACAACAACAACAACAACAAAAGCAACCTCCTAAAATTAATGTGACCTCAGCAAGGTCACAGGACACAAGATCAAATCACAAAAATCAATTGTATTTCTACAGACTACAAGCGAACAAATAAAAATGAAATTAAAAACACAGCATCAATTGTAACTGCTCAGAAGGAAAATATATTGGATTAGCCAAAAAGTTCATTCGATTTTAAAGTAAAAATAAGGCAATTTTCATTTTTACCAATAACGTTATTGAACAACATATCCACCATTTTGTTCCACGACCTTCTGTCATCTTTCAAGTAACTTCATAATTCCATCTTCCCAAAATGTTTCATCTTTTTGACAAAGAACTGTCCCAGGTGACTTGTGTAGTCTTCCAGGTAACTGAAGTTTTTTCCATTAAGATAATTTTGTAAAGACTGAAATAAATGGAAATCCAAAGGAGCAAATGTCTGGTGAATATGATAGATGAATCAGAACTTCCCAGCCAGGCTGTAACGGTTTTGTCCTGGTCATGAAAGAAACATGCGGTCTTACGTTGTCCTGATGGGAGATCGTGCGTTTTGTGTTGACTAATTCCAGTGGCTTTTTGTGGAGTGCTGCTTTCATTGGGTCTAAATGGGAGCAATATTTGTTGGAATTAATCGTCTGGTTTTCTGGAAGGAGCTCATAATATATATTCAACATCATCTCTGGATGAAGACCGGCCTTTGGTGTGGTTGGCAGTGGTTCATTTCGCTTGCCCCATGATCTGTTCCATTCCACGTTAAAGTATCCACTTTTCATCGCCTGTCATAATTTGTTTTCAAAATGGGACATTTTCGTTACATTTAAGTAGAGAATCCCTTGAGGAAACACAGTGAAGATTTTTCTCCCTTAACTTACATGGAACCCAAACATCAAAGTGATTAACGTAACCAAGCTGGTGCAAATGATTTCGAATGCCTGGTTTGGATATTTTGAGTGTGTCGGCTGTCTCCTGCATGTTATAATGTTGATTGTTCTCAATTAATGTCTTGATTTGATTGCTATCAACTTCAATTGGTCTGCCCCATCATGGAGCATTGTCCCGTGAGAAATCTCCAGCACGAAACTTCACAAACCACTTTTGACATGTTCCATCAGACACAGCCCCTTCTCCATACACTGCACAAATCTTTTTTTTGTTCAATTGTGTTTCTACCTTTCTTGAGATAATAAAATACAACATGCAAAAAATGTTGCTTATTTTCTTCCACTTTCAATATTAAAATGGCTACACAAAAATTCACCAATCTTGATAAGTTTTTTAAAATGCACCCTGATATGACAGCTGTCACAATACAATCTATCAAAATTGTTTCAAATGAAGTTAAAGACAACTATGGTAAGCATGACTAGAGCCATCTTACAGAAAAAAAACGAATGAGCCTTTGAACCAACCCAATAATAAACTGGAGCTTGTTAGATATTTCCTATCAAACCACGCACTGAGTGAGTGAAAATGCAAAATGTAGTGTGCATATCCATCAAAGGAATTCTCTGTGGAATGTATGGTATGATCTGGCAAATCACTAAGTAAAAGTTTAGATGAATTTCATAAAAAAAATGAGCTAAAATCTAAACAAGCTCACAAAAAGAGGATGATCAAATTGCTAGTAAATAAATAAGAAGTTGTACAGTATCATCAATAACCTGGGGAATAAAATTAAAGCTATAACCAGATACTACTATACCTCCTCTCCAAAAGACAGTGGATACAAGTGTTAATGCTAATGTGGACTAACTGGAATGTTCATACATTATTGAGGAAGTTTAGATTTTTATAATCCCTAGGGAAAACTGTTTGAAAGTGTCTATTAAATCTGAATAAACTTAGACTCTAGGACCTAGCAATTCAAACCTTGAGCATATACACAACAGAAATAATTGCTTATATCCATCAAAAACATGTCCAAGGATATTAAAAGCAAGATTATTCACACTATCCGCAAACCAGAAAGGCCATTACTGTATATGAACAGTGAAACAGATCAATAAATTCTGGTTTTCCATAGAATGAAATTCTACATAGCAATGAAAAAGTAGTAATTATTGCTTAATGCAATGAAATGGATAAATCTTTGTGATATAATGCTGAGCTAATAAACAGACACAAAAGAGGAAAGCTTGTATGATTCCATATATGTGAAACTCAAGAACAAGCAAAGATAATCAATAATGACTGACATCAGCTCTAGCTAGTGTGGCTCAGTGGACTGAGTGCTGGCCTATGAACTGAAAGGTCACAGTTCAATTCCCAGTCAGGGCACATGCCTGGGTTGTGGGCCAGGTCCTCAGTTGGGAGCGTGTGAGAGGCAACCACACATTGATGTATCTCTCCCTCTCTTTCTCCCTCCCTTCTCTTCTCTCTAAAAATAAATAAAATCTTTAAAAATAATGACATCAGTATGGTGGTTACATTTTGAGAATATTGGCAGGGAAGGAGTATAAGATATATTTCTGGAGTACTGGAAATATTCTATATTCGGATCCAAGTGGTCGTTAGATGGGTTTATGTATAGGGAAACCTTCATTTTAGTTGCAACATTGAGATTTGTGCACTTTATGGTATGTAAGTTACAATTCAATAGGAAAAAATCCCTCACACACAAATTTATACAAATCTATGGTAATTTAAACAATGTAGCACTTGTGTAGGAATACACAAACAGATCAGTGTCCTAATGATAAAGAACTAGATTCACAAATATGGAAATTCTCATTATAAAAAGGTATTTACATACCAGTAGGTAAGACAAGAGCTCTTTAACTGTGTGTCATTGGAACAAGGACGTGGCCACCGGGGAAGAAAACTAACTTGAGTGCCTACCTCATACACCAAATGAATTTTGGATAGATCAAATCTTTAAGTACAAAAACTAAAACTATATATATCATTATAAACCATAGTATATAAGCTATATATTAAAAACTATATACAGGTTATATATAGGAAAAATATAATATTTAATAACTAATTCAAGAATAAACTCTATTTCCTGTACTCACAAATGTAAACCTACTTTTGCCCCACCCTGTGTGTGTGCATGTGCGTGTGTATGTATGTGTGTGTGTGTGTGTGTGTGTGTGTGTGTGTGTATATATAAATTTAAAAATAGTGGAGAAGTCTTCCTAAATATGATATAAAACACAAAAGCCAGCCCTGGCCGGTGTGGCTCAGTTGGTTGGGCATTGTCCCACAAAGCGCAAGGCTGCTGGTTCTATTACCGGTCAGGGCACATGCCTGGGTGCGTAGGAGAGGCAACCCATCAGTGTTTCTGTCTTGCATGGATGCTTCTCTCCCTCTCTTTTTCCTTCCTTCCCTTGTCTTAAAAGACAAACAAACAAAACAAAATCAAAACCAAACCAAACAAACAACAAACAAACAAGACTATAAAATGGATGTGTGGTTCATTAAAATAGTATCTATCACAAAAGCCATCACAGAGTCAAAAGAGAAATAAAAATTTGGGAGAAATGTATTTTCAACTCCTGTTATAAAGGGTTAATTCCCCTAATATCTAATAAACTCCTTCACATTAACTAGAATATAAACCCAACAATCCAATAGAAGAATAGGCAAAGGATATGAACAATTTACAAAGAAATAGAGTTGGCTGTAAAACATATGGACATATTATTTAAACTTACTAATAAAAAGATTCAAGGAGATAACCATTTTTAAAATCTGTTACATTAGTTAAGATAAAGAGTTTAATTTTTAAGGATGAAACAGGAATTGTTATATTCTTAATCAACATATAAAATGCTGCAACCTTTGTGGAAAGTTATTTGGCAATATCTATTAAAACTAAAAATGTACATATCTTTTGGCCCAGTAACCCCACTTCTGAGAATATATCTTGCAGATATACACACACAAATACCAAATAAAGTATGTCCAAGGTCACTTATTGTGGTATTCTAAATAGTCATTCAAGAAGCTACACCCATAAAATGAAATATTCAGTATTTAAAATGGATCATGAAGAGCTTTTGGTACTGGTGTGAATGGTCTTCAAGATAGACACATAATTATATTTTTAAAAAATCAAGCTGTAGAAGCTTCATCAATACAAAACTGGATAAATAAGATATGATAATATGATATAATCCACATTAAACAGAAATGAAATAGATCGCTATATGTAACATGGCTATATCTCAGAAATTTAATTTCAAAACACTAGTTTCAGAAAATGCCACATAGTATTATATCATGTGTAAGAATTTAAAAACACTACAAAAATAACACAAATATTATCTATAAATACATCTGAAAGATACCTAGCAATATCTACACCAACCTAATAACGGTGGTGGCTTCTTAGGTGAAAGAGAGAATGAAATTGGAAGAAAACATCCAAAAAGTTCTGAATTGATTAGTAATCTTTTGTTTCTTTCATTTAGAACAGAGATTTCCAGCCACTGTTCCCCGGGTGTGCCACAAGAATTTTTAAAACATGCAATACCTGACTATTTAGTCAGGGCTACTGAACTCTTTTTCCTTAATTGGTCAAATAAAAAAATGACAACAGCCAACTCAACAATAGCTGTCCGGTGTGAATACCCTGCCTTGAACCTTAAGTTTGTAGGTCACATAATAGAGTTGCATCTTGTTGCTCATGTAAGCGTAGTAAGGTTGCACGTAATTGGTTAATTTTTAAAATATTTTTTATCCTCAACTGAGGACGTGCTCATTGATGAAAGAGAGAGAGAGAGAGAGAGAGAGAGAGAGCGAGAGAGAAATGTGAGGGAGAGAAGAAAAACATGGATCGGCTGCCTCCTGTGTGCACTCTGACCGGGTCTGAAACCTGCAGCCTTTTGGTATACAGGAGGATGCTACAACCAACTGAGCCACCTGGCCAGGGCTGACTGGTCACTTCTTGGTACCAGAAATTCATATATAAAAATATAGGCACTTGATTTTCTGTGAAGTCACTTTGGAGCAAAAAGGATAGGTAATTACTATTATTTTTTGTAATCAATCAAAATTATACCTATTTTTTGTCCGTTGGCGAAATACATATTTTAGTGTGTGCTGCAGAATTTTAGTAATAAGTTTATGCGTGCCATGAGATGAAAAGGCTGAAAATTTAAAGGGTGAACAGTACCACCCTTTCACCTAGGAAACACTGGTCTTTCCTTGGCCTTGCCTTTAAGCTCTCTCACATAATCGCAAACACAAATATATAAACATAGTTTTAAAACATGCACACAAGTCGTCACATGGGATTTGTGTTCAGTGCTGTAAGATGAACATATGTAAAGAATGGCCACAATTCTTTACATTATTATGTGAAAACCTTGTAAGAGACTATGAGAATCATCATGGAAGAGATAACAATATGACAATCTTAACATATTTTAAGTATATTTTGTGATGGTTACTCCTCATGAAATAATCTTATTCAGCAAACATGATATGTAAAATTTATATTTTGTTTCTGAAATTTTAAGAATTTTACTGATAATTCCAGTTGATATTGTCATAGATAAAAGAAGTTGCTTGAACGTAACAAAAAATTATCTCAGAAGCCAAGTGACTGAAGAAAAGTTGTCTAATTTAGCATTATAATCAATAGAAGATAAAGTGTATAAAAACATTAACTTAATATCATAAGTGATTTTGCTAAAATGAAGGCAAGAAAAACAAATTTTGTGAAAAACACACAATTATTCATAAATTATATATATTCTAGTTTACTAACCATCTAAATAAAACAAGCCGATCAGCAAACTCCTACACATGCACAGTAATAATTAAAATTAAATCATCTTTGTTACTTACTAAATTTTAGTCTTAGAAAAGTATACCTTTATACCTTTATAATTTTTGGTCATGAAAATGTATTTATCAGTGTAGGAGAGTAAGGCATACTTAAACAATTTGTTGACTGGATTTAGATCTTGAATATTTAGAAGTAAAATAATTTGGCCTTTATTTGTAATCTACCCTAGTCTAAAAGGACAAAATGTTTGCCATTTTCAGTTCTGAGTGGTAGAAACATTAACTATTTGCTACATTCATTTATTTGTTGTATTTTATGAACATTTTAAAATGTTTTTTATAATGCTGAGTCAGGGGTGTCCAACCTGCGGCCCGTGGGCTGCATGCTGCCCAGGATGGCTGGGAATGCAGCCCAACACGAAATCATAAAGTTACTTAAAATGTTAGAGTTTTCTTTGTGATTATGTATCGCAGTGTGTTTAATGTGGGGCCCTAGACAACTCTTCTTCTTCCAGTGTGTGCCAGCGACGGCAAAAGTTTGGATCCCTGTAAGTGGTTAGCTTTATGATATGGTACAAGGAGTGACACTTACTTTCTTTACGTTTTTCCTAACTATCTAAGATTTAATTAACATATTTCACTTTTGAATAAAAAAGCATTCGAATATTTTTAAAAAAAGTTTTGGAATGAAGATAACTTGAAGAAGCTGATCCTTGTATGGGCCTGTTTAAGCTTTTTATTAGTTAAAGAAAAAACTGCCCCAACAGGCCTAGTCAGTCATTCGCTGATCCGTGCCAGCAGCAGCTAAAGTAAGGGGGTTGGAACGCAGGAGTTAGACGGAGAAAGTTAGAGCGGATCTGGGCCAATCAGTGGACTTACTGAGAAACAATCTGCTTCACAATCGAAATTGGAAGTGGTGAGCTGGCTGTCAGGAGACCAGCAATCAAGGCTCTTAGGACATATGAGCTCATCCCCACCTTATGTGATATTGTTGTCCAGGATCGTAATTCTAGTCAGTATTCCTTCACAAGTTAGACCATGTACTTTTAAAATGCTACAATATTTGTTTAGAGTTATGACATATTTATAAATGGGCTTTTCCTTCCTTCATGCTCCTCAGAGTTCCCTATGGGTTCATTTTCCTGCTGGCTGAAGAACATCCCTTTAAATTTCCTTAGTGAATGTCTGTGGTGGTGTAATCTCTCGTATTTGTATCTGTCTGAAGTTTTTAATAATTTCTAACCCGTTCCTGACATATAAAATATATACAAATATTGTACATAGGTGCATATCATTTACACACGGTTTAGAATTATGGTTTATTTTCTCTCAGCACAATGAAGATGACACTCCGTCTTCCAGCTTCCATCAGGTCTGCTGTGGAGAGGTCAGAGAGCAACCGGCATTGCTCCTCTAAGGGTGATGTGTCTTCGGGCTCCGGGTGCTTCAAATACCTCCCTTCTTTTCCTTTGGTGTTCCTCAGTTATGTGACGGTGTGTCTAGATATGGCTTTTGTTTTATCTTCACTTGTCTAGCGATGGCTTCGGGTTTATTGGAATTCCTGCATTTAACCATGGGTGTTTGCAAGCTTCTGGAAAATTATCAGTTATTATGAAGCTGTGTATCAGCTCTTTCCCATTTTCCTCATCACCTATTTTTAAACAGTTTATTGATAGGTAGTGAATATGCCACAAAGCTCATTTGTAGAAAGTGTTTAGTTCCGCAGTTTTTAGTATGTTCAAAGTTGTGCACCTTGACCATGAACTAATTTTAGAACACTTTACCCCCGAAAGACTCTTTGTACCTGTTAGCAGTCACTCCCCATCTCTACTCCACCTGCTCTTGCCTAGTCCTAGGAAACCACTAACTTACTTTCTTTTCCTACAGATCTACCTATTCTGGGCATTTCATATCAATAGAACCCTACAACAGGTGACCATTTGTTAGCAGCTTATTTCACTTATGATAATATTTTTGAGATTCATTCATGTTGTGGTACATAGCCATACTTTATTTCTTTTTATTGCCAAATAGTATTCTACTGGATGGATATGGCACTTTTTATTTATCCACTCATCATTTGGGCTGTTTCCACTTTTAAGTTACTATAAATATGCTGTTATGAACATTTGTGTATTAATTTTTGTGTGGAGGTATTTCTATTGTTTAAATACCCAGCAGTGAAATTTTTATGTCGCATGATAACTCTATGTTTAAGATTTTGAGGAACTGTCAAACTGTTCTCCAAAGTCACCACCATTCCACATTCCCAACAGCAATGCGTAAGGGTCCCAACTTTCCCATCCCCGTTCTCTCTTAGGACCTATGACTAGACATGTGCTAGCTAGACTAGTCCAAGGGTGGGCAATGGAGGATTACTGCGCCATTGTGCTATCCTTTTGAGTTAATAAAGCTACTGTAAAACTACTTTTGCCCACCCCTGTATATCTTCTACCCTATCTTATTAACCTCTCATATATTCAGTCTCTTTATATTCCGTATAAATTCATCCAGTTCACTAATTGTCTCTTCAGTGGTAGAATCTATCTTCAGTGGTGGAACCCATTTTTGAAATGTTTTTATACATTCAACTACTAAAATTTTAATTTTGAGAATTTCTATGTAAATTTTTCTCAGTTCTGCCAAGTTATTCCATGCTCATGTTTTAAGCATGTCTTATATTTATTTAAACATATTCTATTAGCTCAGGCTGCCATAACAAAACACCACGGACTGGGTGGCTTCCACCACAGAAATGTATTTTCTCACAGCCTGGACGCAGGAAGTCCAAGATCGGGATACCAGGATGGTCGGGTTCTCAGTGAGAGCTCCCTTCCTGACTCCCAGACGGCACCTTCTCAGGGAGTCCTCAGATGTTGGAGAAGAAGCAAGCTCTCTCGTGTCTTTTCTCAGACACTAATCCTATCAGGGGCCCACCCTTGGGACCTCCTTTAACTTGGGTGACTTCCTTACCCCACACACTGTCACACTGGAGGTGAGGGCTGGAAGCAGTGAGTTCTAGGGAGACCCGCTTCAGTCCAGAAGACGTTGCACTTCGGTAGGTGCTTCAAAGCCTGTGTCTTACAGTCTCGCATCTGAACGCATAAAGGCTCTACTCCTCCCTTCGGTTTTCTCTGCTGGTTCTCACAGACAATGCCCTGCCTTTTAGTATGCTTTGTGATTGAGTTTTACACTGAGTTTCTCATTGTTGTTGGAACTTCATCGGCAGGAATCCGTAGAGGCCTGGATTGAGTTTGGATTTTCCCAGGGAAGATTTGCGTTAGCACCTCTCAGCCAACCAGGGGCCTGACAACAGGGGATCACTTTAAACAACATCATCAGCTTGCGTTTTCTTTTTCAGAAAACTCCGTGAACCCACGTGGTGTTCAGTTTGTGGTTACAGATTTTCAGGTGATTCTTTTTCACAACATTTAGCACCAAGGGCAAGATATACATGCAAGTTTTTCTTGCTGCCTTTTTTGTAGTAAGATTGTTTTTTCTATTTCACCTTATACTGAGGGTTGGGTCCCAGCTTTGTGGAAGGGTCTCACGTTCGATTCCCTGCTTTCTGTAGCCCCCAGCTTTGCCTCCTATTCCCCATGTCCCATGTAGTTATTAAGTTCTCCAGTGTTGGCAGAAAATATTAGGGAAAAAGACACATCTAAAGGTTACTTGTCTCCCAAGGCTTATGTTTGTACTTTGTTTAGGTCTCTGTGGATTCTCTATGTTCTTTCAGTTCAGAGAAACATTTAGAATACTCTTTTTTGAAAAATATATTTTAACTGACATTTTTACCATTTAATTAGGAAAGTGTGGTAAATTATCACACTAATGGCCCCCAGTGAATCACGCTTCCCTGTGTCGGTGATCCTTGGCAATGTGACTTTGCTTTTCTAGCTCCTGCCATCAAAAAGAGAGGTCTGTTTCCCCACCCCTTGGACCTGGGCTCTGCTGTGACTTGCTCTGACAACAGAATGTGGTGTGAGTGACTTAAGAGGCCTTCTAGCTTTTGCTTTCCTGGGACACTTCCAGTATCACATGACGTAGTCCTAGATGAAAGAGCACACGAGGAGAGAGGCTGAGCCGTCGAAGCCATCTCGGCTGAGACCTCAGACACGTGAGTGAGGGTATCTGAGAATGGCTGCATAGACTCCACCCAGCCCACTAGCTGACAGCAGCTGCATGAGTGATCTCAGGTGCGACGAGCAGAATCCCTCAGCCAGTCCACAGAATTCTGAGACAATAAATTACTTTTGTTTTAAGCCACTATGATTTGGAGTGGTTTGTTACACTAATAGGAAACTGATACAAAGGGTCATTTTGGATAGTTAATTTCCCATATTGCTGGAAAAGGCTGTTCCCAGTGTGGAGGGTAGGAACCTAGAAGGAGTGAAGGGGACATCCACGTTGGGAGAAGGGAGGCAGGGAAGGGTGAAAATGAAGTTGGTAACAGTTGGGGGATTGATCAAACCATGTTAAGAATAACGGGAGTCAGTTTTCTCACTCTTGGAAAATGGAGTTAAAGAAAACTAAAATCCAAGGGCATTTGACTGGAATTGGAGGTAGCAATATAAATGCATGGTTATATGTATATCATCTATATACATGTATTATATATGTAAGTATATGTGTGAATACATAAATATATTGCCTAACTCTGCCCATTAAGTTGCACTAAGAGAAGAGGTACCCTAAGAGCAGTGAGCACACCAAGCATCCGGATCCTGACTTCTGAGAACCATTCTCCACTAAAATAAATCATGTTGCTTTGGTGAAATGCCTAAGTCAAACACTGGGCAAGGAAAGCATCAGAGGTGTTGTGAAAACTTTTTGGTGTTAGAAAGTTGCAAAGTGCTCAAAAAAATGAGGGAGATATCGAAAGGATGTAGAAGCTAGTTGAAGGGGCTCTGACCAGCCAAATATGGCATGATTTGTTCATCAGAAAATGAAGATCATAATGGATTATAATTCATTTAATAAAATAAGAGCAACCCATGCATCTACACAGATATTTTAAAAACTTAATGAATAAAGTGAAAGTTTGGTGATACACAGTATAGTTACATGGTATGAAATTTATTCCCCACAAATCATTAATTACACACAAAAATAGAGTGACTTTACAGAGGAGAAGCATGGCAGACACCCTGTTAACCAAGGGGCCTACTTTCGTCACTATATGGAACCTATCCATGTGTGATGTGATCTTGTGGCTCAGCTCTGGTTCTGAACACAGACTCAAGTGGTGTGCAGAGAACATCCGTGAATAGGTCTCCCATGGTGAATCAGGCCTGTGTTGTACCTAGGCCACTTTGAGACTTGCTTTTGCTAAAAACTCCCTCACCTTGAATTGAGGAAACAAATGTTTACTGCATATCTTTAAAGTAACTCCCTAAAATCTATGCTAAACCTCTCAAGTTTGGGTATAACCAGTTCAGCCTCTTTTCCCTTTACATTTGCAAATGACTTTTATCTTAAAGGGACTAGCAACATTCTTTCTTTTGTTATGGTAACCACCCAAAGCAAACCTGTGCATAGTTAATGAGAACTATCCTGGATGTAATGGACCTCGAGTGTCAATAAAAGCCTGTCCAGGCGAGGGGTCAAGCCTCTCTCTCTCTGGGAGAGAGTGGCCACACAGGCTGGCCCTCTCTCACTCTCTGGCCCACTCTGGGCCTCTCTCACACTCTATCACCCTCTCCCTGGCTCTTTCTCTCTCTCTCAGAGAGCGGCCACGCAAGCCCTATCACTCTCTTACTTAGAGAGTGGCTCGACATCCCTTTTTCTCCACCGGATTCCTTTAGTCCGTGTGAATTTGTTTGTCACTTGTCCGGGGATATAGGACAAGCATTCCACAATGACATGCGGTCCTGCCAGACAGGACTGCGACACGTCACCAATAATGTGACAAATTGAAATCATGCATGACATACAGGATGCAATCAGAACACAGCTTTAGCACTGTGTTGTGCCTGCTGAAGATGGGTAGCTTGTATCTAACCATGAGGAAACAGACAAACCTTTATGAGTTAGCTATTGCTGTGTAAAAAGTCACCCCCAAACCTTGAGGATTAAAACAGCATTTATTAGGGTAAAAGGAGTCAAATATATAGTGACGAAAGATTTGACTTTGGGTGGTAAACACACAGTGTAATGTGCAGATGATGTATTACAGCATTGTACACCCGAAACCTATATAACTTCATTAAGCCATGTCACCCCAATACATTTCATTGAAAAGTTAAAGATAAACAGCATTTATGATTTTTCCAGTTCCTGAGGGTCAGGAATTTGGGAGCAGCTTGGAAGGGCGGCTCTGGCTTATGCTCCCCGCTGAGGCTGCAAGAAAACCCACGTCCAAAGTGGCTCATCCTCATGGTTGGCAAGTTGAAGTGGCCGCTCATGAAGTGCTGTAGCTCATCTCCATGTGGGCTTCTCTGCAAGGCCATGTGAGCGTCTTCATGATGCAATGGCTGGCTTTCTGCAGAGCAAGCAATGCACGAGAGCAAGGCAGATGTGCGACCTAGCCTCAGACACATACCATCGCTTCTTCACTGCTCCACTGGTCACATGGGCAACCTCGGATTCAGAGTGGGAGGGAGCACAGAAGGGTGTGAATGCCAGGAGATGAGAATCTTTGTGGGGCATGTTGGAGTTTGGCTACCACAAACCCCAATTAAGGGACAAAACTGCTGACCTATAAACTTCAAAAGCTTTAAAGTCACCCAAGTTAAGCAAATGCTGAGGAACTGACTCATATTAAACGTTACTAAAGAGACATAACAAATAAGTGCAACACATAATTTGGGACTGGATCCTTTGCTATGAAGTCCCCTATTAGATAATTGAGGAAACCTGAATGAGGTTTGAGGCTCAAAGGTCAATGTCAATTTCCTAGTTTAGATGGTATATAAGGTTGTAGAGGCACACCCCTCATTTTATTGTGCTTCACTTTATTATAATTCACTGATTTTTTTTTTTTTTTATGAAGGTGAGGTCCTCCACCAGCAGAAAGATGAAGACTTGCTTTATCACAATACTCTCTGTATTGTGGTGGACTGGAACCGAACTCACAGTATCTCTGAGGTGTGCATGTCTATTGGAATTTTCTTGTTTGGGGGAAAGACACAATAAAGAATTTGGGAGTGATGAAGTATCAGGTTGCAACTTCCTCTCATCTTTTCTGAATATTAAAGATTGTTGAAAGAACACACTTAGCTTTAAACTCAAAGAAATAATTTAAGCTACTTAAAACACAGATGCTTAGGGGGTTTTAGAATTCCTTAACCCAGATTATTTTTTTAATTATATTTCATTGATTATGCTATTATAGTTGTCCTGACTTTTCCCCCTTGGCTCCCCTCCACCAAGCACCGCCAACTCCCTCAGGCCATCCTGCCACCCTTGTTCAAGTCCATGGGTCATGGGAATAAGTTCTTTGGCTACTGCCTTTCCTATACTGCACTTGACATCCCCATGGCTATTCCGTAAGTACCTATTTTTTTACTTAACACTCTCACCTGTCACTCATTCCCCGGCCCCATCTCTTTATCTTTAAACTTTGGCATTTTAATTATAATGTGTCTTGGGGTGGTCCTCTTTGCATTCATCTTGTTTGGGATTTTCTGTGCTTCCTAAAGTTTCATAGCTATTTCCTTCACCAAATTAGGGAACTTTTCTTTCATTATTTTTTCAAATAGATTTCTAATTTCTTGCTGTTTCTCTTCTCCTTCTGGCACCCCTATGAAATGAATGTTGGATTGCTTAAAGTTGTCCCAGAGGCTGCTTACACTATCCTCATTTTTTTGGATTCTCTTTTCTTCTTGTTCTGACTGGTTGTTTTTTGTTTTCTTAGGTTCCAAATCATTGATTTGATTCTTGGTTTCATCCTCTCTACTGTTATTTCCCTATAAATTGTTCTTTATTTCAATTAGTGTATCCTTCGTTTTTTATTGTATCTTTTTTATGCTGTTAAGGTCCTCACTAAGTTCCTTGGGCTTCCTTATGATCAGTGTTTTGAACTCTGTATCTGATAAACTGCTTATCTCCATTTTGTTTAGCTCTTTTTCTGGAGCTTTGATCTGTCCTTTCATCTGGGCTATGTTTCTTTGTCTCCTCATTTTGGCAGCCTCCCTGTGTCTGTTTCTATGTATTAGGTGGAGCTGCTTTGACTTTGTGTCTTTGTAGTGTGGCCTAATTTAGTAGGTGTCCTGTAGGGTCCCGTGGCACAGGCTCCCCTATCACCCAAGGTGGGTATTCGAGGTGTGCCCTTTGTGTAGGCTGAGAATACCTCCTCTTGTAGTTGAGACTTGGTTGCTGTTGGCAGGTCAATGGGAGAGATTTACCTAGGCCAGTCAGCTGTAAGGATTGGCCGTGACCACTTACCACCAACCTCCATCCTCTGTGGTGGTTCAGCTGTGCAGGTGCAGGGTGGTGGTCTGTACCCGCCCATTGGGTGCACTGGCAGTGGGATTTCCTGGTTGGTGCAGGCTAAGATCAGCTCCCAACTGTTTTATCTAGGTTAACCTTGCCTGAGTTATAAAGCAATCTGAGATGGCTGCTACTTGTGCTTGGAGATTTCCAGGTAAAGCCAAACTATGAATTTAGGCTGCTAGTTCCAGGCCTGGGGCTCAATGAGGCCAGTTGCTGCTTGTTTGAGAGGTTTTAGGAAGTTGTGAAGCATGAGCCAAGACCAGCCATTCATATGGAAAAGCAGCTGGGGTGGGCCCATAAATTGGGTGGGGCGTAGTCTCTGGGGATCTCCAAGACAAGTCAAACAGTGTTAGCCAGGTTGATGGAATCTTAGATATGGCACCAGCATGCAGGCTCAGTCTGGATGGATCTGGTTTCTCTAATTCTGTAGTTGTTGGACTTCCATTCAACTCAATTTCTTTTGGTTCTGAGAAGTGGTTTTTATATTTTAGTGGTAATTTTGTTGTGGTTGTGTGAAGAGGCAAGCCATGTTTGCCTACACTGCTATCTTGACCAGAAGTCCCTTAACCCAGATTTTTTTAATGAGCTTCTTTATAAAAGTCACTGCACTTTAAACTTGAGAAACACAGAAAAAGCCAAAGAAAATATCTATAGTATTTTGGCATGTAGCTTTCTGGTCCTTTTTCATGTATGTTCACACACACTTTTTAAAAAACAAATTATAAAGATGATATTATATTGTTTATATATTTTTTCATAAACCTTTCCTCAAATAAATAACGTTCTTCTACAATATAAAAAGAAATTACTTACCTGCTTTCATACATCAAGTCAGCAATAAGGTTGAGATCCAGGACAAGTTTTGCTTATGTCCAAACAGGGGGGAAAAAAAAACCCAAAACAAAAAACCCAGCACAGATTTTTTTTTAACCCACCAAACGTACCCACAATGGCAATGATGCTTGCCAGCTATGCATCTCTTGATAGTTCCCTGCACCCATTCACATCCATAGTCCTAGTACCATCCAAAAGGTGTATTATGTTTTAATGTGCCACTATCATCCTCAGGTTACTTACATAGCAAATAGCTGTGAAAGTCTTTATTTCATAATATTCTTTTCAGGAGGCTTATTTAAAATATTGCTTCATGGTGTACCCCTGGCCCCTTTTTAAGTGATATGGGATATATCAGTGTATGAGTCAATTAACCCAATCCAACCCAGTGGATATTTGAATATCCACTGTGTACAAGATTCTACATCTAAAAAGTCTTGGGAGTGTAAAGATGTGCATGCTAAGTCTTTGCCAGGAAGCCCCCTGAAGTTCAACTAGGGAGAGAAGATGAATATCGATACAACTATACACAGTAGCCCCAGGTGGTCTTTGCTGTGTGGTGGGAGTCAGAGAAGTACGACAAGCTTTTATTTTCAGAAAGATTTTGTCTAGAAGGAGCAACATGAGCTCAGCCCCAAAGATGCAGAGGACGTGCATGAAGCAAGTATTCCTGGCAAGAGAAATAGTATTAATAAAGACTCAGGCACAGGAATGTTTTAGACATGTGTGGTGGATGGTGGAAAGATGAGTATGGTTAGGCAACAAAGAGAAGAATGGGTAATAAATTAGGTGAGAGATTGATTGTGGAGAGACTTGAATGCCATATACAGAATGAATTTTAATAAATGGGAAGCAACTGGGTCAAATGAGAGCTAGGCCCTATGTGGGAAATGAGGAGTTCCTGAAAGCCAACTGGTAGAGAAATGAAGGGGAAGAGGTGATAGTGGCCCCAGTTAAAGCTATTAACATCATTGAGGAAGCTGTGTACTTTTGAAAGCTGAAGAGACAGAATAATGAGTGAAGCAAGTTCTCCAGTGAGGTGAAGGGACATGTTGGGTTGCCCAAAAAGTTTGTTTTTTTTCTTTTTTTCAGTGAGATGGCTCTAGTAGTGCATAGCTGTCTTGAACTTCATTCATAACAATTTTGTTAGATTGTATGTGCCATTGGCATATCAGTGTGCATTAAAAAAAGACATCAAAATTGGTGAATTTTTGTGTAGCCATTTTAATATTAAAGATGGAAGAAAATATGCAACGTTTTCAGCATATTGTGCTTTATTATTTCAAGAAAGGTAAAAATGCAACTGAAATGCAAAAAAAAAAAAGATTTGTGCAGTGTATGGAGAAGGTGGTGTGACTGATCAAACGTGTGGTTTATGAAATTTTGTGCTGGAGATTTCTCGCTGGATGATGCTCCACAATTGGGTAGACCAGTTGAAGTTGATAGTGATCAAATCGGGACATTAATTGACAACAATCAACATTATACCAAGTGGGAGACAGCTGACATACACAAAATACCCAAATAAATAAAAATATTGGTGAAAATGAAAAATGTTATCTTGTATTTTATGGGAAAAAAATACAAACTTTGTGGTTAACCCAATAGAATCCAAAACACATCTTGATGGAGAAATTGAGAGAGGGGATGTCTTTGAGAGAAAGGGAAATCACATACTCTAATACAAGTAAGCAAGGAGTGGTCTGGTTTGGAGAGTGATGGTAATTATTTAAAATGAGGTTGAAAGGTGAAGGAATTAAGAAGTATTGGTTGGTAATTTCAAAATAGGCACAGGGATATAAGATAAAACACAGGAAATACTGTCAACAATATTGTGGTGACTGTCTACGGTGCCAGGTGGGCACCTGAATTATCAGAGGGAACGCTTTGTAAAATATGTCTATCTGCTGTGGTGTACATCTGAAACAATACAAAATAGTGTTGAATGCAAACTGTAATAAAAAATAAAATAAAATATAAATGAGATTGATGGCTCAAGGGAGAGATGAAGATGAAGAAAGCCAGATGAGCAAGCACAAACCTACAGAGGCAACCCATTGCCCAGAGCCCCATGATCAGTAACATTTTCCTGCAAGTGTGAGTTGGGGCTCTCCCTGAGGTGGATAAATTGTTCCTGTCCTTGATATTTCCTTGTTCCATGGACTTGGTATTCTCTGGGGCTAGGACTACCCAGGTTCTCTGGCAGTACTGTTCAAAAGAATTTTCTGTGATGATATAAATGTTCTATATTTGCAGTTCTCAATATGGTAGCCACTGACTACATGGTGGCTTCTGAGCACATGAAATGTGGCTAATGGGACTGAGGAACTAAATTTTAAAAATTTATTTAATATTAATTAAATTAAATAGCCACACATGATTAAGGGTCACCTCACTGGACAGAAGAGCTATTGCATGGCCTCTTTCTCCTTAGTGAAGGAGATAAGGCCTTCCACAGGAGTGGAGGAATGCATGGGGTCAGATAGAAGATTTTGCTATTTATTGAGAGGTACTAGTTCTCTCAGTGACAACGCTGGTTGATCCTCCCAAGAGCAATCTTGTAGTTTCAGAAACTTCACATTCTCTTCTTTTTGCTCATGACAAACACACTTAGAAAGATCAGTTATTTTGGAGAATAATTTTTTTCATGATTAGACTCTGAGTGTTTTCTTACCTCAATGATAGTCCTGTCTTTAAATCCATATACCTGGGAAGCCACATCAGCTACCCCAAGTCTTCTTGATGAGGAAATGTGGAAACACAGAAGACTATCTACTCAGGCCAAAGTAACTTTTGTGCTTCTTTTGTGGTCATAGGGAGGAAGTCTGGAGTCCTAGAGATAGTTCTGGCTTAGTATCAGAGACCTTGATTCAAATTTTGGTCCTCTAGAAAGCCAAACAATCATTTTAACTCCACATCTGTGAAACGGAAAGAATAATACTGAAGAGACCTGTCTGGAAAAAGTCCAGCCATTGTTAATATAACGAGAGTGGTTTGTGTGACATCAATGTAACCTGGCAGCCAAAAAGAGTGGACTGGAATGCGCATGTGTGAACAATGATGACTTCACTGTACTAGTCAGTGGGGTGGCAGATGCTGTTGACTGAGCATGTGCACTGTGTGGCCATTGCATTCAAAATGACTGAGCAAGTAGAGCAACGGATACACATCAAATTTTGTATTAAGCTTGAATATTTCTCTGCGGAAACTATTCAGATGATTTAGAAGGCCACAGTTATAGGCAACTAGTGATTGGCAGCTTCATCATGACACTGCTCCCACTCATGCATGACATCTTGTGCAGAGTTTTTGGGTAAAACATCAAATCACCCAGGTGACTCAGCCCCACTACGGCCCAGATTTGGCACCCTGCAACTTTAGGCTTTTCCCAAAACTAGAATCACCTAAAATCACTAAAAGGAAGAGACTGCAGACTGTTGTTGAGATTCAGGAAAATACAATGAGGCAGCTGATGGCAATTGGAAGAACTGTGTGAGGTCCCAAGGTGCTTACTTTGAAGGGGACTGAGGTGTCATTGTCCTATGTACAATGTTTCTTGTATCTTGTATCTTCTTCAATAAATGCCTCTATTTTCCATAGTACATGGCTAGATACCTTTTGGACAGACCTCATACTTAAATGGGCTGTCACCGGTGTTAAATATAATTAATAACTTATTTATATTTATTCCATACTGATTGCCAGCTAATGTGCAAGGTACTAGGAATAAAATGGTAGGCAGAGCAGATATACTTCTTGTTCCATTAGCTTATTCCACTAGCTTATGTTCTGATGTGGGAAGATAGACATTAACCAAATAATCAAATACACACACACACATATACTATACTATAGAGTTATATACTATATCTTTACAATTATGTTATATAAACTTTCAGACTTTGATAGTCCAGGAAGGGAGAGTATAGACAATTTTTTAAATGTTTGCAGATCTTTTGACACTCTCCCTCTAAAAGGTAGAATCTAATTCTCCTCACTTCCAACAAAGAGAATGTGGTAGAAGTGATGCTATGTGGCTTCTGCGGCTAGTTCAGAGAAAGAATAAGACTTTTTCTCCCTCTCCCTCTCTCTCTCCCACTCTTTCTCTCTTTCTTAATGCTTGGCTTTGAATTCAAGTTACCATGTTGTGAAGAAGTCCAAGCTCGAGAAACACGAAGAGGTCCATGTACAAAAGAAACGGAGTCCTGTTCCACAACCAACACCACTGGCTGGCCCATGAGTGAGAGTCTTGAGGTAGGAACTCCAGTTCTGGTTGAGCCTTCAGGTCACTGCATTCCTGGCTGACATCTGACTACAGTCTCACGAGAGACTGACCACAAGCCAGAACCACCTAGCTAAGTCATTCTCAAATACTTGACCCACAGAAATCACAAGACATGATAAATGATTATTACTGTTTTGGGGATATTTGTCATCCAGCATTAGAGAACTAACACAATAGAAAACCACGTGACAAAGTCTGAAGACATGGGAAAAAACCTCACTTGATGAAATAACATTTGAGCTAATAACAGGAGGTGAGGAATGAATTAGATAAAAAGGAGGGAAAGGTATTCCAAGAAGCTGTGCACACACAAACAAGGGCCCAGTGGACAGATGACAAATCTGAGGAACTAAAATTTATCCAGTGGGCTCCAGGAACACCTAGTTTAAAAGGGAGAGATGTAAGATGCCTGAAAAGGTAGGGAGGGGTTGGCTCATGCAGGATCTTAGATTGACTTTTCCTATATAGAACATTCTGGAAGGGTATTCAACAGGTAGAGAATGTATCAAGCCTGGCATCTAGGTTTCTGGTGCTTTCCCCAGATATGGGAAACACATGACAAGGACCATATTCATAGTGGAAGATCATAGTTTGGGACAGGTTGTTCGACATAATTTTTGAGATACCAAGGTGATATTGTGAAGCAGAAAATTAGAAAGATATGTCTGGAGTGCCAAGGAGAGATATGGACTGCATGTCCACCTTTGAAAGACAGCAAAAACAAGAGTAATTGAAACCAATGGAGCTGCAGACTAGACAGCAAGTGAGAATAGAAGGAAACCTAGGATCCAGAACTGTAAGATTTAACAGATAGCTAGAGGAGAACGAGTCAGCAAAGAAAAATGAGATAGAGCAGCCAGGGAAATAGGAGGAAAATGAAAAAATTGTGCCAGGGAGAGAGGGAGATTGTTTCAGGGAGGGGATGGTCAACAATGTCGAATGATCCAAGACAGGGTGAGTGACAGGCCCATTGAGCTAGCTGCACTGAGGCTAAAGGGACACCTGTTTTGATAAAACAAGTGATGGAGACAGAAGTCCAATTGGAGAGGGCTGAGGAATAGTGGGAGGTAAAGAAATAGAGGTAATGAGTTCAGACAATTCCTTTCAGAAGTTTAGCTGTGAAAGGGAGAGAGGGCAGTAGCTGAGGATGATGTTAGAGCAATAGGTTATGTATGTATGTATGTATGTATTCATGGGCAAGAGACTTCTTATGTTTAAATGCTGATGGAAAGGGTCCAGTACAGAGTGATGTCAACGATCTAGAAGAGAGGGAATGATGTGCACTAAAATGATTGTGAATATGAGAGAGAAGATAGGATTTAGAAGCAGGTCAAGCCCTGGACACATAAGAGACATTTGAATATGGGAAGCTGTCTTCAAGATTTATTTTTAATGTTTAAAAATTGTATAATATAACAGATATGCAGAAAGGAGTGCTTAAAACAAATATGTAGCTTAATGAATCATTACAGCGAACACCCATGAAACCAGGCAAAAATATAACATTGCCAGCACTCCAGAAGCTCCCTCTCGTGTTTCCCTTTCTTGACACATGCCCTATCCTTTCTTGACACATGCCCTATCCCTACTGATAGCCACTACCTCTGACTTGTTGTAATTACTTCATGTTCTTCTATCTAGTTTTTACCTTGAGTCTAGTTTTGCCACCTGAATATATATCCCTAAATAATGCTGTTAAATTTTGTTTGCTTTTAAACTTTATATAAAACACAACTATACTACATCAACTCTTTTATGCTTCTTCACTTGATATTATATTTTTCAGATTTATCCATGAATGAAGCTATGAAGCTATACATCATTCATTTTCAGTACTGTATAATATTCCACTGTGTGATTATATCACAATTCATTTATCTCCTTTACCATTAGTGGACATTTGGTTTGCTTCTCATTTGGGGTTATTACAAAAATGCCCCAGATAACATTCTTGTATACGTGTCCAGGTGCACAGGTACCTGAGTTTCTCTTGGCTGTATTTCCAGGAGCAACTTCTGGGTCATAGAATAGCATATCTTCCTTCAGCTTCACTAACTATTACCAAACTTTTCCAAAGTGGTTGTACCAATTTACATTCCTCTAAGAAAAGGTGGTCAATTTTACTAGGAATGAGACAAATTGAATCATTATTATTGAGACATCTTTATTTATCTTACAGACTATTATCTTCCTGAGCCAGGTGCTTCCTTAGGGTAAGTTCTAATTCAGTGATTTTTCAACCTTTTTCATTTCATGGCACACACAAACTAATTACTAAAATTTTGCAGCACACCAAAAAATATATTTTCTGCTGATCTGACAAAAAATAGATATAATTTTGATTTCATTCACACCAAATGGTTCTTGCCATGTTAGCTGTTGTCATTTTTCTTTAAATTGACAATCTAAGGGAAAAGAGGTCAGTGCTCCTGACTATTTACTACATGTTTTAAAAATTCTTGGGGCACACTGGTTGAAAATTGCTGTTCTAATCTACTGGCTCTCCTTTCTAGTCTAAGGCCCATTTAGGAGTTTCTATCTCAGCATGATTTGTGACCATTAGTAGGTTACTGTTTCTCTAATGTGTAACAAGTTAGTTTCTGCCTTGTTAACACTTGGTAACAAACTGTCTTGCATCATTAGCGATACAATTGTTGTATCTCAGGACTGGCCACCCTGGCAGACAGTTGATCTTTAGTATTCTGTATAGTACTGCACCTGGGCGACTGAATGGACAGTTAAGGGCATGAAATCTGGAGCTGGATTGCCTCAGTTAGAATCCCCACTCACAAGAGTTACTCCCATTTATGTGTAGCTCCTGGGCAGTGTGCACTTAGCTGAATGAGACCCAGTCCACTTTCTAGAGGCTCAGATATGGGGGTATCATCCCAGTACACTGGTAATTAACTGTCTGGCACAAAGAGCTTCAAGGGTCTTAGGGAGGAAACATCTAATTGAGCAGTCTTCCTGGAAGAAAAAATATGCACGCAGATGGGAGAGACTGGAGAAAATACTGGTCAGGAAGTCACAGTACATCATAAAGAGCTTTGAATCCCAAGCCAAGGAATTTTTTTTTTAATTCAGTAAGGAATGGGAGAACTTGTACTGCCAGGTGGCTATGAGACAGGAGCTAGACTCTGAAAGGCACCCAGGTGCACTGGGCCAACGAGCAGTGGTTTAGAAACCCTATTGTTTGGCTGCCATTACCATCAGATTCCATCAGGTGCTTTTTTATAAGATGAAAATAGTTGGAGAGATAAGTCTAGTACAGTTTTAGTGCCCAATTATCTGTTTTTACACATTTCCAAAAAACAGTGCCAAGGTGTCTGGGGTCATGATTGTGAACCTCATTGTATTACCTTATTGCTTAGAAACTAGAAATGAAATACATTAGTGCCTTACCATGGTGGCAGATACTTAACACAGGTGAAGAAAATTGTATAGAACTAAATACAGGTACATGCAAATGAGTGTAAGTAGGACTCGGGAAATTTAAGTTTGGTGGATTGTATCAATGCCAATATCCTGGTTGTGATTTTGGAAAACATTACCACTGGGGAGAACTGGGCAAAGTGAACACTTTCTCGGTGTTATTTATTTTTTTTACAATTGCATGTGAATTAACTTTCTCAACAAAAATGTCAATAATAATATGCTCTAGTAAGTGAGTCACATTCCCCTTCTGCCAGTTATCCATATTTAGGGGATTCCTGGGGCATATAAATTAGGCACCATTATTTACATATCCTGAGGCCTCAACTGGAAGAAAGAGCAGAGTGCCTAGAAAGGATGAGGTCACCAGTACAGATACTGTTTTGTTATTTTGATCTAAGTGAAACTGAAGATTACAATTACCCAAAATTTTTGACAGTTCTGCCACAGTGAGTCAACTTTACCCAGCTGTTCTCTGATTTTACCACTGGGTCTGCTAGGTCACTTTTGGGTCACTACCTCCAAAGGTAGGATTAACATAATTCTCTTATTATGGAAATTAAGTCCTCCCCCCCACCACACACAAAGGTGTAATGTGACATATATAGCATTTTATAATTTAGGGAGCTTTTACTCGACCCATTACTTTGGAAAAGTACAACCCACAGCGATGAGTGAACTTACTTTCTTGAATGACTTAAAGAAGACCGTGCTAACGAGGTAGGGTTATTTCGAACTTTGTCATTATTCTTTCTCTGCTAGGCTAAAGGTTTTCTCCCCAACAGTAGGGCCCACTTAGACTTGAAAGACAGCCCGGAACTTTTACAAAGTGAAAGAAAGGAGGGGAAGAAATGGCAGGCTGGGAATCCGGCCCTGGGAAGGCGCCCGCCGCGTTGGAAGACAACCACCTGAATTTCCAGAAAAGGAACTTCATTTCCTCTGACTTGCAGATTTTCGTGAGTTCAGAAGTTCTCTTTGAAGTCGCCCAAGCTTCCCGGTTGCGGAGGAGGGACATTGAGGCAGGGCTGACTCGGCGCCGCCCCGAGGAGAGAACCCAGGCTTCCAGAGTTCTCCGCGCGGACGCAGACTCCTCCAGGCCGCCCTCCTCCCGTCCACCCCGCCCAGCTCGGGACAAAGCCCGGAGCCCGCGCCTGGAGGAGGCAGGGCAGCTCCCGCGCGCGCCCTGCTCCTCCGTGGGCGCGAGACTCCGCCCCGCCACCGCTCAGTGGGGGGAGCCCGAGCCCCAACAGTCAGGCAGCCCGGCCAGGCCCGCCCCGAATCCCTATGACGTCACCGGCGGCGGCAGGCCACGCCCCCGGCCCCGGGCGGCCGGCCGCATGACGTCACCAAGGCCCCACCCCTCCGGAGCGAGTTCGGTCCTGGCGTTCATTTCATTCCTGTCCTCATTCCGAACATTCTTAGCATCGCTCGCGCCGCGCCTCGCCGCCCGAGCCGAGCCGAGCCTCTGCAGCCGCCGCCGCGGCCCCGCCGCCCGCCGCGGGCGCCCACCAAGCACTTTGCAGACTCGCTTCCACCTTGTGGGTCAGTCCGCGCGGCGGGGCCCGGGCCCGGGGCGGCCGCGTCCGGGGACAGGCCATGCAGTGAAGCCCCCCCACCCCGTCCACCTTTGCCCGGAGCCGCGGGCAGTAGCCCAGTGCGCCCAGCCGGCCCCGGGGCAGGAGCGGTGCTAAGTAGGGGTGGGGTAGCCCAGCTCGGGGACCGAGAGTCGGGGAGGGAGCCGGGCACCCAGCTGAGGGCGGGGGAAGCGGCGCCGAAGTTTGCCTTGGACTCACCGGGCGCTGCGGCGGCTCCCTTCGCGAGGTAAGTTGGCGCGCGGGGCTGTTGCTGGGCGCGAGGGGCGCACGGGGCGCCGCGGGGTAGGGGCCGGCGGCGCGATCCGCTCCGGCCGCTCTTTCATTCCGGGCTCTGCTTTGTGTGCGGCGGGCGGGCGAGCGGGCACGCGGAGGTCCGGGGCCGGGCCCCCGTGCCCGCCTTCCCGCGCCCCCTCCAAGGTGAGCGGCCCAGCGCCGCCGCGTGAGTTGCCGGGACGCCAAGTTGGGCTGCGCGCTGCGGAGCCCGCGCGGCAACAGGCGGCCCCCGATGGCGGCCCTGGAGGCGCCGGGCCGGCCGCGCCGCGCCCCCCGCGCCCCCCTCTCCCGCCCGCACGCGCACACACACGCACATGCCCTCACATCGTCCGGCCGTTTTCGCGTTTTTCTCGGAGAAGTCAGAAGTTCGAGCGAGCGCGGGCGGGGAGATCTGCCTGGGCGCCCGAAGCCGGCTCGACCCCCCCCACAGAGCCGCCCGGGCCGCCCCGGTCGTCTGGGCCCCCCGAGGCCCACGCAGGGTCTCCGCCGACTTGTGCCGCTGGCCGGGGTTTCGCCCCTTTTCAAAGATGAAAGGAGGCACGGTTGTCTTTGCCGCTTCTCCAGGACTGTTGCTGCCGCCGCCGCTGCTTCATTGCACATTCAAGTGGAAAATTTTCAGGAGTCAGCAGAAACATTGTGTCCAAAAAAGACTGAGTCGCAGTTACCACCAAACCCTGGAGGAGACTTTCCCTGGAAAACTTCCCTTCGGTAGGAAATACTGGGAGATTTGTTTGTTTATTGGAAGAGAAATGATCCCCAGGAGGGGAAAAAATCAGGGTGCACTTCTAGTCTTTGTTCGTGGCAGCAACACTTGTTTTCAAAAGTCCACAGGCCCGCTTTAAAGAAAGTTGAACTTCTGTGAGTTTCCTTTTTAAAAAATGTGTATTTTTTTGAACTGAGGCAACATTTTAAATGAGTCGAAAACAATGGAGGGCTCACACCTCCCTATTCTCCTCCCACAAAAGGAATAAAATCCAGGTCACAATTTCCCTTGCTTTTTAATTCTTTTAAAAGATTTATTTAAAGTCGAATGGTGTCACTGGAGAAAAATATTTGTGAAACAATGAAATACCAGCCACCAGCATTTCTCAGAAGGCTTGTTAACTTCTCAGAAGCAAGTGGCTGCCTGTGATTTGCAGAAATGAAAATTGACCTCAGTAAGCACTGGAAACTTAGGGACAGATGATGTTGCAGGAGCGGGTAATGTAAAAAAGCCGTCTTTTAAAAACAGCACCTTGGACGAAACCCAGGTCCTGGGACAGAAAGGTCCGCAAAACCTATCAGATTTCAAAATAGTGTAAAAATAAAAATAAAATGCTACAGATATTGCAACCGAGTAGGGAACACTATCAGTTCAGGACAGCCACATGTTTCATTCTCCCTCCTTTCACTGTGATTGTTTCTGGAAGTTTAGGTGGTCTGATCGTTTGTGGTGTGCGGGGTTCCTGCAGGTGGTTACCTGAGTAGACAGATCCCTTCAGAAAGACGGCGATCTCCCTGCATGGCGAATGCAGCCAGTGAGTGGGCTCCTTTCCTGCAGTCTGCCAGGGATCTTGCTTGTTTCTTATTCATGGGGGGTTCTCTGCTAGAGTGCTCTGGAGGCAGGGGCTGGGGCACAGACCTCTGGCGGTGCCCAGTGCTTCATCCTTTCACAGTTGGGTCTGTGCCCTTCCGTAAATAGGCTCTTTGGGCCCAATCACATCTGAATGCTTATACGGGCCAGACTGAGATCCAACTTTGGTAAGAATCTTTTCTCTTTAGAAGGAAATAGTAGAACTAATTACAGAGTGACTCAGGAAAGACAAATGGATTAGTTGAACCTTTGTCAACAGTGAGGTTTTGAATTGTTGATAATTTTTTCGGGGAAAGGCTTATTTTTCTAATCTCAGTATTTCCATAAATGGTCACAGATATTTTTGTTTAGCATTTCTTTGTATGTGCAACTCTGTTCTGAACTCTCAGGTTACAGGTTTTCAACGGAGTTTACAACTCTTTTATTTGTTGTTGGTATAAAAAAAAAAGAACTGATAAGCAGTATCCATTACTGGTTCTTGCTGATGGTATGAAAGTGCCAATGTAGACCATTTTATTTTTACTGAAATGATAAGTATTATTTGATCCACAGTTTTAGGGGACTATTAGAATACCTTTTCTCTTTTTTTCCTTTTTTTTTTTTTACAACTTTGAAACAAAACCAGTGTGACACTTTGCGTTGACAATGAGAGTAAAAACGTAGTATAGGAAGAATCTTTGTGTAGAGTCCTCCTCTGTGTGATCTTTTGTAAGGTAACAGAATTCCATCCAGAGGATATCCCTGAGAGATTATTAGAGATTTTTTTTTTCCTTTTCCCAAAACATAAACCAGGACTTGCCATGACATATATTTAGTGAAATTTAATTTAAGGAGGGAGGGCAACCTAACTTGGATGGAGCCAGACTGAAATGAATTTCTCACCGAGAGGTGCTTCCTTGCATTGTGGTACATACAGCGTGTGTCTCACTGCAGCAGCAAACTAATTACACGGAAGGGAGAGTTGGCGGGGGACAGCCTGGGGGAGAGGTCAGCTTTCCCCTCCCTTCTGTCTTCTCTGCCCATCTTTTGCTTTATACAGTGAGAATTCTATATTCATTCACTTACTTTGGGGATTGGCACCCCCTTTTATTTAGAAAAAGGACAAGCTGGTCATAAGGAAAACCAGTTTTCTGGGTTTTTTTTTTTTTTTTTTTTTTTTGCTGCTTGAGCTTCCGTCATTTATAAACAATTTTGAATTCTGCTGGCTCTGACAATATGGAACAGCAAGTATAAGGGAGCATTTCTTAATGTGGAAATTTGGGAAGGATGTACTTGTGGTTGTCTATCATCTGTGTCTAGATCATATTTGTTGTTACATTTTCAGTAGGAAAGTATGTAATAGGGACTGTTAGAGAAAGTAGATCCCAAACGTTACACAGGCTGTTGAAATGAGCTGTGCCATTAACAGTGTTTTCAGGATTCTTGCTTCAGAGATGGACTGATGCCTCATATGCAGTGGCCGTGCTGGAGCCTGGGCATCTGTGGGGTTACTCTTCACTCACGTGTTGTTATGTGTTAATTGCAAGCATGATTATATGGCCTGCAAATGAAAATTGTTGTGTTTTATCACTCAGGAGCTTGGTGCAAATAACTGTACACTGCATGTACGATCTAGAGTACGTAAGATGACCAGGTTCACATACACACAGTAGGTAGATAAGACTTTTAAGCTGGTATTTTAGGTCCCTAGTCTTGTTTCCTATAGATTGCAAAAGGAGAAGAAAATATTGCTGAGTGAAAGCTGTGCTTAAGAGGTTGGATCTGATTAGTGATCAAACTTTTTGGGCCCGTTTTCTCCAAAGACTGAAGAATGCTGTCCAGCTTTCTCTGTAGAACTGCAGGGAAATCAGAGCCCACCTTTCTGCTGATAAATGCAGGCATTACAGCTTCCCTTTTAGAGTTCAGTGACTGGAACAGCAGAGTGCTAATGTCCTACTTCTGAACTTGGTAAGAAAAATAGATTGTAAGCTTTTTGCCCTTTGACAAACTTAGGCTTTGCTGCTGGGTTATCGGGGACTGACTGATGGCTGGAATCATCTTTTATAGCTGCGTGGTGCTTTTTAAACATTTTATCTGTAGAAGACACAGATTACCCTATGGCATTTAAATTAGATCCCAGCCATGTTTGAACAGTATCAGTGATGCATTTTATGCTTTCATGTTCACAAAGGTGATACAATCAAATCATTCAGGTTCATGCTAAGCACTTAATGTTTCAGGGTTAGGCTTTTTGACCAATACCAAGTAAGACCCCCTTGTCCTTTGCAATTACTGGATACTCCTGGAATCAGGGAGGTTAGGGGCCTTCTCTATTCTGGGGTAGTGTTTGGAAAGCTAGAATGTTTGGATCTAAATATCTGGAGTGTTTTGTGTGGGTTTTTTATGTTGTTTTATTTCAAAGTTGTTAAGTATTGAGAGTCCTTAATCTGTAACAGACTCATCACAAGCTTCCTTGACCTTGTCCTATATTTAAACTCGCAATTGAAATCCAGCCATTTCTTCAGATACATTTGGGCGGTGTAGTGGTGTGGAATAAGAGAATTTTAAAGTCTGTATTTTTATTTTAGTTAAAGCAAACGGGATGCCCTGAAGAGTGGGTATTCAGGATGGTGTTCCTTACAGGGTGGCTTACTCTCAGCTCTTAAGTTCTTTTGTTCATTGACTTTTTGCATGGTTGGGAGGATTCTTAAAAAATAGTTTCCACAGTCTGGGAGTCTTTGGCTAACTGTGAAACCACTGGTCTCTCTTCTGATTGGATTTTGGGGGGAGGTTGGTTCTAAGGGGCTGTCTTTTCTGCTTTTATGGCAGGCCAAGGAAGCTCCATGCTGGCTGTATTATGGGGTCCCCCTCTCCTCCCCCCAGTTTTTTAAATTAGTATTTACTATCCTGATGCAATGCTTTCTGCCTTTTTCCACATTAGTTTAAAAACTAATTCATTAAAGCTCTGCCCTAGGATTTCATTAGCAGTTTTAGTTTAAGGGACAGACAGAGCCCAGCATTGGAAAATGGGTTTCAAAGAAAAAGCCAGCCTATTGATGAACAAGTTAAGTCATCACCATCTCCAGTGGGAAATTCCGGTTGCTCTTAGGCCTCGGACAGGTTTAGATGTGTGTGTAAAGTGGCTGGAACACTATCGACTGGGAAATACACAACAATGACGAGTGCTGTTGTTTTTACTGAGATATAAACTGAAAAACTGCTGCTAATGGTGGGAAATGTTAATTATGTGAGAACATATTGAACTTATATTCTCTGGCATGAACTTTTAAAAAAATGCATGAACTGCACTGCATTTTTATAGGCACAGCTTTCTAATTATCATAATTCAGTTCAGCTCTGCTCTTGGATGGAGTTCAAGTGCAATCTCAATTTAACTTGAAAGGGTTGTTTTTTTTTTAAACTGAGAATGTTTAAGAAAATTTGAAAAGTTCATCTAACAATGTTGTCTGCTGAGGTGTGGGTAATTTGGGGGATGAAGTGAGTGCCTCTATGTAATAGTTAACTAGGTCTGAATATTAGGAAAGAGATTGATTTTTATTTACTTTTTTTTTTTTGCTTTGCACCTATCCAGACCTGCACCTTGTGCATTTTTGCATAACCAGATGTTATATGTTCTGAGTTTTCTTTTGAGAACCAGTGTTTTCCCCCAATAGATAGTAAACTAAAAAAATGAATATTTTATTACTATCAATGATATTGTCTCTACAAAGATAGGAACTTTTTTAGAGAGAGCAGAAAGTAGAAAGAAATGAAGAAATCTTACGAATTCATTTGACTCAAGTCGCCATTAATCTTTCATACCAGCCAAGCCTTTAGAAAGTGATCTTCTTATCTGGTCGTCTTTACGCTTTGACTTGATGGCATTTCGTCAACGGAGTCATCTTTGACAGCATTCATTCCAGTGTCCAATGTCCTTTAAATTCCCTATGACGTTATTGTCTTTTCAAAGAAAAAAGTTAATAAGCCCAGGCACCAACTCCCCTGTGGAATCAGTTTTAATTGGAAGAAAGAACAACTTCAGCTGGACTTTCCGACTCTTGTCTGGTCTCACTTCTACTGCTAGAATGCAAAGGGAGCTCGCGGAAACCAAATGACTTCATTTGCTCTGGCACTTCAGAGCCGAATTTGCTTCCATGGTGGTGAAATAAAAGGAGCCAAGTGTTTTAAATAGCCACTCCCCAAGGCCCGCCCGCCCGAGTGTTTTGAGAAAAGAGCATTGTCTGCTAGCAGCCCTTGCTGGGAGCCTGCCGGGCTCGCCCTCCCCCACCAGGCAGCTCCAGTTCTGAAGTTGACATCTGGTTTTCTCTCTGTTCACCTGGTGTACACCCATTCGCATGCACCCATGAGGTGTGCATGCATGTGTCTGCAGGTAACACCTATTTTCAACACTGAATGTGTGTGTGTTTCGAGTCCCTGTTGGGATAGGGGCAGCCACAAAGCTAATAGCACAAAATAAAATGTAAACACTAGCCGCCCCGCATGCCACTGCTGCTGGGTTTCTGTCCGGTGGTGCTTTCTCGGTAGGCGTGTCTATTGTTGTGGCAGCAACAGGCGGCAGAAGTTGGGGCACCATATGGCGGATGTGGGCCTCAGATAAGCTGTCTGGTAATTTAGCTTATCAATAGCATTTTGATATGCTTCATTTTCAGATCACCCATCACTGTGGTTGGGGGTGTCATGGGGGTAGCTGATTCCAAAACCATTGAAACCATTGTGAGCGATGCTTCCTTTGGTGGAATCTCTTTCAACCCTTTCTCCCTCTCTGCTTTTCATCTGAAAGCCTTTGGGAGACAATGGTGGCTGGAGTTGGAAAGAGCCCCACCAGCTGAGGGGACCTTCAGTCCCCAGCCCTGGGCCCCGCCTTGAAATCTGGGACACTTCGAAGACCTCATCAGGGATTTTCATTGAGAGGAAAACAGAAAACAAACTACTTAATAGCATTTTGTACTGGCAGAGCCAAGAAATTCCCATAATTCAAAACCTGCTTTTGTTTTAAATACTGGAGAGATAAGGCTGATATTGTTCTTATTTTGAGAAAAAGATTTCTCATTTTGTTGTGCATTAAAAATATATCCCTAATTTTCTTTCACCTTTACATTTTACCATAATCAGAAAATGGAAAAATGTAAAGATGATTAGCATCTGTATGACTGGAGATCAGAGGGGGAGTGATTGGAGGCAAGCAGCAGCTTCCTTTGTGACTAGGAATTGTTAAATAGGGAAATGCTTGTAGAACACCTACTCAGATGTCAGGTGAAGCTGCAGAAAAACTAAAATCTGTTCCACTGTGAATTGAGGGAGGGGAGCAGGGTTGGGCGATGACTCTTGCCTGAGTTGCCAGAACCCACTCAGATTTTCTGCACATAGTAGGTGCCTCTGTGGAAATTTGATGATGTGCATGACCATGTGCCTATTAGCCATGCGAATCTCATTCAGCAAATGTTGGTGTCCCTGATACATGCCAGGCACTGGGGAAGCCAGGATAGGACTGTCTGCGCCTTTCCCAGCTCATCCTCCTTGCACACCGGCTCTCACCTTTCCAGGTCCCTCACCTTTTCCAGATTCTGCCTTTGGGATTGGTAACTAACAGTGCATGGATCCTCTCACGTGGCTAATTCAGGATGGTTCTGACTCAAACCCAGGGCAACCTCGTTCTGCTCCTGCCCCAAGGAGCCTCTGCCACACCAGTGGTACCCACCTGAGCCGGTGCATGGCGGCCAGCAGAGCTTTCTACAGCCTGGTCATCATGCCTGTGGGCTTAGGAGGGTTGGGGAGGTGGGTGCCTTGTTTCTGTTTTTCTAAGAGACCCCAAAGTGGTGTCCACCTCTGATTGGGAACCATTGCTCTAGACACCCTAATTTTTATCCTTAGATTGAATCAGACAACGTTTGGCCATCCTTTCTAATTCCTGAATTGGGGTTTTTCTCCCCCTATTTGTGAGGTGATGTGCTTAAGAACATATACTGAATCTTTGTGGAATACAAGAAGATGTTCTTGGTTGGTTTTGAAGATACAACTGCACAAAAATAAGGTTGTACCCTTTTTTGCCTGAGAAGCAATAAAATGAGCCAAACCCCCTCCTTTGTGCTCAGCTCTCATCTCTTACCCCTTGGGAGTGCAGCAGTTGTTTCCAGATGTGGCTATGTCAGGCTTGCTGGTGACGGGTGTAAAAACTCATTCTTGCCTGTCTGTTTGCAGAGGTAGTTTTCCTTTTTGAGTGGTGGGGATGTTCTCTGAGCTCTCTGAGCCCCTCAGATGGTATCCCTTGACACTGTTGTGTAAGGCGGTAGGAAAGGTGATCCTGATAGCATCCCAGAGATAAACCTGCTGCCGTTAAACCATATGTGGCTTTTCATTCTTTTGTTTCTTCTCTCTTCTCTCCACCTTGGGTTCCTTGAAATTCAGATGCTCTCTATTTTTCACAGAAGTGCTACTTGACCCTGGACATTTAAACATTTACAGGTGCTACTGTGTGCCAGGGATTTGGTGATCTGTAAAAGGTGGTCAGTGAATGGCGATCTGTAAAATTTCCAGGAAGGGAAACAAGCATGTTGGAGATCATCACAATCCAGTGGGAAAATTGTGTATCCCATCTTTCATGAGCTCCACGATGCAGATGTCTCCCATATTTCAACATGGCCTCCAGTCATGACTGGCCAGGCTGTAGTAATGACCCCCGATGTGGTTACACACACTCATCCAAACCTGTGGGGCCAATTCAGAGTGCTTGTTGTCACAGAGGGTGACGGGGTCAGAAACAGCATGGATACTGATCTCTCTGAGAAGTTGTTTTAAGAATACCTTATGCAGCTTATTTTGCTTATACTTTATATGTGCACAAGGTGGACATGATTAAAAAGTTTCATTATCCATAAAATATGATTTCTAAGTGATAAGGAAGCATCCTGGGATGGTTTGTTTTGCAACAGTATTTCTTAGAAAGAAAATCATGTTGCATTTTCCAATCAGTGGTGTCTTAGAGTTGATGGAATGCGTACACTTTTCTATCCAGGAGAATCTTGGAGATTGTGCATTATTATTGACAGGGCTTGCCTGGAGGTAATGGATTGGGAAGGGGGAGGGACTTTTGTTTTTTACACATTTGTATTTTTAGGAGCATGAATGTTTTTTATGTAATATCAGAGTAAAGGGGAAAAAGTCAATGGAGTTAGTACTTGTGACATTTCCAAAGAGCTTTGTTGCCTACTGGTGGAGACTGAGGAAAGGTTTGCAGAGGAAGTAATGCTGGAGTTGGGCCTTGAAGGGAAAGGGTTTTTTTTTTTCCCTTGCCAGATGCTGTTTTAGGAGTAGAGTGGGTCTAAGCTGTTAAAAAAAAACAAAAGACACAACCCCCACCCCCCAAAAAAATATTATCCACAGTAATGAATTTAACCTTCAAATAGTGATAAAGAAGGTTTATTGCCAATCATGAGCTAGTATAGATCTGAAACCTGGCTGTGAACAATTAATTGAAAGAAAAAGGGAAGGAGGGAGAGAGGAGGGGACTGGATAACTTGGGGAGTAGGAAGTTGCCTGCTTCTGGTTTGGAAAAAGGCAAGCTAATCACGTGTGTTTAAGAACACAGGTTTGGGAGGTGGGTGAATGAAGGTGGGCAAATAGCGGGGGACTGGGGAAAGAGACTTTGCTTGGAATGATGGACATACAGTGCAGTGTGCAGATGATGTTTTATTGAGTTGTACTTGTATGGCTTGGCAAACCAATGTCGCCCCATAAATTCAACCAAACAAACAAAAAGCCCCCACAGGTTTGGAGTTGGACATACCTTAGTTGGACTCTTGGCTCAGCTACTTGCTGATTATGTGGCTTTGGACAAATTTACCTCCTCTCTGAGCCCATGGCGTCCCCATTTGGAAATTCCAATAGAGTGCCTCCTATATGCCTCACACTTAGTGCTCAGTAAATAACAAATTCAAATGTTATCTTGCCTACCAGGTCTTCACAGATTTCCTGCCAGGTCAGCCCGGACAGGGACTCTTGAGGAACACCCAGGGCTGAGGCAAAGTTACGTAGAAGGACTGGACTTCTGGGCTCAAGCGAATGGACTGAAATACAAGAGAGGCTGGGGCAACCCATAAAGCCCTGCATTGATCGCTTGGTGCCACACTTCCCCTGTAAATGAAGTAGAGGAAGTCCATCAGTAAATACATCATATTTGAAGTTATTCTTTGCCAAATGGTAGTACAAATTACATGACAATGTTTCTAAAAAGTGGGTAGTATGAGATACCTTCGTCCTCCCAAAAGGAAGCCTCTTTCTTAGGTTCTTGCTGAGAAACCGTACTTCTCTCTTTGGGATTGGGTTCTAAAACCTCTTCTCTAAGGTGGTTGTAAGGAACTCTTCTTTGAGAAACAGTGCTTAGGGCCCTGGACCTGCTGGCTGCCCAGCCGAGGAATTCCTCGCTGCTGGTGTTCTGAGGGCTGTAAGCTTCAGTTGCGTGATAGAACAAAAGGCAGAGAGGAACCTCCCCCCTACCTTTGCCACCTCCTGCACTTCTTAATACCTGCTTAGCACAGGCTGCTTAACTTGTCTGTGCCCTCCTTTTTCTCATCTGGAAAGTGGGAAGGATGTTACCTACTTTGAAGTGTTGTGGTCAAGGTTAGCTAAGAGCTAGCCTCAGTGTGACTGCTGTTAAAGCCCAGACCAAGTAGGTACTCCAAGCTCAGGAATTAAGTCTGCTGCTCTCATTAGACTTTCTGCTTTGGGCCTTAAATACAATTTAAATAATAATACTGTTATGTGAGTGGTAGCTGTTGCTTTGCCAGTGTTTTTGCATATGTAAGAGCATGTTTGTTAATCCGAAATGCGTGTCTGCTTGAGTTAGTACCCAGCTACTTCCTGGGTAGGTGAGCGGAATCCTTTCTGGAAGCCAGTGGGTTAGGGACCTGTGTTTTCAGTCAGTTTCCTAAGCTGGCTGTGCTCTGCTCAGATTCCCAGCTCCACTTCAGGGTGTGTCAGTGTCTCCTAGTTTTTTGACCTGGGCCACTCCCAGGGACTGGTTTGAGTAGTGAAGATTGTGTGTTGGGAGCTGGGGTCCAGGACCACCTGCGTTTATTTTATCGACTCCTGTTGTTTCTTAATCATGGAGTATGGAACTGCGTGGTAGTTAATGCGCCCCCCCCCCCCCCCGCAGGCTTTATGTTAAAGATTGTTGCGGGGTGAGTAAACTTGTTGGGGATGAGGGCTTTTAGAGGCAGCCGACTGACAGTTGAAGAAGGGAAAAAGGTTGATTTTAAAACAATGATTCACAACCTTGCGAATCTGCTGAAAGTCACCGAATTATACACGGCATGTTCTCAAAAAACGTCATTTTGTTCAATGTCATTTCGTTATAACATTAAAGAGATGCTGTAGGAACTTAACTCTTGTTTGTGTCAATTAGCTTATGGTAAAATTGGTTTGTTTAATGTCTTTTTTCTTAAAGCCGTGGGACCTGTGGACCATGTTAAGTGAGACTTGCTGTACTTGAAAAGGGTGAATTTGTATGGTAGATGAATTATAATCTCAAAGAAAAGATAAGATAATTAATCTAGTATCACATGGACAATGTGGGTTGTGCCCACGGCTGTACCCCCAGCGCTCCTCACATTGACTGTCCATTTGTTTTGCTGGTCAAGTGATAAAGCTTGATATTCAAAGTGATGACCTAATAAGAGTTTACATTTCCCCTAGTACACTGGTTTTACTGAGGAGCCTAAAGGTATGTCTGAAATGGAAGGTTTTTTTTCCTTTGTAAAGAATTATTTCAATGATGTGGAATGACTCTCTCCTTAATGAATAATGTTGACTGTGTTTACTGACTGTGTGGCTTATACTTTAAACAGTCCAAGAACTAAATCCTAAAGGATGAACTAGGAGTTCACAAGAAAGAGAGACCCAGAAGGCACATGAGGCTGCCGGTCAAGTATTGAATCTGATTTGTAAATTGATTTAAGATGGGGGCGGGCCAGTGGGGGAGCACTACCCCCCCACCCCCACCCCCGGAGTCAGGTTAATTTATACCCTATGTTTCAGGCTGTGCCCTGCTTAGTTTTTTTTTAATTTCAACTTGGTCTTTCTAGTTCCTGTGTCTTTCTCCTAACAGCTGTTTGTGGCAGTTTTTACCCTCTTGTGTTTTCTAAAGGGTTGTCCTTTACTGTTCCTTGTGGCTGAGTGAACTTGCCTAGAACAGGCCCGGTTTTTGCTTCTTGTCTTGGCGTAATCCTTAATAATTAGCACCCCTTTTTACTTTCAGAACGTCCCTCTGGACGGTAAACTACACGGTCATTCTACTCATAGGAAACTGTTGAGGAAACCGGCCGACTCCCTGTAATTAAAGCAGAATGGAGAGCAAATCCGGGCAGGAGGCCTCGGGGGTGCCCTGGTGTTGAGCTCATGACAGTCTTACTCTCGAAGGAGTGTCCTGAGCTGTTGTGAGCCTGGAGCTACAACAGAGGGGAATTTCAGGGAACAACTTGTCCTATAAACTTGGTCTAGTTTCAACCAAATTGTTTAAAAGCCTCTGTTTTTCTAAGGATCAATTCCTAACATATTAAGAGAAAATTCTCATCATTCATGGGAGTGATTCAGCTTCGGTTCATTTCCTTTTTGACTAGCAAAGTTTAATTTAGGAAGTTCCTCCCAGTGGAATGGCGAAAGGTCTGTGACTGAAATTTGTAACCGAAGTCTGATTAGGTTGCTGAACCTGTGGTTTTAGAGCTCTTGACAGTCTTAGGTCTCCAACTTGTTTATCTGTGTTCTTTGGGGGAGTGTAAAGATGTCCTATGGTGTGCCTGAATACTTAAGGCAGGGAAAACAGAGCGGAATATTAGGAATTACAGAAATTTTAGTGCTGTGCCTGAAACCAAAGGCGATCGTAATGACACTGCTCAATTCCAGGTGGGTCTCTTGACATCACTGTTCATTGAGTTCTTTTTTCCGTGCTTTAGGCAGTCACCTGGGCAGCTGTTCAGGCCACTGTAGTGTCTTTCAGGTCTTGCTGAAGCAATGGTGTCCGGGCTTCGCTGCGGAGCATGTGGGGAACTTTTCCTTGTGGGGGCAGTTCATTTGGGAGAAGGCCTTTGAGGGTCCTCCAGGGGCTGGCATCTAGGTCCTCCATTTCCAGCTGTGTGGAAGGAAGGCTTGGTTGGACAGCCCCTGCTACTGGCTTTCTCTGTGACCTTGGGCATGTTGCTCGAAAATCTTTGGTTTCTCTTTCTGGGAAGATGATACTGGCCCACCTGCCCCTCTAGCCTGCTTTTGAGCTGAGGTTCAGATTAAAGAGATAAAATGTGAGTGCCTTAGGCAGAAAGGTTTTGGAAAATTGTGTTGTTATCTGAGTCATCCCATCTACCACCCCACACTCCCCTCCCCAAACCAGATTTTGTGGGAGAGATGCAAGTCTGCTGAGTTCACTCCCTACCTCTTCTTTGAATGGCTTCTGACTTCTCTCCCTATCTCTTCTTTTAGTGGCACTAAATCTGTGGGCCACTCTGGGAGAATTTGGATTAGAAAAGAAGGCTGACAGGCCAGGTTCTGTATTAAGCCTGTTGTCAGCATTACCTTATTTTGAAACCTAAGAGCTCCATGTGTAGCTGAAGAAAGTGAAGCTCAGAGAGGTTTAGTAACCTGCCCAAGGTCACACAGCCAGTGTGACAGGGCCAAAATTTGAAGCCAGTTTCCTGGGTCTGTGTGACTTCCCTGCTGCCAGGCTAACATAAGTCTGTGTATTAAGTCACCTGGGTTTTATTATGGCATCTGAATGGATTTAAGACAGATTGTTACATTGAAACAAAGGTAGACTTCCCCTCACTTGGAGCATCTGCTTAGAAAAGGTAAAGTACATAAAACAAGTACACAAAGCACAAAAAAAGCAAAATGTTTTGTGTTCTTGATTTTACTCCAGCTTCAGAACTTGTGGCTAAGGTCCTAAAATGCAGGGTGTGACCCAGTCAAGCTTTTCCTAGGGGAATTGTCCCACCCTAGTCTTTTATCTTCCTGAGAAGGGGCAAGATTCACCTTTCCCTTTTGGTTTCAGCCCTCAAAGACTCTGGAGACTCAGTAACACCCCTCACCTCTCAGACTGGTTATCTCAGCCATTGAAAATGAGAGGGTAAAGCTACTACTAGGGGCTGGATTGATCCAAACTGCTCCGTAGGGGGTGTGTGTGTGTGTGTGTGTAGGGGCAGATGAGGGGGCTGATGTGGTTTTGAAACTTGGAACTGGACCTACCAGTTTATCTGGTTTTTCTTTGGAATGTGCTCTGTTGGCAGGCTGTGAGAATAAGTTAGCCCCCTCTACCGCCCTGAAGGCTTGGATATGGAAATTACCTCATGCTGGGGGTAGGGTTTAGGCAGGTGACCTTGACTTTACTCCTTGATAGTGGGAGTGCTAGGGAACCTAGGAGATGGGGTGAGTTTCTCCCTCTCCACCCAGGTGACTTAGGCTCTGTCTTAGGCTGTTGTATGTCTTAGGTTGTGTTCTGTGATGGCCAGTGGTAGAGGCGGAGGGGAGAAGGGAGTTAACGGCTTTCCTCAAAGCCCTTAATAATCAGGCTTCTGAAAGAAGACTTTGAAGGCTTTGAAATGGGGTTGCTAATGGGATTGCTATCCACCTTTGACATCTCGGTGGTGGTTTTTAGTGGAAGGGAGTGGACTGGTTGACACTGTCTTTTCCTTCTGTTCACCTAGTTCTGGTCACTATGGGCTGAAAGGGGTTAGCCACTCATGGCCAATTTCTGGGACTTGTGCTCTTGTATTCCCCTCCTTCTCAGGCCTTGTCCCTTTCTCAGTCTTTCCTATACTTTCTCTGCCTTTCTGATACTTCTACTAATGGCCATTTTGGTGTTGCCCTAACTTTTGTATAGTTCCCTAATGCTCGATATATGTAGTAAAGTAGTCTAAAAGCATGGCTTTAAAGTCAGACCCGAGTTCTGCTTATTGGAGCTGATATTGGGTAAAGTAATCTCTTTGGGCTTCCATTTTCTCATCTGAAAAATGAAGAAAATAATAATACTTCCTGAGTGTGAGTTTAAAGTGAAATATGATGAGATATGGTTAATGGCTCACAGTGAGCTTCTCCATTGGTGCCCCCAACCCATTGTGAAGTCTCCTGCTTCCTCTGCCCTTCAGTTTTCCATCCAAGATCTTGAGGGTTTCTCCCAACTAGGCTGGACTGGTCTGACAGGAGCCCATTTATTTGCTTTTCCATCTTCCTCCTTTGGGTTTAGTTTTAAGCGTTTTCTCAGCTTCCCCTCTTGCTGGGCTTCCTGCTCTGTTGTTTCTCTCTGTCTTTCTTCAGACAGTTTCCCTTTTGCTTTCATGGTTTTACACACACACACACACTTGCACACACACACTTGCATGCACACACATGCTTTGCATGTATGCCCTCCACTTTTCATGTTTTCTCCTCTGCTCTGATCACTTTGAGATTTTAGAAACTGCCTCTGAAGTTCCCTGAGTTTCACCAAAAATGGTCATCAGCGAAGTGCCATTTCTCCATTCTTTAACACTGGAGAGCATGGGCGCTTTTGGATTACGGAGTTAGCCAGCCCTCTTAAAAGTCGTGACTGCTTTGAAGAGACGTCAGTCTTTCTGATTCTCACTGTGCTTACGAGCTTGTAGAACCACACACGTTTCATTCACTTGTCCGTTTATCCTTGGGCAACCTCTTTAATCTTTCTGAACCTCAGTATCCTTACCTGTAAAATGGTCCTAGTAGTGAGTGCTTTCCTTATGGGTCATAGCCAAGGTTAACTGAGGGTTTGCTGAGGGTTGGCACATGCCTGGCCTAGCGGTAGGTGTCCCATAAATGTTACCTGCTGATGCAGTTATGACTGTGATTGTCAGCCCCCAGCAGCCACCAAGTCGAGTGCCAAGTGCCTCTTCCTAGAGCATCTTTCTCCTTTTGAAGGAGGGGTCAGGCACAATGTCTACTTTTAATTTTATTTTAGGTTTCTAAAGTTTTTATTGTGGAGGAATTCAGCACAGTAGAGGGTGAGGAGCCCCCACGGACCACCGTCATTTAGCAGCTGTCATCACATCGTGGCCATTCCCGTTTCCTCTAAACCCCTGCTTCCCCTCCCAGATGTCATACTGTTTCATCTATAAATTTTTAGTATGTATTTTTAAAAATATTTTTTTAAACACCAAGTATAATATCATAGGAACGTGTTAATAATAATTCCTTAATATCAAATACTTAGTCACCGTTCAAATTTTCTCGGTCAGCTCATAAATGTTTTCCCACAGTTGGTTTTCAAATCACGTCCCAAACAAGACCAACAGGTTACATTTGGTTACTATGTTTCTTAGAACTCTTCAAAGATCTCCTGCCTTCTTTTTTTTTTTTTCTTGCAGTTGATTTGTTATCAGAAAGCCTCATTATTTCCTTCATTTGGATTTTGTGTCCTCATGGTCACCTTTATCACATTCTATTGTCCTGTGTATTTCCTGTAAGTGCGAATTTACATCTAGAAGCTTGATCTGATTCAGGTTTAATTTTTTTTCGACAGGAATATTTTATAATTAGTATTCTAGTGCTCCACCAGGAGGCCCATACTGGGTAGTCTTTGTGATACCAGCAGCTATTGATGAATGATTCTGCCTGTGCCTGATGTTTCATATGAGCCACCGGTCATATCCCAGTCCTCTAGTTTCTTCTTCATTTACTACTAGAATACCCTTTTAGAGAAAGAGGGGCTTTTTCTCATCAATTATTTTGGTTAACCTGGTATATAGTTTATACAGGAAAGGCAGGTTTCTGGGTTGTTGTTTTTTTTCATATCTTTATACAATCAGATTTTAAATGATTGGATGCTTTTAAATCTATTGTAGTTACTGTTTTTATTGATGCTCAAATTTTACCATCTTTGGCCAACAGGAGTTTTCTTTAGTTGACTCCTGTGTCCTTATGATGTGAGCCTGATAGTTTTTGATAGCTTACCTGATGTCCAGTTCCTTCTTGCATGTTCTTGGACTTAAAGTGGACCATTTCTCCAGAGTTTGGTTCCTGTCAGTGGGAAATGGCATTTCAAGGCTACAGTGGAGGTGCTAGGGTCTCTGCTTTTCTCCCCCTTCCATTCCTTCAGAAATGGATCCCACCTACCGTGTCAGCTTGTTGATCGATAGTAAAAAAACTCCCTCGTGCACTTGTCTCATGCTGACCCCTTTGACTGTCATTTGCCACTTCCAAGCCTGTGCTTGTCATCTTGTCCTTTTCTCCCTTAAGAAAAAGGCCAGATTGAAGAGTTCCCCATGGTTTGACTCTCCTCTTTAGGGCCCAAGCTCATGATACTGTGGATTTCACAGATTTTAGTGATGTTTGTTCTACCCCTTGTTTGAATAAGCAGAAGGTGAGAAATTTCTTACCTTATTACTTCTCTGAACCATTCAGACTGCAAACCGTAGCTTGGTGATGTTGTTGAAGTCATCTGCACACATCTGTTTGGATAAATATTTGTTAAGTTTTATACCTTCCTCCTCTGAAGTCTTTAAAATAGAATACATTTAATTTTCTAGTCATTTAAAGAATTTATCACTAACACATTTTTAGAAGCTAAAAGAATTTTAAAGCTTTCTAGTTTTAGTCAGATTTATGCAGTGGAGTCTTACATGGAGCACAGCTGGAATGCTGTGGTGGGTTTACTATAGAAAACCTGTAAGTCTGAAATGGGTATTTTTTTTTTTTGCTTAACAGGTCTGCTGTTAGAGTTATTTTTAGTAGTTCCCACCTTTACTTTTTGGAAATTGTTTTATGCTCACGTTGGTGCATCACAGAATATGCAACTTAGACAAAAACCAAAACAACCACCACCACCAAAAACTCATTTTAAAGATAAGCGGTAGTGGTTTCCTTATAGGTTCCATTCAGGCCTGGAGTTTCAGCTTCAGTAATATTTTTTTGTTGGTGGGAAACCAAGCCGTGTGCACTCACAGTCCAGCCAGCACAGCCTCATAACAGAATGAGTGAGTAGTCCTGAAATTATCATCATTTGTGACATCCCTGAGAATTAATTAGTGCCCTGGCCTGTGAAATTTTGCCCCCCGCCCCGCCCGTGGGCTTTTTTTTTTAAAGGCAGTTAGCTTCGTTTAATGGTTCTTCTGTATTAAGGAGAGTACAGTGTTGTTGGAGTGCATGCCCTTCCCGTCCCTCCGTGGGCACAGAGAGAGGGTGAGGAGCCTGTAATTCATGGCTGGCCTCTGTGCCCCGAGGTAAACTTGGCTTCACAAAGGGAATTTTCACTGTGGTCCTGTGGCTCCCTGACATAGTGGAGGCTTCGGGAGGCAAGTGGTAAAAGCTACTAAAGAAAAAGCTGGACTGGAGCCACTGACGTCATGTCAGTAAATCTGTTGGAGGAGCCCAGCCTAGCAGCGCCTGCCAGCCAGCCCCTGCACTTTGGCCTTGCCTGGTCAACTGTTCTTACCGCTTCCTCCACCCCTGCCCCCCAACCAGCCTGCATTTGTGTTTTCTTACCCCCTTTCCGTCTGTGCCACTGAGCTTGTGTTGAAACCTGTAAACACTTTGAAAGCCACCCCTGAAACAGGGCCTGTGCTTAATGTCCTGTGTTGGGGGCAGGGAAAAAACCCAAGGATTAGCAGGTGAGGGAGGATTGAAAACTGTTCCCTAGTGGGACTTCCTGAAGATGAATGAAGCCACAGGGCCATCACAGGGAGCAGCCAGAGGTGCCAGCTCCTGACTTGGTGCTTTTAGAGAGCTTTGTTCTCCAGGACTGTGTGTGTGTGTGTGTAAGTGTGTGTAAGAGAACAATGGTCTGAAGATGTGTGGAAATAAAAAATTGCAGTCTTCTGTAGAGGACGACTTAAGAGAAAGAATTCCACCTCGAGTCCTTGATTACCCACTGCTCATTGATCAGTTAACCCAGCCCTCTCCCTGGTTCACAACTGTAACAGTTAAATCTGGAGCTGCCTGCTTCTTTACATCTCGGGTATTTAGAGTCACAACCCCAGATGCTCCTGAACTAAAATATTGCTGTGCTAAATCTATTTTTACATCTAGGGGAATGACATCTAAAAATAAACCTTGTCCCACCTGTTATCAACTTTTGGGAAGTTTGGACACTGTCAAGTCACAGCCCACGGATTAGGCTTTTGCTTATGGCCTCACATGTGATATTTTGGTTCCACTTTTCCTGCCCTCCGTGTGATGTTTTCATTGTTTCATTAACCATTGTCCTCCTGTTTATTTTCTATTTGCTCTGACTATTCATTTGCAAATAAGAGTGAAACATAGGTTCAGATTGGTTTTGAAGTTCTTGAGTCTTTGGGTCAGAAGCATATTAAAAGCAGTATCTTATCCATGAATCATTAGATGAGTCAGTTCCTGAAACCACTACAACCCTCATAGTTCTTGGCTACAAGCAAAAGCAGGAAATCCAGGCTTCAATAACTTCCTTTCCCAGTCCTGGCTATAGTCGCGTTGGTGGTTAGGTTTTGCTGCCTGCATTTGTAAGCGGTAGGAAGATGTATGTCTGAGGAACAAAGGCACTCGAGTCAATTTACTGAAACTGGTTATAATTTGTGGTCTTCATCTGATGTCAGGCTACACTGGCATCCCTCGCTCTGCTGTGCAGCCCTGCACGACTCAGCCAGGGAAGGTGGCAGGCTGGATCGGCCGAAATGCTCCAACAAACGCATGGCAACGTTTCAAGGAGCTTTAGTGTTCCAGTGAATCCTAAAACTTGTGGGCATGCAAGCTGACATTAGGCAGGGAGCTCTGGAGTCCATATGTATAGCTAAAGTGTCAACTCCTTTTGTTTTGTTCACTCAGTTGAGAAACAGAAAGGAAGAGAGAGAAGGAGGGAGGGAGGGAGGGAGGAGAGAGGAGACAACACATGCATGTGCCAGCCGCCTGAGCTCTGGCCTGTCTCTTGCTTTTGCTTGGAGTTTATTTCCTTATACACAGGCTCTTTGAACAGGGGCGGGGGGTGTTCTTTTTGCAGTGTTTCAGGCCAGTCTTACCGATTTCAAAATCAATTTGATAGCTTTTATTACATATTTTTAAAAGGAGGCAAGAAACGTGAAGTGGTTGTCTCCCAGTGTAATGGGTGTGCTGCATTTTTGTTTATTCTTCTCTTTTACGAGCAGCCTCCACTTGTCTGAGTTCTAAGTTGGAGCAGACACGGGCTGGTGTCTCTGTGTGGCGGGGGGGTTGGTGCTCGCTGCTGCTTTATGTTTTGCTTGTGCATTTATGGACTTTCTTATCTTAAAAAATTAAAATTGAATGTGATGCGTTTTCATTTATTGACTAACTCTTCTGTTCTTTTCCTGCACTAGCTGTGGGATTTGAGAAAATGGGACTGAAACTAGACTTTTTTCCCCACTATAGGTTTGTGTGGAGTCATTGGAAGTTCTGATAAAAGTCTAAAAATAGACCGGGTAGACAAACCCTGTGGGAAAACCTAGGAAAAAGAAAGAAAAAAGTGAAACGATGAGGATTCATATGTTGGTCTTTTAAATTGAGCTTGTTTCCAGTTCGTCATTGGCAGTAGCTCAGAAAGGTCAAATTCTACTTCAGCCTTTGTAAAAGATAAAATAAAAGCAAATGCAAAAGTTTGCCCGCCTTTTTAATGAAGCATGGCTGATTCAGAGCACAGCCAGGCCGGTGAGTGCCACTTTGTTCTTCCTTGTCATTTGTGTCTTGTGTTTGGGTAATTCCCTGTTCAACTGCAGTCTGGGCTACAAGGTTTTGATAAGCTTTTGAGAAAGTTGGGCTCAGTTGACTTTAGAGATTTGACTAAGAGTCATAATATCTGACTCTGGTTTTCCAGATTTCAGGCTTGTACAAAAAAAACCCCCAAAATCTCTTACCCTAGGTGAGTTTGTTAGGAAATCACTGAAAATATATTCCTCTTCTTAATGTGTGAGGAGTTATTGTCTAAACTTGGAAGCGATGTTTCTTTTTTGTTTAGAGATACAAACTTGATTATTTTTATTTGTCCTGTATTGATCTGAGAATTAACTTCTTTTTAATGTAGATTTTAGGCTGGGAATACAGACTGAATCTTGAATTGCTTACTGTCTCTGGACCAAGTTATTCATGGCCAGGGATTGATTCGTTAATTAAAATCAATGTAAATGGATTTGTAAGCCTCCTGTAACAGATATCTTATTAGCAACCACACAGAGCAGCCCAGGATCAGTGAGGAATGTGTTTGTTGCCCTAGGTGAGAGAGACCCCGACTGATGGACTCTTTGGGGCTACTTTATGAGAAACCCAGTGGCTTTTGTATGGAAGGAGCTTTGCATAACCCTTACACGGAACAGATTCTACCTCTGGAAAACTGTTTTTCATACGTCTGCCTCAGAAGGCTTCAGTTCTGTGTTTGTTGCGTGTGTCTGCACCACGGCTGCCTCTCTCCCCCTGTATTCATGATCTCAAGGACATTTTCGTGAATTGTCCAGGTTTTGCTCGTTTCCAGGCAAAAGGATGAACCAGAAATAAACTCCTATTTGATAACAACAAAATGCTTTTTTTCTCCCACCCGAGCAACCAACAAACAAGCTACAAAGAAGACATTTATCTGTTATTTGAGGTTCTGGCTGTACAGCTGTGCTTCTTTGGAGTGATAATAAGAAGTCAAAATGGGACCTTTGGAAAACCTTGTGGCTTTAACAAAGGTCAGAGTTCATTAAGCTGTCATTTGTACTGTTATTTTTTTGTAATTATGCTGGACAGGTAGATATCCTCTCTAGTTAGAGCAGCTCACCCACCTTCTCTCTGATGTTTGCATCAAAGGTGGACATCTGACCCAAGCTGAGTTAAACTCTGTCTCCTGAATATTTTGGGATTGAGACAGCAATCCCACTTTGTCTTTGATGCTCACCATGTAGGTCAAGGAAGAGGTAAATGGGGAGTAGACATGTGACCCCCGGGTATAGAGAAGCGGGGACTAGAAACGGCTTTGCAGAGAGAAGAGAACAAAGCAGTCGTGCAGGGGGGAGATGAGAGACCTTGGGAATAGTCTCGTTTCCTGATGGTTTTCCATTTCCTGTCTTTCATTTCCCATTGGAGCTGGCCGCAGTTCCTGATTCAGAGGTCTTCTGATAGACCCCATGGCCCCTACCCTTTTTTCCCCTTAGGTTAATTGAAACCAAATGGTTACTGGCCAACCAGTGTGCTGGGAAACATGCCCTGTGTGGTGTGCTGGAGAGGCCCCACTCACCAAAGGCAGCTAGCTCAGTGTGGTAACACCTGGCATCTGCTTGGTTGGCCATGCGGGGCTGATGTCCTGCACCCTGTTCTCTACTATGGATTTAGTTCCAGGGAGCACCATTAGGATGTTCAGCTCAGCCTGGAACATTTCAAGGCCTGACTTAGGCCTTTCTGCTGCCTGGTACAGCTTGTGGATTTAGGTTATGTGGTGCTTGGTTCCAACGTGGCAGGTGAGGAATTTTCCCAGTCATACCCCGTGGGCACTGAGGAGTTCTGGTTGGCTGAGCACCTGGAGACAGGGAAGCCAGGTGTGTCATTAGACCTGAGTATCCTGCCTGGTGGCGCCACCCCTCACTTCTCCCCTCCCATCTCTGAGCAATGTGGAAGGCATGCTCTCAGTGGCCCTTGGCAGATGCTTCCCCATGATAAATCCAATGTGTATGTTGGGCACGTGCTTCAAGCTTCCTCTGTCAGGGAATCTTCCAAATTCAATGGATTTTTTTAGCAGATGGGTTAAATAACAAATGCCTCTCTTGAGGAGACCAGTTGAGATGTGCGTCTGTCTGGATGGTGTCAAAAACAAAATGCTGACTTCCTGCACTGTCCCCCAGACTTGGAGGTGGGGAGACGTGGCAGTGTAGATGAGCAGAGAGGACATTTCAGGTGAGACTTAACATTGAGAAATAGAGTAGATGTTGTTTAAGAAGATAGCACGTGTTTTGGAAAGCTCTTAGCATGTACATAAGCAGACATAAGGCAGTGTTAGTTTGTTGGCGTGTGCTACACACTTAAAGACCTTTTCAGTTTAGGCTCTGTATGAGGTATGATATCCCACCTGTTTTATTCATAAAGCTCAGCTTGTGTATTTAGAAAATGGAAGCCTGGAGAAAGTTGTTTTTCTTAAACTGGGGTGGGGAAGGGGGGTGATGTAGGAAGTTATTGGGACGTGGACATGAGGGGCTTGGACATATGTGTGTGTGTTCCCAGACGTCACGTATCTAATAAATAACTAATGTTCCTGTGATGCTTTACAGTTTACACATTTCTTTCAACGGGTCAACTTGTTTATCCCTTAAAACAGCTTGGTTTTTGCAAATGAGGAAGTGGCGTCTAAAAGATTAGGAGGCTTGCCTAGGATCACAGAGCAATAGTGGTTAAACTGTGAGGTTAAACAGTGACCAAGCCAGTGAGCCATCGCAGGGATGCGGGATGTTGCCTAACCGTGCTGTCATCCTCCTTTGCTGTGCTCTCTCCTTCTTGTCAGCCTTTGTTGTGGGAGGTGATTGTTTGGACAAGGCTGCAGAAAGGTGACTTGGGGTGGGGGAGGGAGGGCAGGTGGGGTCTGGGGATGGGAAAGGAATGGTTTTAACTACAAGTTCAGACGGGTCTCTGCAGTATTCAAAGCATAGAAAGAGCAGGGAGGGACTCAGATGGACCCCCTCTACTGGATTTCAAATCAGGCTGAGTTTCTTTGTCACCCAGGGAGTTTTTAAAAAATACTGATTCTTATTCCCGCTGTTCCCTTAATCTAAATCAGAATGGCCCAAGGTGAAGCTTCTGTGCGTGTTCTGAAACCTTCCCAGGTGATTGTTCGAAGTCATCTGAGGCCTACTCAGTTCAAGCCCCACATCTCTTCAGAAAAGGTCCATAAAATTTAGCTACATGACATCTCCTAGGAGCTTGTTAAGACGTGCAGAAGCTGAGATCTCCACTCCAGGCCTGCCAAATCAGAATCTTCCTTTTAACAAGATTCCCAAAGAACAGCATGCACATTAAAATTTGTGAAGCACCAGTGATATCTCAGGGACACTTCAGGGGTGGGGTAATTGCACATATTCTTTCTAGGTTTGTCATTGGCCTTTTTACTGTCCTTGTTATTTATATAACTTTTCCACTAATTCATTTAAAATCAGATTTATCACATCTTCCTTTATGGTCTCTAGGTTTTTTATTTGCATGCAGAAGACTATCTTACTTATTGGAAAAAAGTCTTATACTTAAACAAAAATGAAGTCATAACATACTTTACATAGTTGTATGTGTTTAGAATTTGCCTGGTGTGGTAAACAGAGTGAGGTAGGGATCCAGATATCTTTACCTAATGCTTGGCTTGCCCCAGCTACTCACTGAATCTTTTCTCTGCGAATCCATCCATTAAATTCGTATGTTCCACTCTCCATCTGGAGCTTTGATTATTATAGCTCTGTGATGGGTTTTGATATCTAACTCAGTTACTCCTTTCTCATTACTGTCCTTTTTAAGATTTCCCCCCTGGTTGTTCTCACAAGTTTAACTATCTATTAAATTTTAGAAATGCTTTGTCTAGTTTAAAAATTGTTTAGAACCTATATTTATTAAATGTATAGATTAGTTTAGCCTCATTCTTTTTAAAAAAGTATTTTTGTCTTTTCTAAATTATGTATACTAGTTATTCAGAACATTTTTCAGTAACAGTCATGCCGTTCTTTGTAATTGATACTTAGAAAGTTATAAGAATATGTCTTCTGTAGGGTTTTATATTCCAAGAGACTGTCCCTGACCTAACCATCTCATCTAGGAGGTGTGTAGATCCAGTGCCCCCCGCCTCTTGGCGCAGTTGCTTGTTATTCTGAATTACAGCATCCTGTTCCTTTATTTCCCTCAATAAAATTAATAATTTAATAAAACTTATTGACTGCCTAACTTACCAGCTAGATTATAAGCCCCACAAGGGAAGGTTCCATGTCTGTTTTATTTGCCAATATAACTGCTTGGTCTTGAGAAAGTCCCTGGCATGCCAGTTGGTACTTAATAACCATTTGTTAAATGAGTTGGAATGAATGAAATCCCAGGAACTCCTTGGCCCCTCTTATTGAAGATTAGCTTCCTATAGGATTGTCTTGAGCCCTACTTTGAACCCAGCCCACTGTTTGAGAAATTATTCAAATGGATTAAAGTGAATGTGTGATCTTTTGGGGGAAGCATTAGTTATCTTCCACTGAATCAAGCATAGGCCTGGGAGAGTTTTAATTTAGGTGGTATGAATCCATGAGGAAGAATGGAGATTAACGGCGATCAGTGTCTGCCACAGGCCTTGTCACCTGCCAGGTCCTTTGGTGAATAAAAGCTCTGATTCAAACGCCACAGCTTTAGGTGTTGCCCGTCTCCCTTTTAAAAGATCCTTCTGGGAGGCAACCAGTCAATGTATCTCTCACACATCTGTGCTTCTCTCCCTATCTTTCCCCTTCCCTTTCTGTCTCTCTAACAATAAATAAATAAAATATTTAAAAAAAACTAAAAAAGAAATCCTTCTGGTTATGTTAATTTTTGTTTTAACTAGGGAAAATTAAATACTACTGCAAAGAACTTTGGACCTTTTTCTATTACTAAAAATTTCTTAAACCCTTTCATTTTAGGTACAGATCCCAACTTGTGAGCTCCTCGTGGACAGGAACAGAACCGTGTTTGATTTTTATAATTCTGACTTCCAGGTGCTTGAAAAATGCTCAGATAGTGACAGGATCCAAACTATAAACACAATATATTTTAAAATTATTAAGCGAAAAGTGATGTTTTATCTGTGGAGTGACATGAAAATAAGTTTTGCATATATTTGAGTTTTTGCTAATGTTCTGAAAAGGCACACTGATCTTAAAATCTTTTTTTTCCCATGATGGAAGAATTTCTAGAAATTTTATTTCGTAACTAATTTATTTTCTCTCAGAAGAGACGCGTGGGGTATTTGGATGGACTTGGTCAATTATTTAAAACGCTGCGGCTTTCACTCCCTAGCTTATGATTTCGGTCAGGTCTATGTTTGGCATAAATTGAAACTCCTGGAATGTTTGAGATTTTTTTTCCCCTAAGATTTCATTTATTTATTTATTTATTTATTTATTTATTTATTTATTTACAGAGAGAGGGGAAGGGAGGGAGAAAGAGAGGGAGAGAAACATCAGTGTGTGGTTGCCTCTCACACGCCCCCTACCAGGGACCTGGCCTGCAACCCAGGCATGTGCCCTGACTGGGAGTCGAACCGGCAACCCTTTGGTTCCCAGGCTGGCACTCAGTCCACTGAGCCACACCAGCCAGGGTGAGACCTTAAACACATTTAATGCCAAGGGGCTTGGTTTTGTGGATGATAATTAGTTCAGTTGATTGTTTCTTCAATAAAGATTATTTTGAAAACAGTCACGGTAGCTCCATTGCATGATTCTGTAGTCATCTCCTTGAGCTTCTTGGGATGGTTGTGAGAGAGACTACCTCAGGAAGGTTAAAGCCAGGAGTCTCTCTCCAGCATAGGCGCCTGCCTTATAGTTCAGCTTTTGAGCAACAGCATAGCAGTCCCTCACTGGTGATTCTTGTTGTCCCTTTGAATTTGTGTTTGCTTCTTCATGTGTGCAGTGCACACTGTTGGAAGGGTGTGTGTAAGCTCATTGTGTTTTCTTTAATAAAACTGCACTTATCCTTGTGTGGACAGAGTGTGTCCTTAGAGCCTACATTCTTAGAGAATACGAGGGACTGTGTACTTAGATCTTTTCTTTCTTTCTTTAAATAAGCCTTCCTCCTGTTTATCAACTTAAAAACTGTTGAAAGTCAGAAGGAAAAGTTGGTTGAAGGGAGAAGGCATGATTCTGGAGGGTTTTTTTAGTGACTGTATTTTGGAGTAATAGGGCCTTCTACTTTTCCAGAACCTGTATCATACAAAACTCTAAAATAAAACGCAATCTAAGATCTCAAACGTAAATTAGGACTTTTTTTTTAATCTGGGAAATCAGGTTTTTGGAAACCCAAACAGGGAAGGCTTGAGTAAATGCTGCTTTGTTGAAAGTCTTTTGTGAGTAAAGGGAAAAGTTGAGTGATTGTAGGGGGCCTGCCTGGGGGTTCGCACCGTCTTTAGGTGCCAAGAGAGAGGCAGACATTTCAGCTTGTGTGCCAGGGTCTGTGCTGGGTGGTGGGGTTCAGAGAAGAAGGAGAACTCCAGGCTCGTGGGAGAGAGAGTTGTGTCAAAGAGACCCTTCCAATCTATGGTGGGTAGTAATGTGAGGGGGAGGCGCCAGGCCTGCCAGAGAGGAGAACTGGGCTGGGGTCCTGACTTCCTACTGAAGCTAAAATAAAGAAAACTTACATAGGAATAGAGCTGCTGGTTTTTATGGTTGCCTGGATTACATAGGCTACCTACACTCAACATGAAAAAGACGAGTTTCTGTAAGAAATCTTATCTAGTGAGTGACAAGATAATGCAGGAAATGTCAACAAACACTTGGTTACAGGGGAAGGCAAATGCTGGGGGCTGCCTGCTACTGCCCTGGAGGGCTCGTTTTCTCCTCCCCATCTCTCTGTGGCCGGCTCCAGAGCCTTTCTTTCGATCTGTTCACAGGCTTCATTTTCTCCTCCCCATCTCTCTGTGGCCGGCTCCAGAGCCTTTCTTTCGATCTGTTCACAGGCTTCATAACTAGAGAGCTGGAGGACGTAGAGCCCACTGCTACTACTTTTCTCAGGACCTCCTTTATCTCTGGTGTGCCCTGGAATGGTGACTCCTGCTCTCTGAGCCTTGGGGGCTGCCTTCTGGGCTGGCACCAGCCTGTCGCTGTGCAGGGTGAGAAATGTTGGAATTGACCCATAGCCTTGCTATCTGGGAACATCATAGGTGGGCAAGGTTAAGTAGAGTGACCTCTCTCTCCCAGGGCTCACTCCCAGGCTGATCCCTTGCCACAGCTCTTTTCTGTTTCATGCCTTTTATCTGCACAGTACTTTAGGTCTTAACGTCCTGTGGCCAAGTCCACTGTATTTTTTTTTTCAAAAATGCCAACAGTGTAAAGGGTAAGGATTGTTAGCTCAATTATAGAGATGGAAGACTTGAGGCTCAGAGAAGTGTGCCTGGATGTGCAGGGAGCACAGTCCAGCAAAGAATCCTCTGAGTCTTTTGTGGCCCCCTCCAGCGGCACTACCTTTTGCCCAGGATGCAAGCCTCCTGAAACATCTCTCTTCCCGTCCCCAGTTCTCTGATCTCTTGGATTGGTTACTTCCTTTCCATCCCCCCACAAGCCACTACCGTCTTTTCTCGTCTGGGTTACTCCAGTCGTCTCTCAGATAATGCCAATCTCAGTGTGTCTCATCTGGTTAATTAAGTTGCTGCATCATTATCACCATCATTATCTAATAATACTTCTATAGCAGTTATTATGGGTAGCATTATTCTTACTGCTTTGCAGTTCATTTAATTTTTACAATAATTCTTTGAAGTAGGTATAGAATTCTCAGCCCCATTTAATAAATGAAGTGGAGGCCTAGAGAAATTAAATACCTTGTGCAATGTTTTACATAGCTGTCAGAGCTGGGATTCAAACCCAGACCGGCTGGCCCCCATGGCTCTTAGTCACTACCCCAGATCCCGGACTCTCATTTCTTGGACGCTTCCTCTTCCCCACCTGCTTCGTCACCCACGCAATGTGTTCGTTCTCCCCCGCCTGGAGTGTGAGACCCCGCAGTGTGGTCTCAGTGTCTTGTTTGAGCCTGGTGCCCCAGGAGTTATCCTTCCTACAAACTGTCATGTTCCCAATATGCTGTCCTCGCAGGAAGGCTTCCTTTAGCAGAGAAGGAGGCCTTTGGCTCTTGGCGCTGCCACTGATGATGTGTGTGGCACTCGCCGAGCCTGGGTTCTCTGCCCAGTCCACGCGGACAATGGCCCCTAGCACGCTGGTTTGTTGTGAGATTTGAGTGAGGCATAGCAAGTGCCGTTTTTTCATCTGTTTGTCTGGCAAAACCTGTTTTTTCTCCAGCTACTTCCTTCAGCAAGTCTTCTCACAGTTTGTTCTTCCTTTACCAGAAGCAGATCTTCACTTCATTTGGCTCATCAGTGTCTTCCTGTCACTTTCTCCATCCGTCATGTTTAACCATTCTTTGTGGATGTCCTCTCTTCTAAACTATAAGCTCTTTTAGGGTACCAGTTGTGGCACATACAGCTTTATAATCTCCATGGTGCTTTGGATATAATAGACATTCAGAATATATCTGGTGGAGTGAATGAATTTGGGGCCACTGGAATTCGTTTATTGCAATTCTTGGAGAGCTGGGTGTGCAGCGCCCAGCTTGAGTTGACCTACAAGAGCAGCCATCTATCACATGGACTCTGGCTTTTGCTTTTTATTAAATTCTTTCCTGTTATTAGCCAGAGATCCCTCCCCTCCTTTTCAAACCCGGGCTCATGGGGTAGTGCAAATTTGCACAGCCATCTTCTAAGCAAATTGGCTAAAACTGCAAATCCCTTGAAGCAGAGTGGCCCTGGACGTGCTGTTAAAAAACTGCATGGATTTTATTTTAGAGCATGGAAAGAGTTATGTTGGAAGAACTCGACTCCTGCCAAGTCAGAGACATGTATTATTATATTTATCTTCTATTACAGCTGCGTCAGCTTTGTGGTTGGTTGGTTTGGGGAGCTCCCCTCCATGTACCTAGACCAGAGGAAGATGATGTGTGTATTGGACAAGACTCCTGACAAGTACAGGGAGAATGCAGTATGACCACTGAGTTTGGCCTGTGGAATTTGCTGAAGGAGCCACTCTTTCCCACTCTGAGAAGTTACAGATGATTGAGGTGTCTGACACCAGGTGACCCCCGTCATAGTAACTGCCAATGGGAAAGTCTTGGTCCTCTCTTCCAACTTCCTCACCAGACACTCCCACCCAGTATTCCTCTGTTTCAGCCACAGCCAGCCATCTCTCTGCCTCCATGCCTTCTTCTCTACCTGCGCTTCCCTGGGATGCACTCTTGCCATTGCGCACTGTTCTTCTAAAGAGAAGAATGTCCGTTATTTCCCAGAAGCCTTCCCAGCTCCTGTACCGTAATGTAACTAAGGGTTCCTTCTTTCCTTTAGTCCCCTGTACTGAGACTCTGTGTTACCATTAGTCACCTGTCCTCTGCGTCATGAATTGACCCCCTTCTCTCCCTCTGAGCCCTACAAGGGTAGTGCCTGTGTGTTATCTTTGTACTCTGCCTGGAGCAGAGAAGCTCAGAGCGTGTGCATAAAAGTGAAGTATTTGGATGTGATAGTAATAGTTAACACTTCCAAGCGTTGTAACTGTTTTTACTAACAAGAGTGACTCATGGTTCTGATGTTGGCCATTCATTTCTGATATCTTTTAAGGGTAGAACTCTCCAAAATAAAATGGAACTGAATCTATGCTGATGACGACGTATGTCATGTGTATGTCCAGCTCTTTGCCTTGCAGAGATGACCCTTGGATATCTGTGGAATGACTGAATTAATGAACGGGTGAATGAATGAAAAGAGCTTTTGTCCTCTGGGAGGGAAAGAAGGATGATGGAGACTAAATCTCTACACTTCTCTTGAAAGTTGAACTTGTTGCTTGGCTTGAGGGATGAAGCAGGAGCTGAGCTGACAGAAAAAGCCACGTGTTTTCTTTGTAGTCAAAATTATTTCCATTTTTGCAAACAAGCAGGTTTTCAGTATCTTCTCACATGTTCTTAGACCCCAAGCTTTTACCCTGTTCTTCAGAATCCTAGAATTCTACCATCAAGTTTCAACCTAACATGAAAAGTGCACTCATGGCTTCAAAGTTGTCATCTCACCACCCTCTGTGAAAATAGTCGGTGTCGTTGTAGAATGATGCAGGACGGAGAAGAGCCTGCGTGCTCTCCCTGGTTAGGGAAGGTCCCAAGGCTGGATGCTCATGCTCTTACAATCCATCTCCACGGAAGTGTGGATGTTGCAGTTGTCAGTGTTTTGCTGCCATTTGCTGCCATTCTTTCAAACGCTTGACAGGTAGAGGAGTGAAGAAAATCTTATTTTGTATTGTGAGAACAATGGCAGTGAAAATTACTGAGATGCTGGTTTGTATACCAGCTATTACCAGAAATCGTGTCTTGTATAAACAAAATCTGCTTAAGTAGGTAAACTTTTAGAACAGTGCTGTACATGTGATACCCAACGTGTACATTATACTAAGATGTCCTTTTATTTTTATGAGTCACTTGTAGTGATGCAGATAATAATTCTTAGGACTTTACTTTTTCCAAATACTACAGGCTGTTGACTACTCAAGAAAAGGTTGAGCTACAAGTATTTCATATGAGGCGATAAGTCACTTTTCCACAGTGACTGACAAAGAAACTCCATTGCGTGAATCTCTCAAATATAGTCTGGTTGCCCTCGCTTGTGTATGTTGCTGAAACTTTTAAAGTTGAATGATCTCCATTAAGCAATACAGGCTTGTGTTCTCACGATACTTATTTACAAAGGCTGGTAGAGTGTCAGTGATGAAATCGAAACTTAGTTTGAACTTACTGTGCAAAACAAAATAAATTTGACTCTTGAAATTTTGCGTAAATATCTGTCACAGCCTGGTACTAAGTATCTGAAGGTTTTTAGAGCTGACCTCTCTGCTGTTTGAATTATGTTCTAAGATACATTTCAAAAATGTTTTTCTCCAAAAAAAAATAAAAGCTTCAACTGACCAGTGAAACCACTCTTCAACTCTGTCTGAATTGAACATTTTCTGATGAGAAGTTTTACCTAACTTTAAAGTTTTCTTATTTGTCCACCTTCAAGTTTCTGGTTTAGTTTCACTGAGTGGGTTTCTGAGGCTGCAAGTGAAAGGTTAAATAGATATCATTTGCAACTATATGTGAATCAGGACTTTCTGCACATAGTAGTTAAAAGAAAATGTATTAAATGCATCACTTGAGATTGAAAATTACGTTCATAAGGACAATCTCATTGTTGTACTTTAAAGTAAACACCATAACTTGAACAATTAAGTTCTAATAGCACTTTTTATGTGTTTTATATATCGAGGTTCTAGACAAGGTTTCCTCTGACAGAGGGGGATTCTTTTGTGAAAAGCCATTGCCATGGTTATTTCTAAAGCTGGCAGTGGCGCTCGCAGACCACAGCCTGCTGTGGCTGAATTGGAAACTTGTCATTGCTGTCCTTTTCTTCTGGCCCCATCTGGGAGTGTCAGGATCCTCTGGTGTGGCTGGACCAGATATGACACCCCTGATGCGAACATCCTGTAGTTGGTGAATCCTCCAGGCTTGAGTGGGAGGCTTAGCCTGGAAGGCCCCCTTCAGGGCAGGTCACAGCCATGTCACCTCACACTCTCCATGGTGGCCCCCTTTCCTGGAGAAGAGCAGGTGTTACCCCCACTTTACACTAATGGGAAAACCAGGCTGAAAAAAGGGCATGTGATTGACCCAAGCTCATCTCCTGACCTTGGACCCAGTACTCTTTACTTTGCGATGTTGTATGTGTAGATCTCAGTTGCTGTGCCTAGGAGGAAAGTTTTGGTTTAAAAAAACTCTCCAAATTGTTGGCTCATTGGAAATTTTCCAAGGTTATGGCACTTTTTTCTCTTTTAGCAGCAGCCCGATGCCACCGGAAGGCTTGTTTACTCTTGATGCTGTGCTTCCGTGACTAAATGTCCTTCCGTGACTGGCCGTTCTGTCTCATTGCTGTGGAGGAAAACGGTTGGTGTGTTCCTTTGAAAGCGCTGGGCCTGAGTGAGACCCAGGGTCACCTTTCTCCTCCTCATGATTCTTGCTTTGGCGGCTGGCCAGCTGCCTGCTTCTGTGTGTCAGGAACAAAAGCCCTCCACCACGGGCGTGATAGAGCTGTCTGCAGGCCATTTTAAGGCGCACAACCAGATGTAAGGGTGGCACTCGAGGTAGTTCCATAAAGTCTCTGCACCAGAACCTGGCCATCTCACTCACAGGCGATCTGCTCCACCGCAGCTGTGTTACTCGTGATGTATCTACAGATCTGCGCTGCGTAATTTCTGCTTCTCACAGCATAAATGATTGGAGGGTGCCATTGACGGCTCTGAAGCAGAAAGAGGGTGACAGCTGATGAAGTAGGGAGAGACGGACATGATAGCAGGCACATTTAAAAAGTGTATTCGGTTGGGATTCTTCAGCTCTCACTGCCCTGTCACTTCGAGTAGCCAGCGTCGTCGTCTAGCATGGGGTGCCGGGAGCTCATGATGTGACAGTGATCCTCCGGTAGCAGCAGGCTTGTGTCTAGTGAGCTCTGTTTAAGAAGACAGGGAAGAATCGCAGAAATCATCTCCAAAAAATTAAACAAAATTTTTGATGCGCATAGTCCTGGTCGGTACTCATGCTGAAAGCATATTAACAAAGAACAGTTTTTCCCTAAGGGGACTGGTAACTTGAAATCTTATGCTACACTGATTAGTGGCAGTGGGTTTTATTTTAAAGAACCTTCTTTTCTATTGCTAAAATATGTGCTCTTGGCCCTAGCTCTGCTCTTGCGGTTTCCAAAGTCCCTTAGAGGACAAGGATGATGAGTGGGGATATATGCGTCTATCTCAGCTCCAGTGGCTGCTCATTCTTGGGGTCTGTTTGGCAGAAGCTACAGGCGCTCTATATGTTGACAGAGTCCTATGTGTGTTCTCTTTGCTGCGTGGGCAGGGTCCAGAACTGAGGACCTCTCTGTGGAATAGTTATCTTCACTTGAGTTCTGTGTAATTATTCGTCCTCTAGTGCAGCCTGGAGTTGACCCTGGTAAGGCTCTTGAACCCTAGGGAAGTACAATAAAAGCTATGCCTGTTTCCCTTGAAGAGGCAGAATTGGGGAGGTGAATGTCAGTGAGTGCCAAGGGCTGTTGTGTGGGTCAGGGAGTTCATCTTGCCGAAGGAATTAACTCCTTTGATCAAAAACACCCTTGACTGATGTGAGGGTGGGGGAAAATTATACACACTACTGGCAGGCGTCTGAAGTTGTGTGGCTTTTCTGGAGGGCCTTTGGACAATAGAGATTTGAAATGTCAATGCACGTACTCCGCAGATTCATCCTAAGGGAAGAATCCTGTAAGTACATACAAGGAAGTGCCTCACTGTACTGTTCGGTGCAGTGATAAATGGGGACTTTAAAATGTTCATTAATAAAGGAATAGTTAAATAACCTCTAGTAAAACCATATGGTGAATGTTCCACAGTTGTTGAAAATGAGGTCAACTTCTGTGTTGTTATGGAAAGATGGCAAAGGAATTATGTAAGAAAGTTAGATTATAGATCAGTATTTACAGTGTGATTCTGTTTTCAATATACATTGTATATTGCATGAGTGTGTATTGTAATGTTTTTATATGCGTTAATTTTGCAGGGGAGAATATACATGAAATGTTAATAGTGACCATTTATTTAGGATTTAGGATTATGCAATAAAGATTCTTGTTTTCTATCTCATACATGCCCATACTGTTTGAACTGTTTATAAAGAGGTGCCTAAAAAAATCAGATAATTAGTTTTTAGAAACCAGCAGAGATGGTCAGGCCATGTCAGAATGTGGGAGGAAGTACTGAGCAGTAGGATGTGCAGGAAGAACTAGTGCTTAGAAGAACAGGAACCCTGAGTAGAACAGGAGTTGAAAGAGGTTGACCTCGCTTTGAAATGCTTGTTCATTTGATCCAGGCTTGTCTAATGCTACCTCATTATTCACCAGTGACCCGTCTAAGACCAAACTCTGCTTCTGGGTACCGTACATCATGGGCCTCTCCAGGAACCAAATAGACCCTTCTCCCAGGAGTCCTCGCTGGCGGGGCTGAGGCTTGAAGGCTAGACCAGTTCTCACCAGTACCCACGTTAGTCCTTTAGGGTCCCCTCCCTCATGTCTGGGTGTGAGGTGCAGATTTCTGTCTCCGCTTTTGTCCCATAAAGATTGCGAACAGGTACTTTACCTTCTTTGGTTTTACTGAGAATTACTGCAAAGAAACCGATAAAGAAGTAAAGGTTACAAAGTAACAAAGGTAAAGTAGCAGAGCCAGCAAGGATAACAATTAAGGGAGCGATGAAGCAAGCATGGGGTCCCTCACAAAGGCTCTGCTCCTCCTACAAAGCCATTGTCTGTGATTCCTGGTTACACTGCATTAGGTTTCCTAATCTCATCTGTCATTCTCCAGGGCTGAATGTGCCAAACCTGCCTCTCTTCTCAGCCCCTCTTTTCCAAGTCCTCCCTACCTCTTTCTCCACCAAGGTCCCACAGCCCACTGCTGGGCCTCAATGTATAACTAAGGTGCTCTGGGCTAAACATGGAGTGTCCATTTCCAGGTCCACTTGGGCACTTGGCACCTTTTGAAGGACACTGTGTAATGGCCCTATTTAGAGTCAGTCTGCTTAAATTATTTCTTCATGGAATCTCCCTTGTTTTCCTTAAAAGTCTTTGACCTCCTACCCACCCATATGCTCATTCATCCATCCTTATTACACTGGCCCATTCCATCCATCCCTCCATCCATCCACCCACCCATCACTGTTTTTAGCCTTCAGATATAAAAATGCCAAGAGGCTCTTAGGTCTCATCCCACCATTCTGACCATTCGCCTCGGGAACCATTTGTCGCCGGCACTTCTTTCTCCTGTAAGGCCCAGTCGCTTTTTCTGCACCCATCCGGCTTCACTTTGTGGGGGCCACTCCCGTTCCAGCTCTGCTACTTAGTTGCTTTGTGGTCTTGGGCAAGTTACCTAAACTCTGTCTCACTGTCCTCGTGTGGTAAAGTGGGAATAATAATATACTTACCTCAAAGGTTGCTTTGAAGATGAAATTAAATAATGTATGTGAAGTACTTGGCTCACTGGCTAGAATACATTGAGGGCTAACCTGCCACCGCCACCGTCACTGCGTTAGCGTTGCGGCTGCCAGCACCGTCCTTCCTGCCCTTGGGGCATATATTAATCACGTAGGAGGTACTAGGGGACAAGGACAGTGAGAAGCCAGGTTTTTATCTGGGTGAGAATAAGTCAAATCCAGTATGGTTGGGGTTGATTATGCAAACACCAGAGGGCTCTTTTGAACTGACACCAATAGAAGGGAACCCTCTGGGAAGACCTTATGGGGGGGGAGTGAATCTTAAATAGTACTTGGGTCTGAGTTAACAAGGAAAAGCATCAAGCTTGGAGCTGAACTGAATTGGTAAGGTCTTTGGCCTGCTGTCTCGTCAGAGGGGTCTCAAGTTGAGGGCCAGATACAGCAGGTTCTTGAATGATGTCATTTTATAAGATTGAGGAGAAAAAAGTTGACTCCCACGGGGCCCCCAGTGTGGAGTTGGCATGTTCTCTCCATGTCTGCATGGGGTTTCTCTGGGTACCTCGGTTTCCTCCCACACTGGTGTGTCAGGAGGAGAACGGGATGGTATTCCTCTGAGTTGCTCCTGAGGAAGCTTGTTTCTGGAAGCTGCAGCAGACCAGCCCCCACACTGGGGAGCCCGGGGAGCCTTGGGAGCCGCGTCGTGAGTGTAAGCGGGGCTCCTAGGGACAGGACTTGTCATGCAGGCTCTTTACCAGAAGGCACTGGGGTCAAGGAGCCTGCATAATTTGAATTCTACATAGTAGGGTTACCAGATGAAATATAGGAGTCCCAGTAGAACTTGAATATCAGAAAAAGGATCAGTGCGTTTTTTAGTTAGTATAAGCCTACTACTCCATGGCTTGAATTTTATTTTTTAATTTTTTTAAAGATTTTATTTATTTACTTTTTAGAGAGGGTGGAAGGGAGGGAGAAAGACAAGTAGAGAAACATCAATGTGTGAGAGATACATCCATCACGCCCCCAACCAGGGATCTGGCCCGTAACCCAGGCACGTGCCCTGACTGGGAATTGAACCAGTGACTTTTCTGTGCACAGGCTGGCGCTCAATCCACTGAGCCACACCAGCCAGGGCCCATGGCGTGAATTTTAGAGAAGCAACATTCGGGACAAAGTTACACTAAAAACTATTTGTTATTTATATGATATCCAAGTTTAACTAGGCATCTTGTATTTGTATATACTAAATCTGGCAACCCCAGCACTGGGGGTTCCTGGGTTAACTAAAGATGGTGAGGAAGATAGGGAAAAGGATAATCTGATATCATCTTTTAAAAAAAAATAAAATATAATCTCAACAAAGGAATATTGTGTTCACTTCCTAGTTCACTGCACCCCCTCCCTCCAAAACAGACTTTCCACTGAGAAACCTCACAAAGAGGTTGTAGCCTGGTGACTTCCCGTCCTTCTCTGGCTCTGCCTGTCGGCTTCCTGCTGAGGGCTGGAAGGAGCTCTACTTAATTCTCTCTGCTCTGCCCTCATTTTCAGTTCCATTGGAGCCACAGGACACGCAGAGGCACTGGACCCCAGTCCAGCCTCGTTTTCTCACTTAGAACAGGGGCATGCGCTGCTGAGTCCTATTTCTAGCCGTGCTTTTTCAGTCGGGTCTGTAAACTTTTTCTGTAAAAGGCAGATAGTAAATGTTTTTGAATTGGCAGGCCAGGTGGTCCCTGTCACCACTGCTCAGCTCTGCTGGTGTGAAAGCAGCCAGACAGTAGACAAAATGCAAACCAATGGGTGTGGCTGTATTCCAGTAGAATTGTCTTTATGGACACTGAGATGGGAATGCTATGTAATTTATTATTCCTTTGATTATTTTCAACCATGTAAACATGTAAAAGCCATTCTTAGCTTGCAGGCCATACAAAAGCAGAGGGCGGGCCAGGTTTGGCCTGTGAGCTAGTTTGTCAGCCCTGCTGTAAGTCAGCAGCAGAGAACACTAGATCTGCAGCTTGGCTCTCAGTTTCCCACGGGGCTGAGTGGCTTCTCCCCCTGAGGTCATAGCTTCTGCTGCTACCGAGTGGTCAGGGATCGACTGTGCTGGGATCTAAAGCAGTGGACTTCACCGTTCAGCTTCCTACAGTGCAGGCACCAACCCACAGTTCATAGGTTCCTGTGTGGATTTGTACATCTTCCTCAGGGAATGAGCTATTAACAGTCAGAAGTGTGGCCACAGAATCACTGTCATGATGAAAGTGGTTTAGAGTGATCATAGGCTACAATATCAGGAGTAATTTGCCTTAATAAATAAGTAACCAGCACTGTTGGATATGGGACAGTTGTATGCCTGTGTTACAATGCTGTCTTCTACATACAGCTTAGCTGTGTGCGTATGGTATTGTGTTTTTAAACAGACAGATCAGATTAGGTTTGACTTTCTGTCACCAGATGGGGTCTAGCCGCACCTGAAGCATGAGTTAGACGTCAGGACCTTTTATTCCTGGTGTTCTGACTGATGGAGGTTTTGCATTTTATGGATATAAGATGTGCTGGGTGCGGAGGACAATGGAATTACACTCCCCACAGAAATCACTCCTGGACCGAGAATCAGGTTTGCACGTGTGCCCTGTAGCATTCATTCTTGCCGATGCTGGAGATGGGTGGTTATTAGGTTATGTCAAAGTGGTGTTTGCCTTAATACACGATCTTCCCGCAGTAACCCAATAATGGAAGGTGGAAGGAGGGAGGGAGAGAGGGTGGTGACCTGCATATTTCTGAAAGTTGGAAGCGTCTGGAAGTTAAGGAGCTGTGTGTGGTATCAACAGTGAGCTGTTAGGGCCCTGTTCCCCACGCCTCACCCCAGTTCCATGGCACATTTGAGCCCACCAATACTGGGACCTGGTACAAGGCAGTATAGCTTTGTGGTCAGAAGAACAGCATCTGGGCTCAGTCTTCCTAGCTCCTGGCCCACTGGTTTCCAGCTCTTTGCCTTTGGGCAAATTACTCAATCTTGCTGTTTACTGAATTGTACAATAGTGGGTGTTAACAGGGGTATCTACCTCACAGGGCTGTTGTAAGAGTTAAATGCGTTAATGAATATAAAGTGCTTAGAGCCCTGTCTGACTCAAATGCGTCTTTATTGAGATAAAGGAGGAAGTGGTTTTCTTTCCCTCAACCTTGTGCTGTGAGGTAGGGTAAGTAAAGCTTGATAGTAGTAGCTCAAAATAAGCTCATAATCCCCCCCCC